>ML663047.1:1735230-2077599 GCA_007570785.1 Antilocapra americana
ATTGTAGCCATGAAATTAAAAGATGCTTAGTCCTTGGAAGGAAAGTTATGGCCAACCTGGATAGCATATTGAAAAGTAGAGACATTACTTTGCCAAAAAAGGTCCATCTAGTCCAGGCTATGGTTCTTCCAGTAGTCATGTATGGATGTGAGAGTTGGAATATAAAGAAAGCTGAGCACCGAAGAATTGATGCTTTTGAACTGTGGGGTTGGCGAAGACTCTTGAGAGTTCCTTGGACTGCAAGGAGATCCAACCAGACCATCCTAAAGGAGATCAGTCCTGGGTGTTCATTGCAAGTTCTGATGTTGAAGCTGAAACTCCAGTACTCTCGCCACCTGATGCGAAGAACTGACTCATTGGAAAAGACCCAGATGCTCTGAAAGATTGAAGGCAGGAGGAGAAGGGGATGACAGAGGATGAGATGGTTGAATGGCATCACTGACTCAATGAACATGAGCTTGGGTAAACTCTGGGAGTTGGTGATGGACAGTGAAGCCTGGAGTGCTGCAGTCTTTGGGGTTGCAAAGAGTCGGACACAACTGAGTGACTGAACTGAAGTGAACTGAAGTGGAACAAAACAGCAAATACATTGTTCAATAAAGTTCTTGGTGAAAAAGAAAAATGTATCTTTTATTTTTACTTAAAAGTCAAAGGAAATTTTTGGCCATTCTGTAGTTGGCCAAACGATTTTAAATCTTAATCCTTGAGCCCTGCTTATGTATTACAGCTCTTGAAATTCTTCTTAGGTATTATTTCGTAGAAGATACTAGAAGTCTCTTTAATAGGGATTAGTTATTCATTTTTATCTTGGATCTATGATTCAAAGCAAATGCAAGTTAGTGCCACTGATGAAATTTTCTCTCTGGCCAGATTGTATTTCCCAGTGACTGTCCAGACTGTAAGGATTTCATTATATACCTCTGGAAGAGACACCTAGAAAGCCATGAGATTTCATGTTAGTTTGACTTACTGGAGGGAATTGAGAAATGAATATGCCTGTAATCAGAGCCACACATGGGAGTTGAAATGTTCTCTAAGTATAAACTACACATAGGATTCCAAAGACTTAGAATGCAAGGAAAAGGAAAAAATAAAAGGAGGAATTGTAAACTATCTCAATAATTTTATATCAATTCCATATATTTCAATTATATAAGAAAATTTTGCAAATACTGGGTTAACTCTATTATTAAAGTTAAATTCACTGCTTGCTTGTAATTCTCAGATTATTGTAGATTTGCATGCAGTTGTAAAATATAACACAGAGAGATCCTCTGTACCCTTCCCCGATGATTTGTACCATGTTACACAGCTTAGGTATAGCATCACAACCACAGATTGACATGGATACAACCCATTGACATTACTTAGATTTTATTAGACGTACACACATTCATATGTGAGTGTTTAGTCCTGTGCAGTTTGATTACCTGTGTAGAGTTCCAATGATCACCGTCATGGTCAAAATACATAAGAATTCTATTGCAAGGATCATGTGCAAGATATAGCCTACATGCGCTATATAGCCTATGTCTACATGCATTGTAGTCATAGGCTACCTTCTCTCCTCCCTAACTCCTTGAAATCATTAATCTGTTATCTATTTGTGTACGTTTGTCATTTCAAAGATGCCATACAAATGGAACTGTATAGTATGTAACCTGTTGAGATTAGCCCTTTTATTCAACTAAATTCCATTGAGGTCTCCCCAAATTGTGTTATCAAGAATTCTTTCCCTATTGTTGCCGAATAGCATTCTGTTTCTTTTTACCTTTTTAATGGGGCTCCTAAAAAGTTTAAAATTGCATATATATATATATATATATATAATGTATATATGTATGACTGAATCCACTTCACTGTTCACCTGAATCTATCACAGTATTGTTAATCAGCTATAGCCCAATACAAAATGAAAAGTTTAAAAAGAGTAAAACTAAATTTAAACAATGACACATGTAGCTCACAGTTGTAGCTTCCTTTGTGTCTCTGTTGGACACTCCTGGGTTAAGTACGTAATCCAGCAGTGCATTCCTATTTCATTTGCACTGAATTTCTGACATCCTGTGTTGAATGATGAGGCTTTCCTGGTGGCTCAACGGTAAAGAATCTGCCTGCCAATGTAGGAGTCAGGTTCCGTCCCTGGGTTGGGAAGATCCCTTCGAGAAGGAAATGGCAAGCCACTGCAGTATTCTTGCCTGGAGAATCCCTTGGACAGAGGAGCCTAGAGGAGGTGAGCTATAGTCCATGGTGTCACAGAGTCAGACACGATCTACCGACTGAACCACAGCATGTTAAATGCTGCATTTTGTTCTGCTAACTGTAAAATCGGGTTATTTGGAAACAAATGAGGGAGTAGTACCTTTAAAAATCATCTCAGGGGAGTGAAATAGTCTCCTTGTCTCTCCCACTCCCCTCCTCACACTTTGTTCTCTTCCTGGTCAGTTTTCCGTAAGAAAACCTTCGTATTTCTATACACAAAAGAGACTTTTCATGAGGTTAGGCAGCAAGGGGAGTGTTTCTTGCAGCTGCTGCCAGTGGGATAAGAACACTCATTTGAGACTAATTAAATGGCTCATATTTATCTGATATTTTCCCTCTCGGGAGACTCAGAAGCATTTTTTTTAACTTAAGCTTCAAAAAGAAACCAGCTCAGTTAGCTTATGATGCAAAGAAGAAGCAGGACACAGGGATACTTCATAGCAGATTAAAACTGAGGTAAAGGATAATACCATTTTCAATTAAAATTGCCTGGGGAAATAAGGTAGGCAGAGAATAATTACCTGGGTTGGTTGGCACATATCCAACTTTCTGAAACAAAGACCCTGCTTAAATATTCTGAGGGATCACTGATAACCACTGGCAGCCTGAAATGTTTGAGTGGCTGCGGGAGGCTGCGGTGGATAGAGATTTTAAGTCAATTTCCTGAGAAATTCTAACAGATAAAACTTTGGAAAAGCTAAGACCCCACAAATAAGCAACTCCACAAAGCAGCAGATTAAAGGGAGGATTCTGGATGAAATATATTTATATTTCTGTAATTTCTGCTCTGTGCCCACTAGGGCATTGGAACTGAGATGGAACCATGGGGGAACATAAAGAGAACGGATGCACGGACATTCTAATCACTCACCTCCTCACACAGAGGGAGTGGGGTGGTCACAGTCCTTGATCAAGCGCATTGCAGGTACCAGGGATGATCACCAGGTAAATGCAGCCTGACACGGGCTCATCCAACCTAGCTGTGGAAATGAATTGTTGATAGAAAATGTTCTTTTTTTAAACTTATTTCTATTTTTTAAATTGAAGTATATTTGATTTACAATGTTGTGTTTCTGCTATATAGAGAAGTGATTGAGTTATAGGTTATTTTCCATTTTCTTTTCCATTATGGTTTATTATAGGGTATTGAATATAGTTCCCTGTGCTATACAGAGCGACCTTACTATTTATTCATTCCATATATAATAGTTTACATCTGTTAATCCCAAACTTCCAATCCATCCCTTCCCTCATCCTCCATTTGCCTCGGAAAGCAAGTGTTCCTTTAATACAGATATCAAGATGCAGTACTGTGGCCTTCATCCAACGCCACCTTCAGCTCCACCTCTGCCTCCAGTGACCTATTGTTATAGCTGCTGAGCACATGCTTCTTGGGTTCCATTTTTGTTTGTGTGTGTGTGAATCACTCAGTCGTATCTGACTCTTGAGACTCTGTGGACTGTAACCCATCAGGCTCCTCTGTCCATGGATTTCTCCAGGCAAGAATACAGGAGTGGGTTGCCGTTCCCTTCTCTAGGGGATCTTCCCGACCCAGGGATCAAACCCAGGTCTCCTGAATGTCAGGGACACTCTTTACTGTCTGAGCCACCAGGGAAGCCCTTGCTGTGACTGGATGGAATTGATGGAAAAGGTCTGAGGCTTTTTCTTTTCTCATGACCTGAAGAAAGACTCACTTTCTTTTCTCTAGTAGGAAAGTCAGTGGCTCTTCCTCTTTACTTCTAGTGTTAGCTCTTGCTTTGTTGCCATCTTTTTGTAATCTTTCAGTTTCAAAATGTAACATAATTTTGGAAGGAGTAATAAAGAGAAGTAATCAGTTACAGCCTTCATCTCTCTTCTTTCAAATAAAGATATAGGAGCTTAAGGAATGCTTGGATTATTTTCTTTTTTAAGAAGACTTCATACGCTTGTTTGGACAGTTAATGGTTTTTAGAGCAAGGATCCAGGGCTTGAATTCACATGCCTTTCTTTACTCTCTCCTTGAGTCTGGGTCAGTAGTGTGACTGCTCTGAGTCTCAGTCTCCTCATCTGTAAAAAGTTTCGGCTGCATAGAAGTTGCTGAGATTTAATGAGTTGATATACTGAGAGCAGCATTTGAACTTAGTAGTTTCTCATGCTTTGTTGTTCAGTTGCTAAGTTGTGTCCGACTGTTTGCAGCTGCATGGACTGCAGCGTGACAGACTCCTCTGTCCTCTACTATCTCCCAGAGTTTGCTCAAATTCCTGTCCATTGAATTGGTGATGCTATCTGACTATTTTATCCTCTTTAGCCCCCTTCTCCTTTGGCCTTCAATCTTTAGGATCTCTTCCAATGAATCAGCTCTTCACATCAGGTGGCCAAAGTATTGGAGCTTCAGCTTCAGCATCAGTGCTCCCAGTGAATATTGAGAGTTGATCTCCTTTAGGATGGACTGGCTTGACCTCCTTGCAGTCCAAGGGCCTCTCAACAGTCTCCTCCAACACCACAGTTCAGAAGCATCAATTCTTCAGTGCTCGGCCTTCCTTCTGGTCCAGCTCTCACATCCACACATGACTACTGGAAAAACCAGAGCCGTGACCAGACAGATTTTTGTCGGCAAAATGATGCCCCTGCTTTTTAATACTCTGTCTAGGTTTGTCATAGCTCTCCTTCCAAGGAGCAAGCATCTTTCAATTTCAGGCTGCAGTCACTGTCTGCAGTGATTTTGGAGCCCCCCAAAATAAAATCTGTCACTGTTTCTACTTTTTCCTCATCTCTTTGCCATGAAGTGATTGGACTTGATCATAGCTTTTTGTGTATTAAATTTAAAGCCAGATTTTTCACTCTCCTCTTTCAGTCTCATCAAGAGGCTCTTTAGTTCCTTTTGGCTTTCTGCCATCAGAGGGGTATTATCGGCATATCTAAGGTTATTGATATTTCTCCTGGCAGTCTTGATTCTAGCTTGTGACTCATCCAGCCTGGCATTTCGCATGATGTACTCAGTCTGCATAGAAGTTAAATAATCGGTGTGACAATATGCAGCCTTGTTGTGGTCATTAATTGGTTATTATTATCATTATTATTTACTTTGCTTCTTCTGGACCTGTCAAGTGGTTTTGCTTTCTAACCAAACATGTTTTTGAAGGAAGATAACCTAAAGATTGTCATTTTTTTTCCAGTTAAAAAAAACTTAATAAATATGCCATGTGCTAGTGATTATATTAAGCATGCTTTTTAATTTTCTTTATCCTTTTCCTTTTACTATTAGTATGGTTATGGCTATGTTGTCTCTATGTAACTTCTGAACAGTGAAATCTGTTGTGTGAAAAGCAGTTAAGTTGGTTGAGACTTTATAGAAAAATATAACAATTTAATTAAACAATTTTTAGTCCATGGTTATTTGGGTACTTAAAATTTATTTTTGGTCCTTTGAGGTACTAGTTATGTGTTTATTTTCTTCTCTTTTTTTTTTCTTCTTCTTCCCCTCCTTTTCCTCCTTTAGAATATCAATTGTCTACACATATAATTTCACAAGGTTCAGTTTAAAGTCAAGGAGAGAAACGTCTCATATACATCTGGAAGTTGGCAGAGTCCATGCATTCTTAGGGTTAGATTATTAGCTACTCTAGTGATGAATGGGAGACCTGTTACAAATCTGCTCTCTCATTTTAACTTCAGGGCATCCTCTGCTGGCTGGTTAGTTTTCCTTGTAACATGATGTCAGCTTCCAGCCTGAGGAAAAAATGCATGCAGATGACAAATGCATGCAGTAGGCAGGTACTAGGTACAGCAGGCAGGAAAGGGCAATGGCACCCAACTCCAGTACTCTTGCCTGGAAAATCCCATGGATGGAGGAGCCTGGTGGGCTGTAGTCCGTGGGGTCGCTAAGAGTTGGACACGACTGAGTGACTTCCCTTTCACTTTTCACTTTCATGCATTGGAGAAGGAAATGGCAACCCACTCCAGTGTTCTTGCCTGGAGAATCCCAGGGATGGCGGAGCCTGGTGGGCTGCCGTCTATGGGGTCGCATGGAGTCGGACACAACTGAAGCGACTTAGCAGCAGCAGCAGCAGGTATAGCAGGCAGAATTCTCAGATGGCCCCAGGCCTCCCACCCTGGCAACTGTGACCTTGATATCATTTCTGTAATGAGGTTATGTTGGGTGGCATGGTTGACTTTAAGAATGACGTCTTCTTTGGTGGGTCTGTCCTAGTCAGCTGAGAATCTAAAGGGACTAAAGATAGATTCAAGGAGAGAGAGGAATTCCATATGAGGGAGATTCTCCTTTGCTGAACTGGACGATGGTGGGGCCATGTGGCCAGGAGTGTGGGTGGCATCTGGGAGCTGGGCATGGCCCCTGCTGATAGCCAGCAGGAAGTGGCCTCAGTCTGTAAGGAGATGAGATTGGCCAGCAATCTGCCTGAGCTTGGAAGTCATTTATTCCTCAAGCTCCAGAAAGAAAGGCAGCCTAGCAGAGACCTTGATTTTAGCCTTGTAAGATATTCAACAGAGAACCCTATAGCTGGACCCAGACTTCTGACCTACAGGACCAAGAGCTAGTACATTGTTGTTTTGAGCCATGAAGTCTGTAACAGTTTTGTGACGCAGTCACAGAAAACCAACACACAAGGGAAACCAGGCAAAAGAAGGTAGGTGGGTAATTGCAAAGCCCTTGCCATTATTTAGAGAAAAATATAACACTTTTAAAATAACTCATAATAAATTCCTATGAAGAGCCCCAGTTATATATTTTAGAGCCAGTGAGCCGCAATAAATGCCAGATCCAGGAGCTGTAACTCTTCTGGGTTTCTCCAGGTGGTGCTTTTAGACTTTGGGAAGGGCAGAGGAATGATGAAACTGCACCCTCGCTCGGCATTTATCGCGTGATGGTGAAGGAGAATATGCAGTCAAGGAAGACGGATGCTTCCTTGGAAGACTGATGCTTTCCCTCCGTCCCTGGTTATCAGCGGTGCTGACTGTGCCTTCCTTTGGTTGGGGGGCAGTCCCTACCCCGTGGGGAGAGGGGGGCTGGAGAACATGGCTGAGGCCACTACTGGGGGTGATCCAGAGGGAGGGGCTGGGGGACCGGGAGGACTAGGTCTTCTCAGTAGCGCCAGCCACCTCTTGGTTTTGGCGGGAGACTGGCATTCTGGGTCTATATTGCCCAATCTTCCAGATTTCCAAGTGCAGCTGGGGTTCCGAAGATTTATGGGAAGTCTCCTAACACATAAGTGTTAGCCGTCAGCACAGATGTTCAAAGCTCTCCGTGCCAGATCAAGCCCTCGGCAGCCTCTCCTCCAGCATAGCCCAGAGAGCACGTTTGCGGGCGCAGCAGGGAGCGTGAGCGCCAGGAGGACAGTCGCTGGGTCACTGTCGTGTCCTCAGAGCCACGGGGTGCCCAGTGCATGCTTGTGGAGTGGCTCAGAGGAGACAGCAATGTGTCTGCACTCTCTGTGAAACCTATCAAATGTGATATTACTTTGGTGAAACAGGTTTTAAAGATCTGATTGCTTTGTTTAAAAAATTGAACTGTAGTTGACTTACAATATAATGTTAGTTTCAGGTGTAAGCAAAGTGATGGATAAACACACATACACATGCATAAATGAGCTATATATCCTTTTTCCGATTATTTTGTGTGGTTGTGCCAACACAGTGTCCTTTGGGCCCAGCTGATCCCTTTCTTCAACCTGCATTTCCACCGAGGCCTCTTCTGGAAGTCATCAACGTCAGAGTAGGAGTTGTGCCCTCTGTTCTGTGTGGCTGGCCCTGTCCCAGGTGCCTTTCCCTAGCTGTCTCCCTCACCCTCACCCAGACTTCTGAGATGGGTGCTAACAGTACCTCCCTCTTACGGATGCGGAGTGGGCCCAGAGAGGTGTGGTCAGGTGCTTGCAGACCACACAGCTGGTAGATGGCTGTCCTCGGTTTCCTCTGATGCCCGGGCTTCTGCCCTTCTCCTTGCTTGCTGCTCGGGATGTGCTGTGGAGCCAGCAGCATCAGCACCTCCTGGAAGCTTGGTAGAGATGCAGAGTCTATGGGCTCCATTCGAATCCTGTCTCAAGCACAATCTGCTCTTCTACCAAATAACTTTGGCAATTTGTATGTACGATAACATTTCAGGGCTCTAAACTTAGGTTATTCCTGAGCCACTTCTGTGGATTTGGTGAAATCTGTCTTTCACCTGAACTTATTACTCATCTTTTCCACTTAAACATTTTCACTTAAAGAGAAAAAATAACTGATAAATAACTAGTAATAAGCTAAGATTACTGTAGTAAATCGCCATCAGTGTGTTTGTTGTGACAGAATTAAGTTCAGTAGAGACTGACATAATTTTTCATATATAGAAGTTGCATTAATGTATATGCACTGTACATTCTCTCTCCCTATGTAGTGGTAAAATACCTATATTTTACACATACGCTGTACCTTTAATAAAAACTGTAATAAACTATAAAACATCTCTGTGGGCCATGAGTGGGAGTGTATTCCAGCTGTGGTGATTTGTAATACGGTCACCAGGTCTCCCCCTCCCGTGTCCACCAGGTGGGGGGCTGCCTCCCCACCCTTTGAGGCTGGGCCTGAGCACGTGGTCTGCTGCGCCTCGTGCTGCGGTAGGCACGTGTCACACGGCAGAGGCTTGAGGAGGGCTCGTGCAGGGGGACCGCACTCTTGCTGTTCTCACCAACTGGGGATCTTGGTGTGAACCAAAGTAAATATTTGCTGATTTAAGTCACACAGGCTTGAGGTGGTTGGGTACACTGCACAGACTCGCCAGTAGGACAGTGCTCTGACGTTCTGTTTGTAAGACAGGGCTTTCCCATGTCTAATAGCAGGTTGGAGCGAGGGACTCTCTCTTTTGATTCAGTCTTGCCCAGTTACTCTTCACTTGAAAACAAAATTTCAATATTGAATATATCAGGGAGAGCACTGAATGCTCGTCTTTTTGTGTTTCATACATACATTCATAAAAACAGACCTGTCAGTGTGAGTCTCTTATATTTGTAGGTTTTCTTTTTCTCCTCCACTGAGCAATGAAAACATCACACTTGTGGCAAAAGAAAAATATAATTGTATTTCCCATCACAATAAATCCCATGGAGATATAAGATATATATATATAAGAGATATAAGATTATATATTTAAGATAGTCTCTTAAAAACGTAAATATTCACCAGTTACTGTTTCCTTGGAGAGTGTAAGTATTTTGTTATTTTTGAAAGAAGCCAACTTCTATTCACTGGTAAACTTACTGAAAGTTAACCTTTTTTTAAACTTCAATGAAATATCATTTATAAAGCATAAAAGTCACCAACTCAAAATGCATGATTCAGTGGTTTTTAGTATATACACAAAGTTATGCACCCATTTTTACAGTCTAATCTCAGAACATTTTTATCACCCCAAAGAGAAATCCCACCCTCTTGATCGAGTGGTCCCCACCTTCCCTGCCCATCCAGTCCTGTACAAGCGCTACCCTGCTCTCTGCATCTGTTCAGTTCAGTCGCTAAGTCATGTCCAACTCATTGTGACCCCATGGACTGCAGTACACCAGGCTTCCCTGTCCATCGCCAACTCCCAGAGCTTCCTCAAACTCGTTTCCATCGAGTTGGTGATGCCATCCAACCATCTTATCCTCCTTTCTCCCCTTCTCCTCCCGCCTTCCATCTCTCACAGCATCAGTGGCTTTTCCAGTGAGTCAGTTCGTCCCATCAGGTGGCCAAAGTATTGGGGTTCCAGCTTCAGCACCAGTCCTTCCAATGATTATTCAGGACTGATCTCCTTTAGGATGGACTGGTTGGATCTCCTTGCAGTCCAAGGGACTCTCAAGAGTCTTCTCCAACACCACAGTTCAAAAGCCTCAATTCTTCGGTACTCAGCTTTCTCTATAGTCCAACTCTCACATCCATACATGACTACTGGAAAAACCATACCTTTGAGTAGACGGACCTTTGTTGGCAAAGTACTGTCTCTGCTCTTTAATATGCTGTCTAGGTTGGTCATAACTTATCTTCCGAGGAGCAAGCGTCTGTATCTGTGGATTTGCTTGTTCTGGACATTTCATGTACATGCAGTCATGCAATATGTGGCCTTTGTGACTGGCTTCTTTCATTTAGTATAATATTTTTTTAAGGTTCATTCATGTCGTCACATGAATTTGTGTTGCATTCTTTTGGTTGCAGAATAAAATTTATTGTATAGATATACCACATTTAAAAAATCTATTTCTCAGTTCATGGATATTGAGATTATTTTAGCCTGTTGACTATCTTGAATAATGCTACCATGGAAAAATACATCAAATTTGTTTGTATGGACATACATTTTCATTTCTCTTTGGAATTACTGGGCCATATGGGGGAAGATCCCTGGCTACTCACTCCAGTATTCTTGCCTGGAGAATCCCATAGACAGAAGAGCCTGATGGGCTACAGTCCATGCGACCCCAAAGAGTCAGTCATGACTGGTTGACTAACAGACACACACACATACATGCAAACACAGTAATTCTGTGTTTAACAACTTGAGGAATGCAGACTGTTTTCCAAAGTGGCTGCAGCATTTTATATCCCAGAAACAATGTAGGAGGGTTCTGATTTCTCCAAATTCTCATCAACACTTTTCTTAAACTGTTTTCTGATTGAAGTTATCCTGGTAGATGTGAAGAAGTATCTCATTGTAGTTTTGACTTAATTTTATATGATGGTTGAGCATTTCTTTATGTATTTGTGTATCTCTTGGAGAAATGTCTACTTAAATTATTTACTCATTTTTAAATTGGGTTATCTTTTTATCATTAAATTATAATACTTAAAATATTCTGAATGTAAGTCTCCTATCAGATATGCAGTTTGCAAAAATCTTTTTCCATTTTGTGGGTTGTCTTTTCACCTTCTAGATGGTGAACTTTGAAGCACAGAAGTTTTTAATTTGATGATGTCCAACTTACCTATTTTTTCTTTGATGTCTGTGCCTTTAGTATTGTTTCTATAAACCCATTGCCTAAATCCATGGTCACACAGACTTGTTTCTATGTTATATTTACTCCTAAGAGTTTTATAGTTTTAGCTCTTATGTTTACAGCTATGATCCAGTTTGTACTATACTATTTTGTTTTTTGTGTATGGTGTGTGGTAGGAGCCACCTTCATTGCTTTGCATGTGGATTTCTAGTTGTCCCAGAACTATTTGTTGAATAGTGCTTTTCAGCAAATATATTTTGTTATATCTTTTCTGTTATTATCTTTTTTACATTTTAAAAAATATTTTATTATTATCTTTTCCTCTTCAGTGGGCTTACATTTTTTGAAAAACAGCTTTTGTTTACACCAGCACTAATAGAATCTGGGATTTGGGGACTTTTTATAACTATTTATTAGGTTTTCTTCGATGTTACAGCAAACTTTCGTCTTTGAAAGACCAAATGCACACACAGAGACACATAAACACAGAGATTTGTAGAGGCCTATACACAGACACACGTGCTTATTCATCCATTTGGTCTCTTATTTACCAGAGACCTCCTTTACATCCTTCAGCACCTAGAGTAATAATACCTGGATGGAAAAGTTGGTAGCTTAAGGCCTTGATTCACATATGAGTATAGCACCAAGTCAGTTATAGAGGTTTGCCCATCATATCCTAGTAGCTAAGTAGTTCATGACAAACTGTTTATACTGCTTCACCTCTATGTAGTTAAATATTTCAACATTGGGTTTCCCAAATGTTGTAATATCCTAGCCATGGACAGAATAGGAAGGCTTATGGAATAATGCATCAGTTTTATGCTGGATAGTTACTTAAGGAATTAGAGAAGGAAAGCAAAATGTGTCTAGTCCTTAAGTCTCTGTAACCAGAGACTTAAAGACCTGGGGAGCAAGTGGTCTCTCAAAATGCAGAGCATGGTTCAGCAGAGTTATTAATCAATGAGCTTTTCTGGAACTGAGCTTGTTTCACAGTCCCAGGAGTTAAACAGTTTTAACTTCCCAGCTCTAGGTGGACCATTCAGTTATTCATCTGTTCACAGACAATGTGGGAAGTACCTACTGTATGCTAGATACTACCTTGGTGCTGGGTATATACATCTTGGTTCTAATCTTTTCCTTTTTTTAATGTCATAGTTTTCATTTGTGGGTGTATTGGGTTGGCCAAAAAGTTTGCCTGGGTTTTTCCATTCAGTGTTACAGAAAAGCCTGAATGAACTGTTTGATGAACCTTTCTACCTGGGAGCTCACCGTAGACATCTCCATAAACAGATGATGATCTTTGCAAAATCCCAGTTCACATTTTACAGACATCATTTTCCATGTCTGGATTGCCAGTTTTTCAGTCTCTCCCTTCTTTTCCAGATGGAAGTGGACTTCCTCTTCCCTCTGTACTTTTGACACCCCCCACCCCCCTCCACACAACATCTTGGAAAGATCTTGAATTCTAAATTCAATGTCAAGTCCAAAATCTCCATCACAACTTCTTAATGAAGGCAATACAAAAACACACGTAAAAAATATTGACTTTGTACACAAATGCAATTTCATGGGAAATCTTTCCTGTTCAGCACTGGTCTTCTTTGAAAAGTTTCTTAAAATTACTCTCAGTTTTACTATCAATCAGGAAAAGATCATTGTGTCTACTTCTAGAACATTTTGAATATCCTTGTTCAACTGCTGCTTAACAGATTATTTTGGTAGGTCAAGAGGTTGAATTGGAAATCGGTGGCTTAGTAGAGAGGGTGTATAAACACTGTAGGCGGAGTGTTGCAGTAACATTTCTGATTTGATGATTATGTGTTTTTGTCGTCTGTTTAGAAGCTCTCACTAATTTATTAATGTCTCTTCCTGATGTGTTTTAAAGAATAGTAGGGGTTTTGATTTTGAAGTACAGAGATTTCCATAAGAATTCCGGAAGTCCTTTACACTCATTTTTCCCTGTCTGTGTCGTTCCTTCACAGAGGACAGCGCTGTAACTGACTAAGCAGACATCACCGTTAGCCAGCCCCCAGCCATCTGGTATGTACTCTGCACATGGTGGGTAAGAGCTGATAGTTTTGTGGAGTTCTGGAACTTTCAGTCTGTAAAATGAATCCCTTCAGTCACACCATTGTCCCATCTGAAATGCCTCTCAAAACTGGTTCATAGACGTTTTCTTTGATGTTGTGGAGCGCTCATCACCTGGCATTTTCTAGATTCAAGTTTATTCATTCTACCAGCTTTGGATGCTTCATTTTCTGCTAGATTTTCTACTTGCTGTCTGCACTGACTACTGTGTACATTTAGTAAGCATCAGTGTGTTAATCACTAAGTCATGTCTGACTCTTTGTGACACCATGGACTGTGGGTGGCCAGGCTCCTCTGTCCATAGGGTTTCCCAGGCAAGAATGCTGGAGTGGGTTGCCATTTCCTTCAAATATTATTACTAAAGTTACTGTTTTATATAGTTCTTCCTGAGGAGAAATGCATGTGACTTGTTTTTAATTTTATTTACATTTTCTTTAAAAAGATTCTCACAGATGGGAAAAGTCATTGTCAGCTCTGTTTTATAGGAGCTACCTATAAAGATGATGTAATTAACTCCTTCCAGTGCTTCTCTGTGGAGAAGGAAATGGCAACCCACTCCAGTGTTCTTGCTTGGAGAATTTCATGGTTGGAGGAGCCTGGTGGGCTGCTAGCCATGGGGTCATACAGAGTTGGACACAACTGAAGCGACTTAGCCTGCATGCATGCATTGGAGAAGGAAATGGCAATCCACTCCAGTGTTCTTGCCTGGAGAATCCCAGGGACGGAGGAGCCTGGTGGGCTGCTGTCCATGGGTCGTACAGAGTCAGACATGACTGAAGCGACTTAGCAGCAGTAGCAATGTTTCTCTCAAGTTCCGTTTTACAAATCTTTAACAAAATGCTAAAATGGAAATCAGAAATATATATGCACAGTTCTTTTTATTTATAAATGATGACTTGCCCATGCTTTATTCAAGAGCCAGAGTCCTAGTGAATGCTCTTTTACAAGTCATTTGTCCAATTGCTGTTTTCTTCTTGGTGTTGTAAATAAAAAATTTGAACTATATGTCATTTCTTACCTCAAGGGACAAGAAGTAATTTTATAGTGATCACATGAAAAAAATAACCAGCAGATTTATATTTAATGGGAAAGAATCTGCCTGCAGTGCGGGAGATCTAGGTTCCATCCCTGGGCTGGAAAGATACCCTGGAGAAGGGAAGAGCTATCCACTCCAGTCTTCTGGCCTGGAGAATTCCATGGACTGTATTGCCTGGGATTGCAAAGAGTCGGATACTGAGTAACTTTCATTTTCACTGCTATCACATGTTCTTTGGGCTTTCATTGTGGCTCAGCTGGTAAAGAATCTGCCTGCAATGTGGGAGACCTCAGTTCAATTCCTGGGTTGGGAAGATCCACTGGAGAAGGAATAGGCTACCCACTCCAGTGTTCTTGGGCTTCCCTTGTGGCTCAGTTGGTAAGAATCCGCCCGCAATGTGGGAGACTTGGGTTTGATCCCTGGGTTGGGAAGATCCCCTGGAGAAGGGAAAGGCTCCTCATTCCAGTATTCTGGCCTGGAGAATCCCATGGGCTACAGTGGATTCCAGGCTTCACAGACAGAGAAGCCTGGTGGGCTACAGTCCATGGAGTCACAGAGTCAGACACAACTGAGCGACTTTGACGTCATGTCATGTCTGTAAGTGAGCTCCAGGTCGCAAGCATTTAAAATCAGTATTATTTCCTTCTCCATGTTTCATGCCATGTCAGACATGCCATTATCTCCTGGCAGGGCACATGGCTGATTTTCTTCCAGCCTTTCTGTGAGGGGAGGGAAGACTCACTGCCTGACAAGTTCTCCATACTACCAGATCAGTACTTAACGATGACAGAAGAAGATCAAGAAAGTAGATTTATTATTGAGTGTTCCTACTTATTTTTAGTCAAGGGCAGTATATTTTACTGTTCCCCTGGATGACTCATAAACCATGTCTTAGCAGGCAAACTCAAGTTGGGAATCTAAATAATTCACTAGAGACTTTAAATCAGTGTGGACAGGATCTCTACTTTTTGGTTTCTTTTTAATGTTTTTTTTTTTTTTGACTGTCTACTTTCTCTGTACAGTCACTGTATTATCCTTAAAATATAAATATTGCTCATTGTCTGTTATAAATGATCCCTATGAAGAATTAGTTATTTTATGAAAATAAAGACTTGATTTAAGAATTAAAAAAAATAATCTAGAGCTTAGAAGTTGTTTGTTCTATATTTTATGATTTCTTCTATATTAAGTGGTATAAATGCCACCCATTTGATTTTATAAAGACTTTAGATGGCAATGAGGCTTCCCTTGTTGCTCAGACAGTGAAGAATCTGCCTGCAATGCAGGAGGCCTGGGTTCAATCCCTGGGTTGGGAAGGTCCCCTGGAGGAGGGTATGGCAACCCAGTCCAGTATTCTTACCTGGAGAGTCTCACGGACAGGGAAGTCTGGTGGGCCACAGTCTGTGGGTCGCAGAGTCGGACACTGCTGAGCGACTGACGCTTTAGACAGCATGTGGCCCTTGGGCAGCTAGCATAGCTTATGGGCTCCTCTTCCATCCCCATGCCTGATAGGACCTGGTTGAGCCTATGTCTCACTTCTCGCCAGGTTTTTGACTGTCATCTTTGTGTTAGGCTTGCCTTTTCCCAGGGAGAAAATTCTTGTGTGTTTCCTGGCATCCTCTCCTAAAAATAAAAGCGTTTTCCTCTAGCAACATTCAATTGTTGGCTATCTTTAATAATGAATTTTTACACTGACGTGAAATCTGATACTTTTATAATGTCTTCTCATATTTAAAATTGGAAATATCTGGACTCTGGCATCTGAACTATTCTTGTTTCATCTTGAACACTTGCGTTATTTTGTCATGATTCCAACAGTGGGATGTACATATGTTCTAAGTGGGTTACTTTTTTTTTTTTAGAACTATTACATCCACAGTAGGCATTCAGAATATATTTTAATTCCTGTAATGGCAAAGGTATATTTTAAATTTTTCTTATTTAAGTTACGTTCAGCTTAGCTTTTCATCAGTGTTAAAATAGAAAGAATTTAAATACAAATGAGATGAATTATCCTCACTCTTAAATTTCGAATTTTTGAGTGAGTCTTCTTAAAGAGGAATTCATTAGTTTGGTCAAACCAAAAGCTGTGTGTTCAAGTTTCATGAAGGAAAACAACCCTTAATACCCACAGCCCTGTTTTGTTTCCATTTCAAAGGTATACTATTTGCGAGACAAAAATCACCTAGTATTTGGGGTTGCTTTCTTCCTTTCGGAGTGACTTGAAATTGTTTTTATTAAATATTGGTTATGTACAGAATTTACAATATCAGTGTCACGTATGAAGCTCACCAAACTTTAAGCTGACTTTATTTTTACTTCTACTTTGGAGCCTTACACACTACCCTCACCTTGTTCACACCTGGAGGAAAGTATGGTGTGCCAAGTTATTAGCATCTTTTTTCTAGATCTAAGACCTTTATTCTGGGGCTGCTGCATTGCTCTGTAGGAACAAAGCTACTTCTTGCTTGTTAAACAGTGGTGAGTGCAGCTATTTTAAATACTAAAGTGTTACAGAAACTCTTGTCCAAGGTACAGAAATGAGACTCCGTTATACATTTTCTTAGAGCCTATTCATACATCACAAAAGTCTTGGCTTGGGCTCCCCTAAGCAGACCTGATGGGAATTTCTGCACAAGTGTTTTATTACGGCAGGATTCCCAGGAGAATGAGGGAGTGGGGAAGGGAAGGGAGAAGAAGGGAGCCAGACCGGGGAGGGTGTGGGCAGTGTCTCTGCCTCAGCCTGGTACCTGGAGGAGCTCTGGGGCAGAGCTGCTCCAGGAATCTGCTCCTTCTGCTCGAGGCGAGGGAGCTGGCCTTGCCATCTCTGCCTCAGACACTGACTGTGGGCTGGTGGGAGAGGGGCTGCAAACCGGGGGGCGCTCTTGACTCTGTATCTGCAAGTGAAGCAGCTCTGGAAGTTGAAGAGTGCTTCTCTTAAGAAAGGTGCGCTTGCCACCTGTAGAAGCAAAACACAGAAGCTGGGACGTGGGCACACAGGACAGTTAAAAGGTACTGGCGGTATCTGGACAGACACTGCAGTGTGCCCCTACCTAGTCATGTGTTGTCTCACCTGGATCTGCACTCTCCTGGGCATGTTTGTCGTCCTGTAGGCCATCTCCTGGTGTCAGTTATGTTGGGTTTCTTTCTTTGAGCAGGTCATGAGCTTCTGCTTCAAACAGCAGAATCCTTAAGTGCCTACAGTGTTGAGAGATACCTGGGTAGTTTCCAGTAAATAGACCTGCTACATGTATTAGAGTTAGAAGAAAATAAAGTCTGTAATTTCAAAGCTTTCCTTAGATGAGTGTCTTCATGGATAATGATTTCAGCGCCCTGATAAAAGAGGCAGGGATATTGTGTGATTGTACTGTTGGCGTTTATTCTTGCTAGAAACGTTTCCAAGCATACGTGTTAACTCTACGATTTCTCATTCTCATCTATTTTAAACATCCGTTTAAATTTTATATTTTAGCTTTTGTCTTTAAAAGTATTTTCTTAAACCTTTCATGAAAATATATGCTGTTTCTGAACTGAATTGAACTGATGCTGTTTTCTTTCAGTCAGTTCAGTCTCTCAGTTGTGTCCAACTCTTTGTGACCCCAGGGACCGCAGCACGCCAGGCTTCCCTGTCCTTCCCCAACTCCCGGAGCTTACTCAAACTCATGTCCATCCAGTCGGTGATGTCATCCAGCCATCTCATCCTCTGTCGTCCCCTTCTCCTCCCGCCCCCAGTCCTTCCCAGCATCAGGCTCTTTTCCAATGAGTCAGCTCTTCACATCAGGTGACCAAAGTATTGGAGTTTCAGCTTCAACATCAGTCCTTCCAACGAACATTCAGGACTGATCTCCTTTAGGATGGACTGGTTGGTTCTCCTTGCAGTCCAAGGGACTCTCAAGAGTCTTCTCCAACACCACAGTTCAAAAGCATCAATTCTTTTGCTCTCAGCTTTCTTTATAGTCCAACTCTCACATCTATACATGACTACTGGAAAAACCGTAGCTTCAACTAGATGGACCTTTGTTGGCAAAGTAATGTCTCTGCTTTTTAATATGCTGTCTAGGTTGGTCATAGCTTTTCTTCCAAGGAGCAAATGTCTTTTAATTTCATGGCTGCAGTCACTATCTGTAGTGATTTTGGAGCCCCCAAAAACAAAGTCTCTCACTGTTTCCATTGTTTCCCCTCTATTTGCCATGAAGTGATGGGTGTTTCTTTTCTTGGGCACTTTTAACTCAGTATAGCACAAACGTGTGGCCTAGTGGAAACAGCATGGGAACAGCAATGAATTTCTCTTTAGCCTCATTTAAAATTAAAAAAAAAAAAAAGATTGTGATAACAGGCTGAACTGGAGGCTGGGAAGTCCAAGATCACACTTGAAATTAATTTTAATTATGTATTTAGCCTAACATATCCTAATTATTATCATTTCAACATTCCATACTATTAATTATCTTTGCCTTTTTATTTTTTAGAATTTTCATTGGGTGTAAATTCGATACTTTCAACATATCGCAATTCAAACTAGCCATATTTCAAGTGCTCAAAACCACTTTGGCCAGTGGCACTGTATTGGACACTGCAACTTCAGAATGTCGTAGAAAATCTCAGATAAGAGGCTTCCTTCCTTTGAGACAAGACTTTTTGTCAGCAATCTGAATCTCCCAGCTTGATAACCCCATTCAATAAAGAAATGAGGTGGCATTGTTGTCCAAAGAAAAGTGAGCTGATCTGTCTTTGATGAGCTATTGTTGCTTCCATTTTGTACTTAATACCCTGTAGGCACGAATTATGATGAAGATGATTGGGTTTGACAGGTAAGATATCATTGATAACCTTCAGGAGTGCAGAGCTACTTTTTGAAAGACCCTGGCTCCTGAATGAAGGGAAGACTGTGTAGAAATTTTAAAGAGGAGAGGAAGGCATCTTAGGAAATGGAAAAAATGCTGTATATATATATACATAATGTGTGTTGGCAGAGAAGGTTCTAGGTAAATTTGAGTACTGGCATGTAATCTGACGAGGCTGGACTACTAACTGCACAGTAAGAAAGGTAGTTAGTGTCTAGACTGATGCCAGCTTTGAGGACTTGGACTGTACAGTGTGTGAAGTGGGATATCATTATGGCCCAGTTTACACGCTGGGCTCTGTTTTTGGAATCCCTCCAAAATATAGTGACTTGAAACAACGGAAGTCACCTCCTCACCTCATGTTTCCTGTGCATCAGGGATTCTGGAGGGGCTTCATGATGCCCTTCTGGCTCAGAGGGCCTCTCTGGTAGTTGCATTCAGATGGTATCTAAAGCTGAAAGAGCAGGGGGCTGGAGCAGCTGGAGGCTGGCTGGGTTCCCTCCCCACGGGCTCAGGATGTCTCCGTGGGTCTCTCTTCATGGGTAACCATGGGTTTCCTCAGGGCCTGCTGGCTCTAGGGCAGCCGGGTGCATCCATGGGCCCAGTGATCATTCCCCCTGACAAGTGAGAGGCAACGCCGCTCAGGAAGGCTCCTTGGAAATAATGCTGCATCATTTCCATCACATTATTTTGTTGCTGGGGAGTCACGAGCCAATCCAGTTCCAAGGGGAGGAGACATAAATGCCCACTGCTCAGTGGGAGGGTGCTAAAGTCGCCTGGGATGGAAAGAGTGTTGGAAGAGCTGTCCCAGAACCCCTTCCCAGCACCTGCTGCCTGCATCTTGCCCTGGGGCCGTGCCCTGGGAGTGCTGTAGCGTGAGCTCACCATTCATGCCTGGGCCCACTTCCACGCAGGCTCGCTCTCTCCTTCCCTCACCTGCTGCGCGAGGCTGGGCAGCCCTTAGAGCCCCTGAAGCCTTCTGTTCAGGCAGTGAGAGGCCAGCACTGGCCTTCTGTCCCCTTTTCTTTGTCTTCACTTAGCCTTTACTGTTAGAGGCTTGCGCTAGAGTGGGCATGCCCCAGCCTCAGACATTCTCCTCCCTTTCTTGATTTGTGGAATGACTGAGGGGTGGGAGGAAAGAGCAAACACAAAGGGAAAGAAGAATTTTCTAACCCTTTCTTTACTCCTCTTAGCAGAAGTGTACCCCTCCATCTCGTAGGGATATCTTCATCATACGAAAGGATTTTCAACCTTGGCTAACGGCAGGGTTTTTCTTTCCCTCCTTCCATTTCTAGGGTGGCTCACTATTGCTCTGGTTTTGGTTTCCGAAAAGTGATGGGAAGTTTGTTTTTCCAAGGTGATTAGAAGGAAGGAGGAAGGATATGAGACCAGCACCATGTCTTGTATAAGACAGCTTTCCTAACTATTCCTAAGGCCAGCATTCTGCCACATCCTGTTCTCCCTGGTTTTCATAGGAAGGTTTCCATTCTTTGCCAGAATCTCAAATTTATCTGAATACCAGGCTTGAAACTAGGTGTGTGATGAGCTTTCACGTACTGTTCTAGCCTTCTTTCCTCTTGCTAAGTCACTGCCTTTAACTAGAAAAGATTAAAATGCCAAAAGCAGAAGAGTTTAGAGGTAAAGTGTATTAAATTCTGCAACTTAGTTAAAGACTTGATGGATAGAGAAATGAATACAGATCTAGATATTCAAAAAGGCTAGTTGGTAGGAATATGGTTTGTCACTGAGAAACAAGTTTCAACTTTTCTTTATTTTGAAAATAAAATACTAGAGAAGAAAAGCATAAACTATAAAATTATAGTGTGATACATTTGGGAAGATAATGTCAGTTTTCTACTTTAGCAGTTGCTCAAGTCTTATCCTGTTTTTCAATCCAAATAAAATTTCAGAAATTTTTGTCCTTAGCAAAGTTATTTTTCCTGTCTTGTTTCCCAAAAGACTTGAAGAAACAGAAAAAGGTCTAATAGTCCAGTATTTTTTAGTTTCTTTGACTAGGATTTTCACATATAGCTTTTTAATATGCTATTATTGAAGTCCTTAAGACATTAAAATTGCTTTTGTGTGAAATTTTCTAAGAGCCCTTGTGTGATCCTGACATGAGGAACTTCTTATTCCAAAGACAGAGTTTCTTGTCCCCATATATGGTTCCACACTCCCCTATCTTGAATTGGGCAGCCTGAATCTTTTCCAGGTCTGAAACATTTTTCCCCTGCTACAGTGAGAAGGTTTGCTTTGTTTGGTTTGTTTCTGTAAAAGGGAAAGAGAAAAATAAAGCCAGTTTAGCTCCCTGACCCTTTTTATTTTTTTTGATTTGTCAATAATCAAAAAGCCAATAGAAGTTGTTGCATTTGCAGAGTCTTTGCTTACTTTTCTGAAATGAACAAAACAGGAGGCTTCCTGTTTTCCTTGTCCTCAGGTGGGGAAGGGCAGCTTGCTGAGAACCAAAGACTAAAATAAACCCTCCCAGGAAAGGGAACCAGCCAGTGACCTTGGGTCGTGACCACCTTGCCGATCAGCTGCTTCCTTCCTTGCTGGTTTTTTGTGGCTTCTGGCGGGGAATCAAGTGTCACAAATGCAGGAAGAGAGCAGTCTGAGGAGGACTCCGGTGCCTCTGCGGGCAAAAGTGCTGATGTGATCTCCTGACCCCTCTTGTACGGTCCCCTGTGCTTTTACAGTGGGCAGACAGGGAGCAGAGAGAAGGCACTCCTCTACAAAAAAGAAGTGGCAAGAAACCGATGCCGTGGTGGTGACTGTTAGACTCCTCGAGGAATAGTAGAGTAGTCTGGAATTTGGAGAGATGCATGCGTGGAGATGTTTAATAGCCCTTACTGAGCTAATAGAGAAATAAAAGCCACACCTACTTCTCTAAGCAGTTAGAAGTGTATTGGAAAACCGGTGGGTGCTCCTGATGACTGATAATTTCTTACCTGGTCCCCTGCCTTCTGATGCAGGAGGAAGAAGGTGAGCTCTGAAGCCTGCGGCTCGGTTTTCCCATCTGGAAAATGAGCACATTGTCACCAATTTCATTGGGTTTTGAGTCTTTACAAGGAGGCGGAGGACATGCGGGACTTGTCTTCTTGTAGGTAGTATCTTCCTTCCCATTCTTCTTTCCATGGATATTTGTGAGCCTCCAAACTACTTTCTTCTGTGTGATGTTTCCCATGAGCCCTTGAGTGGTCACAAAAGCAGGAACTTCTTATTCCAAAGAGAGCATTTCTTTTCTCCCCATATTTTCTGTTTTGACCTGGGCATCCTGAGTCTTTTCCACACCTGAATCATGGGTCTGCCCCTCCATCCCCCACAATGGAAGTATTCACTTTATTTGATCTGTTTCTGTAAAAGGGAGAAAAAATAAATAAACCTCACTTAGCTCCCTGGCACTAGAGATGTTAACTCTTCTCCTTTTGCTCCGCAGAAACCCTCTGCTCTTTCTTTTGTAAGAAAGTAAAGGAAGGAAGGATCTGCATCTTGAGGAGCTTCGGGTACCACTTTGTCCTCCCTGTAAGGACTTTCTCCTGCCTAATGGTGCCCCACCCTCTCTGCCTTTGGAATCCTTGGCTTCTAGTACAGATGCTACTCTTCTGTTAAGATACCCATCCCTGGATTGAATCCTCTTCTTGCAGCCATGCCATCTCTGCTTCCCCTCTCTGCACACACCTGCTGGTACCTTTGCCTCTCCTGGGGCTTATTTCTGCTATTCCCACAGCTTCAGTCCTGTCTAAAAACCTGCCCTACTTTGCCTGCCTTGTCTTTTCTTCTTCCTTCTGCCTTTTTAACAAAAATTGAAGTGAAATTCAAAGGACAAAAATTACCCATTTAAAAGTGAGCAATCCAGTGTCATTTAGCACATTCATAAACTTGCACAACCACCACTTCTATGGAATTCTAAAGTATTTTCATCACCACCAGAGAAGCCCCCATACCCATTAAGTAGATACTTTCCTCCCTTTACCCTTTCCCAATCCCTGGCAACATCTCTATGAATTTGCCTATTTTGGCTATTTCATGTAAATGGAGTCACATATTCTGTGACCTTCAGTTCAGTTCAGTTGCTCAGTCATGCCTGACTCTTTGCGACCCCATGGGCTGCAGCACGCCAGGCTTCCCTGTCCCATCACCGACTCGTGGAGTTTATTCAAAGTGTCCACTGACTCAGTGATGCCATCCAACCATCTCATCCTTTGTCATCCTCTTCTCTTCCTGCTTTCAATCTTTCCCAGCATAATATTTTTAGGGGTCATCGATGTGGTAGCATGTATCAGTGTTTCATCCCTTTTTATAGTTGAACACAATATCCATTATATGCATGTACCACAGTTTGTTCATTCATTAATGGACATTTGTGTGGTTTTCATCTTTTAGCTATTGTGAATCGTGCTGCTATGAACATGTGTATACATGTATCTGAGTCTTTTTCCGTTGTTTTGGAATATACCTAGGAATGAAATTGCTGGGTCAAATACTAGTTCTGTGTTTAACTTTTGGGGGTGCAGTGGAACTGCGCTGGGTCCTATTTACAGCCATGAGATCTTCATGAAGCATGTCACAGGAGCTCTAGTTGCAGGCTCAGCTGCCCTACAGCATGTGGGGCCTTAGTTCTCCAACCGGGGATCAGACCTACGTCCCCTACATTGGAATTCTTAATCACGGGACCGTGAGGGAAGTCCCTATATTTAACTTCTTGAGGGATTGCAAAACTCTTCTCCACAGTAGCCTCACTCCCACTATCAATGCACTTGAGTTCCCATTTCTCCACATCCTTGCCAACATTTACTTACTTTTTCGTTTTTTAAAGCCAGCTAATGAGTGTGAAATGTTATCACATGTGGTTTTGATTTGCATTCCATGATGACTAATGATGTGCATCTTTTCATGTGGTTGTTGGCCATTTGTATAGCTTCTTTGAAGAAATGTCAGTTCAAGTTGTTTACCCATTCTTTTAAGTGGATTGATTGCCTTTTTGTTATTACATTGTAGAAGTTTTTTTTTTAAATATATGTATATATATATATTCTGGATACTTGATCTTTCTCAGATATGTCACTTGCAGACTTTCTCCCATTTTATACATTGTTCTTTCACTTTCTTGATATTGTCTTTTAATGCACATAAGTTTTTAATTTTAATGAAGTTGAATTCACCTATTTTTTAATGCTGTTGCTTTTGCACATGTCAAACATAAGGACCCGCTGTCAAACCTAAAATTATATTTTGGCTCTTCAGAGCATCTCCTCTTTTTGCTTTTGTTACCATTTTCCCCTGTAGTGATTCTGGGACTGTGGTACCACACCTCAGGAGAAAGCAGTGACCCAGTGAGCAGTCCTGTAGTGGCATCGGGGATTATTACAAGTGCACTAGACTCCAAGCACTTCTCGTGTTTATGGTCACTCCCTCGGAACCATGATGAGAGCTTTGTTGGCTATTCAAAGCAGAGCCGCCATGCAGGCTTTCGGGTGCAGACTGCTTGTTAAAATTTCAAGGGAAGCAGAGGTTGGAGAGATTAGAAGAAGGAGAAAGATTCTACGTGTCATTGCTGGCTTTGAAGATGGAGAATGATGGGCCAAGGGATAGGGTCAGCCTCTAGAAGCCTCGAACAGCTGCAGCCAACAGCATGTAAGGGAATCAGGACCTCAGTCCTGTAGTAACATAGAGCCAAACTCTGCCAGCAAACTGAGTGAGCTTAGAAGTGAATCCCCCAGGGACACTGAAAAGGAATTCATCTCTGCCAGCATCTTGATCTTGACCTTGTGAACCCTGGGCACAGAGACTAACCACCCCTCCTAGATTGTGACCTACAGAATGGAGAATGGTGTTTACCTTTGAATGCCTAAAAGAAGTGAATGTTGTGGGCATCACTATAAGGATAGCTTGGTTATTTTTTTTAAACTGAAGATCGCAGTATATCGTATATTATTTAGTAGATTTTTAAATTAACTATATATAGATATTATTCATGTAACAAATGAAAACAAAATAATTCCAAGGGAGCCTTCTAGAAAAGAACAAATCATGTGGGCCTCCCATTTGCTGTTGTCTGGTCTAGGTATGTGTTCAGTTGTGTCAGTCATTGTCTTCAATTATATGAGCATTTTTTAAAACGCCTTTTCTTGTATAAAGGAAAAGTATGGCATAGGCATCAAAATCAGGAAAAAATCAGAAGGAGAGAGAGTAAGGAGGAAGACAGGTGATGTTGTCGAGATTGGTTGGTGGGTTGTCACATTTTTTTCCCAAGAAGTTTGACAGCTGGTCCATTCCTTTGAGAGTAGTGAGGCTGGGTGAGGCCTCCACCCAGGGCTACCTGTGAGTGTTGGAGGTAACTTCTGGGCCTGGCAGGGCCTCCAGAAAGAGGCTCCCTTCCATGTAGGTGAAACAGGGGCTTTTCTTACCTTCCTGGATGGGTTAGGAGAAATTTGGGGAGACACATAGACTAGGTCCTGGGACCTTCATGCACTGAACAGGAGCATCTAAAGTAGAGTCCCCCCCACCCAGGTAAAGGGCCAAGTGGGAGCCTGAGAATTCTGAGAAGCAGATCTTTGCGGGACAACAGATATCATCAGGCCTGACTCGGGGACTAGCCAGAACTCACCACTGACTGTGGTCCGAATAGCTCGGTCTTCAGAGTTTGGCAGGAGCTTTATAGCATCACTGTGAGGATAGAGTTCTCATCTGATGCCAACAAACCAGCCAACCACTATCAAAACCAACTGCTTGCTCTTAGAGAGTGCATGACACATAATAAGTGCTCAATTAATGACCGTCATTATTTGTGTTGAATATACCAGAGGATGTTCTGACAGTTTGCTCCTTAGAGAAGCCCTTGGCTAGGATTTCTGGGGTGAGTGTAGGCTGTCGCCTGCTGTCTGAGGCTTCCACTGTGATGCTGTGTTTCCTGTTGGAGTAGAAGTGCTAGCAACAGTGGAATCGCATCAAAGAGGGCAACAAGAAGCTCCTCTATGTCGATGTGTGCTTTCAGATCAGTTTTGAGACTGTCTAAAGACTGACTAAGTGTCTTTAGCACTTAGTGTTAAGTGCTAAAACAGACCCAGAAATTCTTCACAGGAAGGGCTTTAGGAATCTGTGCCACCAGTAAAAGGGCATATATCCCTGGCCTGTGCCCACTGCCTTTCAGGGAGTTTACCATTCGATGGGGAAGTCCAGGAGTTAAAGTCCGCACAGCAAGAAGATACCAGATGTCAGCGGAGATCCCTGCTCAGGGTGGCATGGAAGTGGAAGATTTACTTCTTTAATTTATTTCACGTGTTATCTTTTAAAATGGTGAACTTATATTTTTTTACTTTATTATCTAAAAAACTTCTTTTGCAACAAATATGGATTTATTATGTTTAAAACTTTTTGTTTTAAAATTTCTGTTTATTTAAATATTTTTATTGAAATATAGTTGATTTATAATATATTAGTTCCAGATATGCAATTATACTCCATTTAAAGTTATTGTAAAGCACTGGTTATGTTCTCTATTCTGTACAATATATCCTGGTAGCTTTTTTATTTTGTGCATAGCAGTTTGTGCCCTTTTACCTGCCTTGCTAACTTCCTCCATTCCTCTCCTCCCCAGTATGGCTAGTTTTTTCCTCTATGTTTGTGTTTCTGTTTGATTTGTTGTTGCTGTTGTTAAGCTGCTAAGTTGTGTCCAGCTCTTTGTGACCCCACAGACTGTAGCACACCAGGCTCCTCTGGCTCTGCCACTTCCCGGAGTTTGTTCAGACTGCTGTCCATTGCGTCGATGATGCCATCCAACCATCTCATCCTCTGTTCCCCGCTTCTCATTTTGCCTTCCATCTTTCCTCACATCAAGGTTTTTTCCAGTGATTTGGCTTTTCACTTCAGGTGGCCAAAATGTTGGAATTTCAGCTTCCGCAACAGTCCTTGCAATGAATATTCAGGGTTGATTTCCTTTAGGATTGACTGGTTTGATTTCCTTGTTCTCCAGGGGACTCTCAAGAGCCTTCTCCACCACCACAGTTCAAAAGTATCCGTTCTTCGGTGTTCTGCCTTCTTTATGACCAAGCTCTCACACCCGATACATGACTACTGGAAACACCGTAGTTTTGACTAGACGGACCTTTGTTGGCAAAGTGATGTCTCTGCTTTTTAATACTGTGTCTAGGTGTGTCATAGCTTTCCTTCCCAGGAGCAAGCGTTGTTTAGTTTCATGGCTGTAGTCACAGTCTACAGTGATTTTGGAGCCCAAGAAAATAAAGTCTGTTACTGTTTCCACTTTTTCCCCTTCTATTTGTCATGCAGTGATGGCATTGTATGCCATGATCCTAGTTTTTTGAGTGTTGGTTTTCAAGCCAGCCTTTTTACTCTGCTATTTCATCCTCATCAAGAGATTCTTTAGTTCCTCTTCACCTTCTGCCATCAGAATCATATCATCTGCATGTCTGACGTTGTGTATATTTCTTCTGGAAGTTTTGATTCCAGCTTGTGATCCAGCCCAGTATTTCGCATGATGTACTCTGTATAGAAGTTAAATAAGCAGGATGAAAATATACAGTTTTGTTATACTCCTTTCCCAATTTTGAACCAGTCTGTTGTTCCATGTCTGGTTTTGTTGCTTCTTGACCTGCATACAGGTTTCTCAAGAGATAGATTAAGTGGTCTGGTATTCCCATCTCTAAGAATTTTCCACAGTTTATTGTAATCCACACAGTCAAAGGCTTTAATGTAGTCAATGAAACAGAAGTAGATGTTTTCTTTGAATTCCTTTGTGTTCTCCATGATCCAGTGAATGTTGGCAATTTGATCTCTGCTTCTTCTTTGTAACCCAGCTTGTACATCTGAACGTTCTTGGTTCACGTACTGGTGGAGCCTAGTTTGAGGGGTACTGAGCGTAATGTCGCTAGTGTGTGAAATGAATTCACTTGTATGGTAGTTTAAACATTCTTTAGCATTGCCCTTCTTTGTGATTGGAGTAAAAACTGAACTTTTCCAGCCCTGTGGCCACTGCTGACTTTTCCAAATTTGCTGACATCATGAATGCAGCACTTTAAGGGCATCATCTTTTAGGATCTGTTTTGATATATTCATTTGTTTTACTTTTTAAATTACACATATAAGTGATAGCACACAGTATTTGTCTTTCTCTGACTTTTTTCACCTAGTGTAATATCCTTCAATATTCCAGTTGAGCTATTTCAAATCCTGAAAGATGATGCTGTGAAAGTGGGCCTGGCATGCTGCAGCTCATGTGGTCACAAAGAGTCGGATGCGACTGAGCGCCTGAACTAAACTGAACTGAATATCCTTCAGTTTCGTCCATGTTGTTACAATAGCAAGATTTATTTCTTATGACTTGAGTTGTAGTCCGTTGTGTATATGTAACACATCTTTTTTATCCATTCCTCTGTCAGTGGATACTTAGGTTGCTTCCATATCTTGCCTTGTTTAAATATTGCTTCTGTGAACACTGGGGTGCATGTATCTTTTTGAAGTAGTGTTTTCATTTTTTTTCTTTTTTTTTTTTTGATATATGTCCAGGAGTGGGATTCCTTAAGACTTTTTTGTTTTGAAGATTAAGCCAGGAGTCATCAGAGTGATTATCTGGGGAAAACGCTGGGACATTTTTTGACATTTTTTTCCCCATAGGCAATGTTTTAGTCTGCTTGATATGCCATAACAAAATCCCACAGACTGGTTGGCTTGGACAACAGAAACTTGTTTCGCAGAGATCTGGAGGTTGAGAGTCCAAGTGCGAGGTGTCATTAGGTACGGCCTCTCCTGAGGCCTTCCCCTTGGCTTGCCAACGGCCACTCTCCTGCTGGGTCCGCACACAGTCTTTTCTCTGCACACATCCCTGGGGTCATTTTGTTGTCCGAATTTTCTCTCCTTACAAGGATTGGAGTCAGATTGGATGAGGGCCCATCATAGGAGCCTATTTCTGTTTAAGGAGCCCATCATAGGTTTAATTACCTGATTAAAGGTTCCGTCTCCAAATGGGGTCACAGTGTGAGGTACTGGGAGTTGAAACGTCAACCTGTGAATTTTGGAGGAGACAAAATTCAGTCCATATCAGGCAGCACACGGGTGAAGGAGAACATAAACAAGTAGGAATTAAGACCCAGAAAAGTGAGTCAAAAGTCACAGCCATGGGGAAAAAGGAGAATTTGTAGGAGGGGACGCTATGCACTGCTAATTAGATAGAAACTATTTTGTTACTTGATCAGTGTATCAATTAGCTTTTGCTACATAACAAACTACCCCCAAAATGTCCTGGCATGAACCATCAACCATTTATTTAGCTCACAATTGAGTGGATTGGCAGTTTGAAGTGGCCTTAGCTGGGCAGTCCTATATTGCTCTCCACTGAGCTTATTTAAGCATCTGTGGTCAGCTGCTGGGCATACTGAGGGCTGGCTGGTCGACGATGGTCTTAACTGGATGGCCCATTTCTCCTCCATGTGTATCTTGATTTCTAGCAGGTCAGTTTGGGCTTCAAAGAAAGTGCAAGGGAGAGAGTGTGAATGAGTATAAAGGCACATAATTTCATTTCTTCCACACTCTGGTTGTCAAGGGAAGTCACAGACCAGTCCAGATTTAAGAGATTGGGAAAGATACCTTTTCAGGTGAATAGTTTTGAGACAAATATTATTTGACTATGAAAATTACGTAGCCTGTTATATTTTATATTCACAATACTTTGCCATTCCCTAGCTCAGATGGTAAAGCATCTGCCTACAATGCAGGAGACCCAGGTTCCATCCCTAGCTTGGGAAGATCCCCTGGAGAAGGAAATTCTCCACTCCAGTATTCTTGCCTGTTCACTCTCTGATTGTTTAAAAGATAAAGCAGAGAGAAAAATAGGCTTGTCATATGTTTATTTGGATTCAGTGTTGGATGTAACTTAGTAAGAACTTTTTTTTACCATGAAAGGATTTTTAAATTCTCAGATGTCATTCATGCTCCAGAGTGCTAGCAATGGTGATTTATGTTGTCAAAAGCTGATGATGCTAAGATGGAAACAGATTTTATTTTGTATCTTAGTCAATTTATAGTCTATTCAATTGATTAAAATATATCTCATTTTAGTTTTGTTTTGATCATTCAGAAATGGATTGAAGATTTCATATTTTTTAATAGTATAATATTAAATGATAGAGAAACCGACTCAGGAAAACTTTATAGTTCTCCCCTGATTAGTGTTTTCTACAATGGTCATTTTTTGGGTATTTCATGTCTGTGATTAATTCATTCATACATCAAGTATTTGTCAAGTGTCTAACAGGTACCAAACATTTTTTTTTAAGCATTTGGAAGACAGCAGTGATCTTAGAGAAGAATTATTTTCTGGTAGAGAGGGAGAGAGAGAGAATACAGAAGTAAACAGGAGAAGGGTCCAAGATTAGTAAGACTCTAAGCTCACTTCCTCCCAAGACACACTGGGTCTACACCTCCATACAGAGCAGTTCTCCTGAAGAAGACCTGAGTACTGACTGAACAGCTACTGCACATAGAAGGGACCACAGGGAAACAATTGGAAAGATGAAGACATGGTATCCATAGAAACCTCTCCCTTGGTATGATAACCTGTAGTAGGGAGGGATATTAACGATGGGCCCAAGCATAGACTCACTCACCCTGGCACACAGTGAAAAACAGCAGTATAAAGGGTACCAGACTATACAAGAAGGAAAGCCATTTATTAAATCTAGTTCCATTAGAACTAATAAAATAATTCAGTAAAATTCCAGGATGCAAAATTAATATACGAAACCTGTTACATTTCTATATGCCAATAACAAACTGTTGGAAAGAGAAATTAAGAGGATAACCCATTTATAATTACATCAAAAAGAATAAAATGTCTAGGAATAAATTTCACCCAGGAGGTGAAAGACTTTGGGACATATAGAAAACTATTGGACATTTAGGATGGAAATCGAAGATGATAAAAATAAGTGGAAATCCATGTACTCATGGATTGGAAGAATCAATATCATGATAATTGTCCTGCTACTCAAAATAATATACAGATTCAGTGCAATCCCTCTCAAAATATGAAAGGCATTTTTCATAGAAATAGAATAAATAATGGTAAAATTTGTATGGAAGCACAAAAGGTCCTGAGTAGTCAAGGTGGTATTGAGAAAGAAAAACAGATCTGTAGGTACCATGCTCCCAGACTTGAAAGTATACTGTGAAGTTATGGTAATCAAAACAGTATCGTACTGACACAAAAATGGACACACAGATCAACTGGAACAGAATAGTGAATCTAGGAAAATAAACCACATTCATATGGTCAGTTAAGCTAGGACAAAGGTAGCAGTATTATTGCTGTTGTTCAGTCGCTGATTCATGCCTGACTCTTTGCGACCCCATGGACTGCAGTACACCAGGCTCCTCTGTCCTTCATTATCTCCTGGAGTTTGCTCAAATTCATGTCCGTTGAGTTGGTCATGCTCTCTGACCATCTCATTCTCAGCCACCTCCTTCTCCTTTTGCTTTCAAGTATTGCCAGCATCAGGGCCTTTTCCAATGAGTTGGCTTTTCACATCAGGGAACTGAAGTTCTGGAGCTTCAGCTACAGCATCAGTGTACACTCAGTCTCTCAGTCATGTCCAACTCCTCTCGACCCCATGGACTGTGGTCCACCAGGCTCCGTCATTCTCAAGGCAAGAGTACTAGAGTGGGTAGCCATTGCCTTCTCCAGGGGATCTTCCCAATCCAGGGATTGAACCCAGGTCTCTTGCATTGTAGGCAGATTCTTTACTGTCTGAGCCACCAGGGAGTCTGCATTGACTTCCTTATTGGGAAATCTGGAGGTCCTCTTTCTGTCTCCATCAACCACCTCAGCAGTTTTGACCCAAGTAAACACTCTCTCTTTCCTGAAACTCTCTTCACTTAGAGACAGCAATTCCACACTCTCCTAATTTTTCTTATCAACCACTTCTCCTCAATCAGGATCTCTTTTGCTTTGCATAACCTCTATATGCTAGAGTGACCCAGGGCTCCTCTCTATGTATGTTCTCTTCTGCTCTCATGTGGGCTCAAATCTTTATGTAACACCTATGTTTTCATTCCTAGTTCTCATGTATTCAACTGTTCCAGACTCACATATACAACTGCTTACTTGACATTTCCACTGGAATACTTACTAAGCATATTAAACTTTAAAATTTAAAGCAGAATACTTGATTAAAAAAAATCCATATTTTTCCTCTAGCTCTTCACTTATCAACAAATATCTCACCTGCTCTTCGATCTGGCACCTTAGGCATCATCTTCAGTGCCTCTTTCCCCTCATTATCAGTTTGACTGTGAGTTTTTCTTCAGTCTAGTTCAGTTCCACATTGCTTAGTAGGCAGAGAATTGGGTGTGTTCCTCTTGGGGGACAGGCAAAGTGGGAGACAGTGAAATGGTAAGAATGTTTGGACAATGGAGTTTAGGTTGGATAAGAAGGGAAGGCAGGCCTGGGACTGTGATGGATCATGAAAGAACAGCATAGTCAGTGGTGGTAGGAATCTGTGAGAAATAGAATTATTGGATTTGGAGTTACAGTGGTTGAGTAGGTAACATGATGATGGCCAGGGAAGGTTGCTGGCATATGATGTTTAAAGGGGTTATTGTTGCTGATGATTTCAAGGTCAAGCAAATGCCCATATGTGTGAGTGACTAAAGTTGAGTGGATGAAGATATTATCCATGGTTAAAAAGCCAAAGGTCTTGACCTCGCCTTTGCTTCTATAGGCCATAAGTGTTAAAACTTAGTAATCTATATTTTACAGAAAAATATGTAGTAGTCCCTGTCCAATTGATGTCAACCAATTCTGTTTCTATAGACTAGACTTCTCCCTTTAATGGAAACATGACTTCCAGCAGCAGCAAACTATAAAACAGGCCACTTCCCCAATTCTGTTTTCAAAAATCCCTGGCAAGTCCTTGAGTGGCCTAACATTGTTCCTGGGGCTTAGGCAGGACCAGGCGGCCTTGGGTGGCAGAGTTCCCAGATGAAGAGGCAGGTTGCGGGGCACTTGATCCTATAAATGCCTCCTACAGATACCAGTTGGTTTATATCATTCACTGGGTAAGGAAGGCATGCTGGACACAGCTCATGGACCAACTCTCACTGAGAAGTGTGACTTAGCCTCCTCCGTCACTGTTTCTGGCGTCTTATCTGAGTGGTCTGGACCTGGCTCTTTCTTTGTTGTTGGCTGTGCTGGGTCTTGGTTTCATGCAGGCTCCTCTCGATGGGGTGCATGGGCGTACTTGTCCCGCAGCATGTGGGAACTTAGTTCACTGCCCGGGATGGAACCCACATCTCCTTCATTGGAAGGGGGATTCCATACCACTGGACTGCCAGAGAAGTCCCTGGACCTTGTTCTTAACTTACTTTTCCAGTTTAGTTCAGGAGGAAATTTAGCAGGCCAAAGAACACTGTTGCCCAGATCCCTTGGTTTGTCTGTCGTTTGTGTTTAAAATTTCTTTATTGAAGTATAGCTAACATACAATTAGAAAAGTGCACAGAGCATTAAGCGTACAGCTTCCTGGATTTTAGTGAGGTTGGCGCATGTGTATAACCTCAAAAAGGAGAAGGGGGCAGCAGAAGACATGATTAAATAGCATCACTGAGTTCATGGACGTGAATTTGAGCAAACTCCTGGAAATAGTGGAGGACAGAGGACCCTGGCGTGCTTCAGCACATGGGGTTGCGAAAAGTGAAATACAACTTAGCGACTGAACAACAACAGCAGCCTAAGAAAACAACAGGATGGTCCCAGCGCCTCACCCCAGGGTCCCCCATGACCCGTTCTGGTTACCGTTCCTTCCGTTCCCTAAGGATTCTCTAGTGACTTCTTACGCTGTTGATTAAGTTTGTCTTTTAGTGTCTTGGAGTTTTCACAGGAAAGCCTGATTTGGGGGAGCACATATACTGATAAAAATAAGGACACTTAGATGACCCATAGGTCTGTACTTCCTCTCAAGGCCTGAAATTCCGCTCCCCCTCCCAAAACGAGGAGGAATGACCTTCTAGCATAACAAGCGATATAATCACCCCAGAGGCTGTTGGTGATTACATAATGATATAAACTCATAGGACACAGGATTCCTTTTCTAGTATCCAGACTTTTTCTTTTGATTTTTTTTTTTTTTTGATGTTGTTATTCTAATATGAGCCTTGGGAACATTTTCTATGAGAGTCCTACAGGGAACAGCCTATTTAGACCCAGGCTAATTGGACAAGGCAGTGTTTAATTTTTCATTTGTGTGTTGGTAATGGAGACAGCTCTTCTGATAAAGGTAACAGATGCTGACTGAATTGCTCTTGCGTCCTTCTGCAGCAGAGCAGGGCTGGGAAATGTCAGCCTCCAAGGCAAGGTTTTCCTGGGCTTATTTTTAATGGATGGGAGAGGCACTTGGTCCAGATAAGCGGGAGCATTCTACAAGAGTTTCTATGGACACTAACAACATCAGATGGGATCAATGGTGGTTGAAAACAGTTTCCTCCAAAGGTGACTTAGCTTATAGGATTTTGGCTAAAACTTGGCCTGGGAAAAGTGAAAGAGGAAGATGCTGCCTTTTATAGGGAAGGACAATAGCATACAGATTTCTCTGGTCACCTGTTGCCCCATGTATGCTCCTGTGTCACACTTTTTATTTGGGTATTATTTCCTCCACTGTTTCCTGGAGTTTGCTCAAACTCATGTCCTAAATAATTCCTTAAAATACAGATTGTGGAATAATGGGTTGCTCTCCCACATACTCTAAGAGAGTAAATAAAAAAGACAAAAATAAGAACTTTAAAGCATGGTGTTTTCTGTATTATATTTTTTCTCACTTTCCTCCATTGTGTTTTATTTATTGGAGTACATTTTACATTTACTGGAAAATGCATAGATCACAGCTGAAGACTTTTTGTATTTTTATATGTATGTACACTGATGTAACTACTTCCCAGATCAAGATGTAGATGTGTGTGTAGGGGTGGGGTGTAAGTATATGCTTAAGTGACCTGTAATCTCTGCCTACACATGTCTTATCATAGCCTTTATTAGCTCTGTGTGGTTAAGGATCACTTCATTATATTTCTAACTTGGCTTGCCGCTTACCGTTTCTCAGGTCCCATGGTAAAGAATCTGCAAAACTCTTAGGGGCAGCCTCATTGCTAAGCTCTCGGGGGTTTGCATACCCATCTTGCAATTCGGAGTTAATAAGGGCCTCCCCTAATTCAGATCAGCAGCTGTTGCTAGCCAGGCATCATTTACTAATCAAATGCTGATTGAGCCCTTACTATTTATAAACCATTCTCCCAGATCCTGTCCTCTCCAATCATAATTCAGATTCAGAATATGCCTTCCTACAGCATGTAGGCTACAGAAGTTAAGCTATGCAGTTCTAAAGTGTGTAAAGAATAAAACAAGCCAGCCAAGCTTCTCTTTGTTCCATATCTTGAAGGCAGAAGGGTTTGGGCAGAGGGAGATAATGGAGGAGAAGGCGGCCTTCTGTGCATTCACGGTGGAGAAACCTCACACTAGACCACAGCTCCTGGGACAGCAAACCAGTAGTGTGGCCAAAGTTTGATCAACAAAAGAGGAATTCCAGCTTGTGTTAATATATATTTTGTATAGAAGTGAAATTATGACTTAAACAAATCCAGACACTTTTCTTTATACCATGGGATTCCCAGAGCCAGAGCATTCTAATATAGGTTGTGAATCTCCCTAGGAAGAGTGTGCAGCATATTCCAAATTGTCTTTTCATGTAATCTATTCTTTCCTTTTCTTTCCTTAGTATTTTTAAAAGAACTAATGGAGGCATTAGTATTGCTTGCAACATTCTTGAGGGTCACACTGCAGTGGGCAGTGATGAGCTCAGGGAATTTTTTCCTCAGAAAAGGAAGGGAACAGTATTAAAGGGAGCAGTGCTCTGTAAATAATCACATAGAAGCTGGCAGATTGAGATGACTGGGTTGGTTGGGGGCTGAAAACAGAAGCTAGGGATTGGAGAAGAAGAAAATGATGAGTCTGTAGAGCAATAAGGCCAGTCCAGGTAAGAGCCTAAGAACAGACAGATAAGAATGATGATGAAGGCCTTGGGGTATGTGGGCTTACCACTAGCATATTACCATTTTAACAGTCAATCGTGAAGACATTCTACCGTCAGATCACCACAAACAACACATGTAACACATGTCATGGTTCACAAAGATGGTTTCCAAAAGCAGAGTGGTCCTGTGCTAAGACCCTAAGGGGCTGCTGGGTTGATGGCTGCCACGTGTGTGCTGTGGAGGAGGTGGGCTTGACGCTTCAGAGGACATAAGCGTAGCTGTCCTCCTGCACGGAGTAGGAGAGCTGGGAAACAGCCTTTGATTTCCCAGGTTTGCCTTACCATTTAAGTTCTTTCCACACATGACACTGTCTCCGGGCAACACCACATTTCTGGGCAGCTGCTCCCTTCACTGATTTTCACATAGCAGTCCCTCTCCCTGTGATTTTTCAGGGCTTAAAAGGAAAGTGGAAATCATCAGCAGTTCCTCATTACTGAGGTTCTTAGTACAGTTTTCCATGCTATAAATGTGCTCAAAGACAATCTGAAAAGACATCAGTCCTGAATATTCATTGGAAGGACTGATGCTGAAGCTGAAACTCCAATACTTTGGAGACGGGGACGAGAGAGGGTGAGACGGTTGGATGGCTTCAGGGACTCAATGGACATGAGTTTGAGCAAGCTCTGGGAATTGGTGGTGGACTGGGAAGCCTGGTGTGCTGCAGTCCGTGGAGTCACAAAGAGTTGAACACAACTGAGTGACTGAACTGAAAGAAAATCAGGTTATATTTGAGGGACTTTCTGACTTATCTCACAGAATACCCTCTGCTCCTCTTGGTTGCCAGCTGGGTCATCTGTATTGAACAGTTATTCAGTAGGGTAACTGTAATGAATGGTTATTATTGAGCTGTGTTTTTAATAAGAGTAATGTATGTGAGCGTGTGTGTATGTGTATGTGTGTGTGTGTATATATATATATATATATATATAATTTAAAATATGAAGAAAGACAAGCTGAAATGGACAATTCCTGCACACTCTCCCCAAGTTCTTTGGAGGCAATCATTATGACCATTTCTGTTTTTAAATTGTAATTATGGCTATTGTAGTTATGTTATGGTTATTGCCATAACCTCAAGCATATCTTTGTCCTCCAGGACTCAATTGGTCAATTTTGGATGTTATTTATTAACATTTAATGAATATAGATTTAACCCACATCAGTGACAATCTTGATGTTTTGAATAATTACATATCTATATAGTTCTTCTGTCCATGGCATGTGTTGGGTTACCTAGCATTCTTGAGCATGTTTTTTATTCCTTCAACATTTGAAAGCCTCTCTTACCGTCCTCCACCATGTAGGGTGATGCTATTTGGTCCACTGTCCTTCCTGGAATTTACTTCTTTTCATTCCCACTTCTTTAAGCCATTCTCTCACTGTTGCATTGTCAGATATTAGTACGTTTCCCATCACCATAGTTTCCCCAAGTTGTTATATATTCATTACAAGCTGGGTTTTAATGGATGTTTAGTGTTGAGTGTTGTGTCCCGTAATTTCCTTAACTATACTATTTCCCTGTTCTCTGGCAGCTCACTTTTCCCTTCTTTTGTTGCTGTTCACTATAAATAACTATATCCTTAGCCTCTTTGATGTGCTTATTAACCACTTTTATTTTTTAATTTTTAAATAATATGTTTTATTGGAATACAGTTGATTTACAGTGTTAATTTCTGCTGTACAGCAAAGTGATTCAGTTATACATACATATATATATATATCCACTGTGGTTTATCATAGGATGTTGAATATAATTCCCTGTGCCATACAATAAGGCCTTGTTGTTTATCTGTTCTTTATATAACAGTTTGCATCTGCTAATCCCAAACTTCTAATCCATCTCCCACCCACTCCCTCTTGGCAACCACAAGTCTGTTTTCTGTGACTCTGTTTCTACTTTGTAAATAAGCTCATTTCTGTTAATTTTAGATTCTACACACAAATGATATAATATGGTATTTGTCTTTCTATTTCTGACTTAATTAGTATGATCATCTGCAGATCCATCCATGTTGCTGCAGATGGCATGATTCTTTTTAATGACTGAGTAATATTCCATCGTGTATATACATACCTTCTTTGTCCATTCATCTGTTCAGTGGATATTTAGGTTTTTTCCAGGTCTTGGCTTTGCTACTGTGAACATAGGAATGCATGGATTCTTCAGATGACTTGTAAGTCATCATTTGTGCTGTGTCTAAGCTTGTTTCTTCCTTCAGTCCTCCACCAGCTCTAATCCACACCCATTGTAACCCTCTCCTGCCGTATTTTGGACTGTAGCTTTCCCTGCTGAGATCTCATGTTATACATTTATGCCTGCTTGTAAAATGCCTCTCTAACTTCTGCTCTTGTTTGCTCTTAATGCTTTCTCTTCTCTTCAGGTATCAGTCAGTTCTCCTTATTCCTTTAATTTCATTTTGCTGTAGGACTCAGAGGTGTCTGTGGGGGAAAGCAGAGGGAAGGGGTGATGAGCACTTGAGTTTAGTCTAAGCACCCCCTCTGCCTAGGTTTTGTTCTGTTGCCAACTCTGGTGACCTGTGGGGTCAAACTGTTCCTGCGTTTCCCTGTGGTGGCAGAGATTTGTTTCGAATCACAGAAATCTCACGTAGCTCATTGAATCACTGACATACCTTCTTCTTCTTCCCTTCTTATCTTAATGTTATGGAATGGAAAATAGTATCAATGCAAGAAATATTCAGGCTTGGTTTTCTTTGAAATAAAAGAAAGACAGGAAGTAAATGGAAAGTAAGTCAAAAAAGTTTCCAGTGGGATTAGTTTTAACTACAAAAGAATATCTCACCTGATGGGGGAAGGCTTCTCTGATTTTCTATGCCAGTAATGATTTTATGGTTGGGGTAAATATTGTTGCCCCTCTCTTCTTATCCCTATTTATTTTGCTCATTCACACACCTCCTTTTCATCTCTTCTCCTTAGAGAATTAGAGATTAGTGAATCAGTCTCAGTCATTCTTTTATTCATCTCGTGGCAAAACAGTGAGAGCACACACATACACACACCAAAAGCTCTGAGAGAGGAGCCAGTGAGCCAAGAGCAGGGTGGGGAACAAAACTGGCCAGGCCTAAAAGAAAAGGAAATGAGAAAACCTCACTTAGTGTTGGCCCACACTGAGTATGATCGGCCAGTTCAGCATGCTGTGCAGTGAATCGGCAGCTTCACTCAAGGGCTGTACCCAGAGGACCCATGGCAGTGGGAGGCGTGCAGTCGGGGCATAACCTGGGGACCCCGAAATGCAGAGAGCGCCTTCCCTGGGGAGTCTCAACAAAGTCATTGGAATCAGGGTTGAGCTGAGCATGACCAGGATGGCAGACACTTCATCAATTATCTCTGGCCAAAGTAATGCTGAGCAGTTATCACCCCAGAACCTCAGTTTGTAGCAATAAACATTTATTTTTGGTCACAGACTCATGGCCCAGCTGGGCATTTTTGCTGCTTTGGGCTCGGCTCCTCGGGGCTTACACGTGCCTCTGTGGTCAGCTGTGGGTCAGCTGGGGACTGGCTAGTCACGGGTGACCTCAGCGGGGCTGACTCAGCTCCGTTCCGCATGGTCTCTCATGCTCTGTTGGCTTAGCCTGGCCTTGCCTGTGGTGATGAGCAAGCTTGCAAGACCTCTTGAAGTCTTGATTTAGAACTGGCACATAGTACTTCTGCTTTTTTCTATTGGCCAAAGCAGGGTTCAAGGCCAACCCCAGACTCAGAATGGAAGTCTTCAAAGTTAGCAGACAGAGGGAAAGAACACATAGAAGCTGTTAATTGGAGGCATCAAGCAGTCTGCCTCATTCCACAGCCTCCTGTACCAAATGTTGGACCTGGGGGAGGTTTTGTATGTGTGTGTGTGCGTGCTCAGTTATGTCTGACTCTGTGCAACCTCTTTGGCCTATAGCTCAATAGGCTTCTCTCTCCATGGAATTTTCCATGCAAGAATACTGGAGTGGGTTGCCATTTCTTTCTCCAGGGGGTCTACCTGACCCAGGGATAAAACTTGCATCTTTTGTGTCTCCTGCATTGGAAGGCAGATTATTTACCACCTGTACCGCTTGGGAGGCTGGCCTTACGAGGCACAAAGGTCAGAAAATGAAACAGGAACAGTCATCACTAGAAGGTCCACTTTTAAGCAGAGGAACTGGGATAGAGCCACCTACTGGTCCCTCCTTTGGGACAAGGAGCAAGTTCTCTGAGGGGCAAATGAAAGGGGTGGCTCATGGGTCCCTTGACAAACTTGCCTCAGGAGCAGTTATGTTACATGAGCAGCAAAGAGGTCTTTTTAGTCTCGAGGAATTTAATGCAGTATGAATGAGCAGAGGCTGGACATTCTTAATTTGAAGCACTACCTGATTTCCTGGCTTCCCGGGTGGCTGTCATGGTGAAGAACCTGCCTGCCAGTGCAGGAGACATACGAGATGTGGTTCAGTCCCCAGGTCAGGAAGGTCCCCTGGAGAACGAAATGGCAGCCCGCTCCAGTACTCTTGCCTGGAGAATCCCATGGACAGAGGAGCCTGGCAGGCTGTAGTCCATAGGGTTGCCAAGAGTTGGACACAGCTGAAGCAGCTTCACACATACACACACACACACACACACACACACACACACACACACACACACACACAGACTTCCTACCCATGGTGGGGAAGGAGACTTGCGTACTCAGTGTGCATGCAGGAGAATGCATGCTGTTCTGGGCTTGTGCAGTCTGCCTGGGGCTTTTAGAGACCCCGACATGCTCCTTCCCCACACTGTACTTAATTCAGGGAATTTGAGTACAGTTCAGGGAATTCAAGCACTAGTTCTCAAAAAGCATGGTCCTCAGACCAGCAGCATCAACATCACCTGGCAACCTGGTAGAAACGCAGATTCCTAACTGCAAGAGATTTCTGAATCAGAAACTCTGGGGGATGAGACTTAGCAATCTATTTGGTAACAGCTTTCCAGGTGATGCTTGCTTAAGTTTGAGACTACTGAGTTAGATAATTGTATGTGGCTTTGACAGATTTAAAGGAAAGTAGCCAGATATAGCAAATATCAATTCATGATCTGCACTCACATTTGACGTATTCCTTTTGCTATTTGGAACCAGTCTGTTGTTCCATGTCCAGTTCTAACTGTTGCTTCCTGACCTGCATACAGGTTTATCAAGAGGCAAGTCAGATGGTCTGATATTCCCATCTCCTTCAGAATTTTCCACAGTTTATTGTGATCCATACAGTCAAAGTCTTGGCATAGTCAATAAGGCAGAAATAGATGTTTTTCTGGAACTCTCTTGCTTTTTTGACGATCCAGTGGATGTTGGCAATTTGATCTCTGGTTCCTCTGCCTTTTCTAAAGCCAGCTTGAACATCTGGAAGTTCACGGTTCATGTATTGCTGAAGCCTGGCTTGGAGAATTTTGAGTATTACTTTACTAACATGTGAGATGAGTGCAGTTGTGCAGTCATTCGAGCATTCTTTGGCATTGCCTTTCTTTGGGATTGGAATGAAAACTGACCTTTTCCAGGCCTGGGCCACTGCTGAGTTTTCCAAATTTGCTGGCAATATTGAGTGCAGCACTTTCACAGCATCATCTTTTAGGATTTGAAATAGCTCAACTGGAATTTCATCACCTCTACTAGCTTTGTTTGTAGTGATGCTTCCTAAGGCCCATTGACTTCACATTCTGGGATGTCGGGCTCTAGGTGAGTGTGAGTGGTCACACCATCGTGATTACTTGGGTTATGAAGATCTTTTTTGTACAGTTCTTCTGTGTATTCTTGCCACCTCTTCTTAATAGCTTCTGCTTCTGTTAAGGCCATACCATTTCTTCCCTTTATTGAGCCCATCTTTTCATGAAATGTTCCCTTGGTATCTCTAATTTTCTTGAAGAGATCTCTAGTGTTTCCCATTCTACTGTTTTCCTCTATTTCTTTCCACTGATCTCTGAGGAAGGCTTTCTTATCTCTCCTTGGTATTTTTTGGAACTCTGCATTCAAATGGGTATATCTTTCCTTTTCTCTTTTGCTTTTTGCTTCTCTTCTTTTCACAGCTATTTGTAAGGCATCTTGAGACAGCCATTTTGCCTTTTGGCATTTCTTTTTCTTGGGGATGGTCTTGATTCCTGTCTCCTATACAATGTCACAAACCTCTGTCCATGGTTCATCAGGCACTCTATCAGATCTAATCCTTTAAATCTATTTCTCACTTCCACTGTATGGTCATAAAGAGTTTGATTTAGGTCATACCTGAATGGTCTAATGGTTTTCCTCACCTTCTTCCATTTGAGTCTGAATTTGGCAATAAGGAGTTCATGATCTGGTTCCAAATAGGAAAAGGAGTACGTCAAGGCTGTGTATTGTCACCCTGCTTATTTAACTTCTATGCAGAGCACATTATGAGAAATGCTGGGCTGAAGGAAGGATAAGCTGGAATCAAGATTGCCAGGAGAAATATCAATAACCTCAGATATGCAGATGACACCACCCTTATGGCAGAGAGTGAAGAGGAACTAAAGAGCCTCTTGATGAAATGAAAAAGGAGAGTGAAAAAGTTGGCTTAAAGCTCAGCATTTAGAAAACTAAGATCATGGCATCCAGTCCCATCAATTCATGGCAAAAAGACAGGGAAACAGTGGAAACAGTGGCTGAATTTATTTTTTGGGGCTCCAAAATCCCTGCAGATGGTGATTGCAGCCATGAAATTAAAAGATGCTTACTCCTTGGAAGGAAAGTTATGACCAACCTACACAGCAAGCGTATTAAAAAGCAGAGACATTACTTTGTCCATCTAGTCAAGGCTATGGTTTTTCCAATAGTTATGTATGGATATGAGAGTTGGATGGTGAAGAAAGCTGAGCGCTGAAGAATTGATGCTTTTGAACTGTGGTGTTGGAGAAGACTCTTGAGAGTCCCTTGGACTTTAAGTAGAACCAACCAGTCCATCCTAAAGGAGATGAGTCCTGGATGTTCATTGGAAGGACTGATGTTGAAGCTGAAACTCCAATACTTTGGCCACCTGATGCGAAGAGCTGACTTATTTGAAAAGACTCTGATGCTGGGAAAGATTGAGGGCAGGAGGAGAACGGGATGACAGAAGATGGGATGTTTGGTTGGCATCCATGACTCAATGGACATGGATTTGGGTAGACTCTGGCAGTTGGTGATGGACAGGGAGGCCTGGCATGCTACGGTTCATGGGGTTGCAAGGAGTCAGACACGACTGAGCGACTGAACTGAACTGAACTCATATTTTAAACTCAGTTCATTAATAAGTCATATTTTAGTGTAGGTGTGTCCTGTGTGACATTTGGGACATATTTATTCATTGGACATGCTTATACTAAAATATTATTTGTTGTTGATCTGAAATCAAATTTATTTTCATGTCCTATATTTTATCTGGTAACCCTAAAAAGAAGTATTGAAGATGGTCAGAGGGTTCAAAGAACAATCAAGATCATTATAATAGAGATTCTAGAAAAAAGGCTAAAGAAATTGACATGGTGAACACAGAGAGGAAGATGCTGGTGAAAGATTTTATTTAAAGGAGATACTGCTGAGCAGAAGAAATTTCTCTTAGCACAACTTCCTGTCAGTAAATGACTTCAGTGGGGTTTCTGAGTGATTTTGTTATTCTCAGTGGTAGTCAGATGGATTTGGAGATTTTATGCAACTGTGATGCAGCCAGTCCTCCAGCCCAGGTTTGTAAAGGAGCAACAGAGAGGCGTTTGCCAACAGGGGGCTGGAGCAGTTGATTTCTCAAGGTCTTTTATGACTTCTCTTGAGACGGTTTGCAGAAACTAACACAACATTGTAAAGTAACTATATTCCAATACATTTTTTTTAAAGACTGAATTTACAGTTTTTGCTGCTTATTTTTTGAAAAGTTCATAGTCTTTTAAATGTGAGCTTATCTGGAAGGTTGGCTTTTCAGAATGGATATGAAGTTGAGGCAGTAAAGCAGAGTTGTTAAGAAGATGCTTTAGAACCAGATACACAGGACTCAAATCCCAGTCCTCCCACTCCCTTGCTGTGTGGTCTTAGGCAAGTCTTTATTCCTCAACTTTGTCATCTTAAAATGGGAATTATTATTAATTGTTAGTTAATTGACTTCTCATGGGCTGTTGTAGGGCTTAGTTGAGCTTCTTTATGTGAAACAGAAGAATTTTTCCTGGAACATGCGCCCTTATTAAATTTTATTTTATATTATTAAGGACTTGAATCTTTCTATGTATGTTGGGCATTCAGAGGTTGTTTTAGCCAAAAGCTGGTGTTGAGTGGTCAGCTCATTGTCATGGATGGAGAGGAGTTGTCCCTTATGAGCAAAGTCTTCTCCCTCTAGGTGACCCCAGATCTTCAGGTGGCAGTTTAAGCTCTCAAGGATGATATTCGGCCATAATGTTGCATCTTAGTGATGAATCATTTCCTTATCTTCACCCAGATAAACTTTCCCACATCTTCCAGAAACACTTCCCACCAGAGAATTAGGTTACATTTCCCATCGCAAATTTAATTCAATTGAAAATGCTGTAAAGGAATGCCATAGAATGTCACAAAGAACATAATGACATTTCCAAAATATTTTTGAGGAACTTGAATTCTAAATCAGTTTAGTTCTACTTGTAAGGATAAAGTCATGAAAACATTTTAATCTGATAACTAGCTTTTATCAGGATTATGGATCCAATTGAGATTAGTTAATTTTACAACTTAATTTTGAAGATGAAAGTCAGCTGGTTTCTTTCTGAACTCATGAAGAAAAAACAAACAGATAATACTGGCCTCATACATGGTATAATTTTAATTTACCTGTGCTTGATATGTCAGATGTTCAATCCCAAGAAAGACAGTTTTGCCCCTCTACGCAGGACTCTACTATGTGGACCTGATGATCAATAAAATTAAGAGTGTTTAGGTAGAGTTAAGCATTTTTTTGTTGTTCTTATTTTGCTGAAAAATTTAAATTTAATTGGAGTTCTGTTTTGAATTTGCAAAATGAGCATTCAGTCCTGCAGTCCTTGAATTCTAGCAGAATTCTGATAGTTGTTATTTTTCTCTCAAGATAGAAAACGCATTGTGGTACCAATATCAGTGTCTTAAAGCATTAAGCATATTTGTTTTATGGATGCAGTGGGCAGTTATGTGGAAATAGGCCAGGCTTGATTGGACTCAGCTGGGCTCACTCACACCTCTGTGTTAGCTGGTGGCCATCTGGTTAAGGACAGTCTTGCTTATACCTCTGGGAGTTTGCCAGCTATAGGTGGAGGATGGGTTGACTAGACCATCATCAGGAAGACTGGCCTAGGCTTGTTCACATGGCAGAGGCAGGATTTTAAGAGAGAAATAGATTGGAAGTCAGCAAAGTCTCTTGAGACTTAGGCTAGGAACTGGTACAAGGTTACTTCCACCACATTCTGTTGGCCCAGCCACAATCAGTCCAGATGTAGGAGGTGAGGAAATGGGCTCCTCCTCTTGGTGCGAGGAGCCACAGAACCACAGGACTCAGCTTGCTGTAGTTGGGTGGAAAATGGTCCCCACAATCCATACCCTACATGTGGAACTTACGACTGATACCTTCCATGACAAGTGAAAGCATTAGTTGCTCAGTCATGTCTGACCCTTTGCGATCCCATGGGCTGTAGCCTGTCAGGCTCCTCTGTCCATGCGATTCTCCAGGCAAGAATACTGGAGTGGGTTGCCGTGTCTTCCTCCAGGGGATCTTCCCAACTCAGGGATTGAACCCAGGTCTCCTGCACTGCAGGCAGATTCTTTACTATCTGAACCACTGGGGAAAACTATATGATAAGAGAAGTGATTAAAAGAATTTGAGAGGAAGCCCTTATCAATGATTATTACCCAGGTGGACTCTTAAGTGCTTCCTTGTAAGAGAGAGGCAGAGGCGGTTTGAGAGAAACCCACAGAAGAGAGAAGGGGGCAGGGCAACCCACTCCAGTGTTCTTGCCTGGAGAATCCCATGGACAGAGGAGCCTGGTGGCTACAGTCCACAGCGTCACAAAGAGTTAGACATGACTGAAGTGACTTTGCACACACGTAAGCACAAAAGAGAAAAAGATAATGTGAAGACAGTGGTAGAGACTAGACTAATGCAGCCTCTAGCCAAGGAGTGCTTTGCCAACAGGAGTGGGAAGAAACCAGGAATGGAATTGGCCCAGAGATTCTGTAGAATGTGCCTAAGTCAGGCCTTGATTTCAGACTTCTGACCCCATCGGTGAGAGAATACACTTCTATTGTGTCAGCTTACCTGGTTTGTGGTAGTTTTTTAATGGCAGACATAGGAAACTAATATAGCTGTGAATCCAGGAGAGAACAAATTGAAGGCATTTTTGTAATTATCCATGCGCTAAGTTGCTGTCATGTCCAACTCTTTGCAACCCTGTAGACTTTAGCCCACCAGACTCCCCTGTCCATCAGATTTCCCAGGCAAAAATACTGGAGTGGATTGCCATTTCCTCCTCCAGGGGATCTTCCCAACCCAGGGATTGAACCTGCATCTCTTACCTCCTGCATTGGCAGATGGGTTCTTTACCAGTAGCACCACCATATAAACTTCTAAACTATGTACTTTTTTTTTAAATTTCTTTACTTTATTGTGTTGGCTTTGGCATACATTGACATGAATCTGCCATGGGTATACATATGCTCCCCCTCCAGAACCCCCTCCCTCCTCCCTCCTGATTCCCTCCCCCTGGGTCATCCCGGTGCACCAGCCCCGAGCATCAATCCTGGGCTGGCGATTGATTTCACTTATAATAATTAACATGTTTCAATGCCATTCTCCCATATCATCCCACCCTTGCCCTCTTCCACAGAGTCCACGAGTCTGTTCTATACATCTGTGTTTCTTTTGCTGTCTCGCATGCAGGGTTCTCGTTACCATCTTTCTAAATTCCATATATATGCGTTAATATACTGTATTGTTGTTTTTCCTTCTGGCTTACTTCACTCTGGAAAATAGGCTCCAGCTCCATCCACCTGAGTAGAACTGATTCAAATGAATTTTTTTTTAATGCTGAGTAATATTCCATTGTGTATATGTACCACAGCTTTCTTATCTATTCGTCAGTTGATGGGCATCTAGGTTGCTTCCATGTCCTGGCTATTGTAAACAGTGCGATGATGAACATTGGGGTACACGTGTCTCTTTCAATTCTGGTTTCCTTGGTGTGTATGCCCAGCAGTGGGATTGCTGGGTCATATGGCAGTTCTATTTCCAGTTTTTTAAGGAACCTCCACACTGTTTTCCATAGTGGCTGTACTAGTTTGCATTCCCACCAACAGTGTAAGAGGGTTCCCTTTTCTCCACATCCTCTCCAGCATTTATTGCTTGTAGATTTTTGGATTGCAGCCATTCTGACTGGTGTAAAGTGGTACCTCATTGTGGTTTTGATTTGCATTTCTCTGATAATGAGTGACGTTGAGCATCTTTTCATGTGTTTGTTAGCCATTTTTATGTCTTCTTTGGAGAAATGTCTGTTAAGTTCTTTGGCCCACTTTTTGATTGGGTCATTTATTTTTCTCGAATGGAGCTGCAGGAGTTGCTTGTATATTTTTGAGATTAATTGTTTGTCCGTTGCTTCACTGGCTATTATTTTCTCCCATTCTGAAGGCTGCCTTTTCACCTTGCTTACAGTTTCCTTTGTTGTGCAGAAGCTTTTAGTTTTACTTAGGTCCCATTTGTTTATTCGTGCTTTTATTTCTGATATTCTGGGAGGTGGGTCATAGAGGATCCCGCTTTGGTTTATGTCGGAGAGTGTTTTGCCTATGTTATCCTCTAGGAGTTTTATAGTTTCTGATCTTATGATTAGATCTTTGGTCCATTTTGAGTTTATTTTTGTGTATGGTGTTAGAAAGTGTTCTAGTTTCATTCTTTAAATAGTGGCTGTCCAGTGTTCCCAGCACCACTTGTTAAAGAGATTGTCTTTTCTCCATTGTATATTCTTGCCTCCTTTGTCAAATATAAGGTGTCCATAGATGTGTGGATTTATCTCTGGGCTTTCTATTTTGTTCCATTGATCTATATTTCTGTCTTTGTGCCAGTACCATACTGTCTTGATGACTGTGAATTTGTAGTATAGCCTAAAGTCAGGTAGGTTGATTCCTCCAGGTCCATTCTTCTTTCTCAAGATTGCTTTGGCTATAGGAGGTTTTTTGTATTTCCATACAAATTGTGAAATTATTTGTTCTAATTCTCTGAAAAAGACCTCTGGTAGCTTGATAGGAATTGCATTGAATCTATAGATTGCTCTGGGTAGTATACTCATTTTCACTATATTGATTCTTCCAATCCAAGAACTCGGTGTATTTCTCCATCTATTTGTGTCCTCTTTGATTTCTTTCATCAGTGTTTTATAGTTTTCTATATACAAGTCTTTTGTTTCTTTAGGTAGAAATACTCCTAAGTATTTTATTCTTTCTGTTTCAATGGTGAATGGAATTGTTTCCTTAATTTCTCTTTCTGTTTTCTCATTGTTAGTGCATAGGAATGCCAGGGATTTCTCTGTGTTGATTTTGTATCCTCGCAACTTTACTATATTCACTGATTAGCTCTAGTAATTTTCTAGTAGAGTCTTTAGGGTTTTCTATGTAGAGCATCATGTCATCTGCAAACAGAGAGAGTTTTACTTCTTCTTTTCCAATCTGGATTCCTTTGATTTCTATATCTGCTCTGATTGCTGTGGCCAAGACTTCCAAAACTATGTTGAATAGTAGTGGTGAGAGTGGGCACCCTTATCTTGTTCCTGACTTCAGGGGAAACGCTTTCAGTTTTTCTCCTTTGAGGATAATGTTTGCTGTGGGTTTGTCATATATAGCTTTTATTGTGTTGAGGTATGTTCCTTCTATTCCTGCTTTTTGGAGGGTTTTTATCATAAATGGATGTTGAATTTTGTCAAAGGCTTTCTCTGCATCTATTGAGATAATCATGTGGTTTTTATTTTTCAATTTGTTAATGTGGTGTATTACATTGATTTGCCAATATTGAAGAATCCTTGCATCCCTGGGATAAATCCTACTTGATCATGATGTATGATCTTTTTAATGTGTTGTTGGATTCTATTTGCTAGAATTTTGTTAAGGATTTTTGCATCTGTGTTCATCAGTGATATTGGCGTGTAGTTTTCTTTTTTTGTGGCATCTTTGTTGGGTTTTGGAATTAGGGTGATGGTGGCCTCATAGAATGAATTTGGAAGTTTACCTTCCTCTGCACTTTTCTGGAAGAGTTTGAGTAGAATAGGTGTTAGCTCTTCTCTCAATTTTTGGTATAATTCAGCTGTGAAGCCATCTGGTCCTGGGCTTTTGTTTTTTGGAAGATTTCTGATTACGGTTTCAATTTCTGTGCTTGTGATGGGTCTATTAAGATTATCTATCTCTTCCTGGTTATGTACTTTTATATAGTGCTTTTTCACTTAAAGCAGGAAAACATTTCCTCATATTATTATAAAGTTGTTGAAAAATTTTAAGCAGTCATATGATACAGTATTCATTTAGATATTCGTAACACAATGCAAAAATAATAGCATGATAATACACAATGTATATTGTTAGTCTAGCTAAACATTTCCATGTTATTGACAATTAAATTCTTTGAGTTTTTTAGAGGGAACCATATGCACAAGACAGCACAGCTCTGTGCCCTGGATCACCATTCACCTTTGCTCTTGGTGCTTGACTCCCGAAGGCCTGCGATATCTTTTGTTGCAATTACCAAAGTTATCTTGATGACCTTAACCTCCCTCCAGCCCACTTTACTGCTTAACCGGATTAGTGTTCCAAAGACAAATCTCAGTTCAAGTCACCTCTGGCTAAAAGCTTTCAGTGATGTTAAGTTGCAAATATTAGTTGTTTAATCCAACACTTACTCCCTTGGAGTGAGGTTGTGCACAGTTATCTGTCTTGTCCTTTTTTTCTGTGAGCCTTTGGGCTTCTTAAGAACACTATTGCTTTCTCTGTATGCCGTATCACCTGCCATGGTACTCTAAAGCTATGGTTTATTCTAGTATCTGCTGCATGGTAAATAAATGAATTCAAAGGTGAAATACTTCTCATTGCCTCATCTTTCATATATGATCCCAGAATTCAATATGACTGGGTTTGACATTGATTGGGTGAATTGACTAGCATTCTGGAGCTAAAATTGTTGTCCTTACTTGGGGAGAGGTCTTCATATCTTTGTTTCATGGACCTGTTTGGCATCTGGAAAGTATATGGGTTTTTCTGCAGAATAAAGGTTGTTAATGAATCAAGTAAAATACATAGGATTATCAAAGAAGTCAGTTACATTGCATTAGAGCTGTCCAAGTATTATGAATTGTGCTCTGATAATGTATTCATCTTTAACACATAAACTAATACCTGGTAGTAGGCCTATTAGCTACTGTACTTTTTAAGCGGTGATGAGAGTACACTGCATTTCAAGATACTATGGAAACTGTGGTGTGATATTAAAATATCTGTGGTTTCTGTTGATGCCAGAATCACAGATTATCCTATTATTGAAGAGGGACCTAGAATTTAATGAGAAGTTAGTGTAAAAAGAGATGTAACTTTATTCCAGTCTTTGTTCATAGAACCCCCTCCACCTGGCCCTGAATTCTCTAGACTCCTGAGAGGGTGGTAAGATTGTTTTAGAAGGGCCTGTAAGACAAATCTGTATAGCTGCGCTGTGGTCAAGCCGGAGAGTCTGCATGGAGCATCAAAGAGTGGTTTGTGCAAGTAGGTTTGTACAGTTTAAAGTGCTTAGGCAAGAGCTTTTAGAACAAATGCATGTCTACCATAGCACCAAGGATCTTGGAGACACTGAAATAAAACCTTCCTGTGTAATAGCACAACCTTTTATTGCAGATGGCAATAAAAACTCTCCCCATCCCCTCTCCCATGCTGTGGGAACAGGAGTATCCTTCAGCTTTAAAGCTGCCGTGACCTTATGGCCCAGGCCCCACACATGCAGAACGTGTTTCTCTGTCTACACCTCCTGGGAGGTTGTTTAGTTGTTCAGCTGAATGTCTCCCTAATGATGGTGGATTGATAGGTTTGTGCGTTGACGTCTACTTGTTGAGCTTGCTCCCCCTGTCCACTTCCCAAGGGACTTGCGGGCAGCATGTGACTGGCAGCACACTGCGGCGCAGGGGTCAGGACCAGCACTCCCCAGGGCCTCCCGGAGGGGCCAGGGTGACCACGGGTGCTTCAGGCTCGGGCCATCGGACCTCCAGGCCTGACCGCTGCGCTGTGGGCTGAGCGAAACTGGGAGGCGTGCTGTTAAGGCGGCTTCTGTTTTCTCTCAACGTAAATTATACAAACATAGTTTTGTTCATTCCTCGAAAAGTATTAAAGCCACCTATAATATAATCTTTCATTCTACAAGGCACTGACTTACAGCAGCATAGTATTTGTCTCTGCAGGTAAGCAGAATCATGGCGGGGTTCTTTTAACACTGAAAACTGCAGGATTGTGGAGGACGTTTCTAACTGTGTCAGTGGCTTGTCAGTGCTATTAATTATGAAAATAAGATGACTGTCTTTATTAATGTGTATATATAAATGCCTCTGTATCTCTTTTCATGTCTGTATCTGTATGTATGTATGCATATACACAAAAAACATATGTATGTTTTAAATATATATATGTGTGTGTGCTTATGTATTAATCACAGTATAACTATATATGTTTATATATATAATTTATATTATATAAGTAAATATTTATATAATATAAATATATATATATTTATACTGTGATTAAAGCTTACATAGAATTATGTTTACTTGAATACTGGCAGTCTTTATATGATTGACATTTGCATTTTTCTGTCTTCTCAGCCATCTAAATCCTCTTGACTTTGAGACTTTCTGATTTGGTTGGAACTAATACCAAATTTGGAAGTCTTTTAATAATACCATGTTAACTTGAATAGTTTCTTGATACAAGAGAGATAACGGAGTGGTTTGTAACATTAGGAATAGAGTGTGGTAATCAAAGTCTTCAGAGTACATACTTTATTGATGACTAATTTTGGCATCTCTTGTGCATGTAATTAAATATAGAAGGGCTATCTTTTTTGTTAGATGAATTTAGTAAAAATTGTGTAAAGACTTCATGTTATTTATTTTTGTTTTTTGTTTCATTGAAATCTGACCCAGTGAATCCTTTTAACACTTTGAGAACTATATATTTAAGTTATTGAGAATCACAACTGTGTCCTCAAATTCCTTATGACCTGCCAGGCTAGTTCCTTCATGAAGTTTTCTCTGATCCCCTTTGTTACTTTTTTATTACTGCTGTAGAAAATTAGCATGAAGTTAGTCACTTACAACAATACAGACTGGGACTTCCCTGCTGGTGCGGTGGTTAAGAATCCGCCTCCCAATGCAGGGGACATGGCTTCCAGCCCTAGTCAGGTAGCACCCCACAGGCCATGGAGCAGCTGAGTTCAGGCACCACAACCAGTGAGCCCAGGTGTGACAACAGCTGAGGCGCATGCACCCTGGAGCCACACTCAGCAGAAAGGGGAGCCCTGCAGCTAGTGAGGAGCCCCTGTGCGCTGCAACCTGAGATAGCTTGTGTGCAGCGGCGAAGACCCGGCGCAGCCAGAAATAAAAAATAAGCCAGTAAATAACAAATCTAAAAAATACTTTGAGATTCCGTTTCAAAATATAGCACAAATCTATTATTATCTTACAGTTTTGGAGAACAGAAGTCCACAATGGCTCTGATTGTGCTAAAATCAAGATGGTGGCTGGGCTGTTCCTTCTGAAGGCTCTGGGGGAGGATCTGTTTCCTTGCCTTTCCAGCTTCTAGAGGTTGCCTGCATTCCTTGGCTTGTGGCCCCCTTCTGTCTTCAGAAACATCAATGGTCTGTGAAGTCTTCCTCACAGTATGATCTATTTCTTACTCTTCTGTCTCCTTCTTCTCCATTTAAGGACCTTGGTGATTATATTAGGGCCACCTGGATAATCCAGGATAAATCTTTTTATGTTGCGATCAGCTGATTAGTAATTTTAATGCCACCTGCAACTTTTGCCTATAATTCTCCTTTGCCTGTCACATAGCATATTCACAGATTCTGAACAAGAGGAAGCTACTATCTTGCCTATCACATTCCTTAAGTCAGGAATGATGCATGGGCTTCCTGTTAAGGTTTTAGTGACACTATCTCACCTTGCAATTTTTCATGTACATTCTTTACCTCTCCTTTGTCTTTTAACCTCTGGCTAGCACAGGACCATGTCTACATCATTTTTGTATTCTCACTTTACAGCAACATTGAAAAAGGCAAATATTTTTTGAGAAAATGAATGATTCTGTGTAAAGCTTTATCCAAAAATGCTTTGATGAGAGGGGTCAAATACAGAAGTATAAAAAATGGAAAAAGATGAAAATGGACAGATTATCATCAGTACTACCTGTAAGAGAATAGTTTCTTCAAGCACATCCTTGTCTCTAAGCATTGAATAATGTCACTGGTCAAAGAATATGATCCACCCAAGAGTTACTATAATTTTCTCACTCTAATGTTTTGGCATTAAAAAATTCTTTAATGTCTTGGCTTTTTAAACAGAATTGGCTCTTTGAGGCCTTATGAACTCTTGGCACCTGAACCTGCAAATTCTGGAAAGTTGTGGCCAAACTGTGGGATGAGTGCCCTCACGAATGTGGGAGTTCTACTGGGTAGCTAGCCTGCTCTGGCCAATGTTACCCAACATCTCCGAGACTCTAAGAGCTTTGACTTTAAAGCACTTCCAAACATGTACAGCTTTTCTATGATGTACACTGAAGAGCCAAGGATAGTGAATGATGTCCCCAAGATGTCCAAGATGCCAAGATTTTCTCCCAGGTATCTTTAGACTGAATGTGAGTTATATATTCTACTTCATGATGTATTTGTATACTTCTAAATATATACATTGTGTGTGTGTGTGTGTGTGTGTGTGTGTGTGTGTGTGTGTGTATTGTTCAGTCGCTCAGTCATGTGCGACTCTTTGTGACCCCATGGACTGCAGCACACCAGGCTTCCCTGTCCATCACCATTTCCTGGAGCTTACTCAAACTCATGTCCATTGAGTCAGTGGAGCCATCCACCCATCTTGTCCTCTGTTGTCTCATTCTCCTCCTGCTTTCAGTTTTTCCCAGCATCAGGGTCTTTTCTAATGAGTCAGCTCTTCTCATCAGGTGGCCAAAGTTTTGGAACTTCAGCTTCAGCATCAGTCTTTCCAGTGAATATTCAGGATTGATTTCCTTTAGGATTGACTGGTTTGATCTCCTTGCAGTCCAAGAGAATCTTAAGAGTCTTCCCCAACACTACAGTTCAAATGCATCAATTCTTTGGTGCTTAGACTTTTTTATGATCCAGCTCTCACATCTATACATGACTACCGGGAAAACCATAGCTTTGACTAGACGGACCTTTGTCAACAAAGTAATGTCTCTGCTCTTTAATATGCTGTCTAGGTTTGTCATAACTTTTCCTCCCAGGAGCAAGTGTCTTTTAATTTCATGGCTGCAGTCACCATCTGCAATGATTTTGGAGCCCAAGAAAATAAAGTCTCTCACTGCTTCCATTGTTTCCCCATCTATTTGCCATGCAGTGATGGGGCCAGATGTCATGATTTTAGTTTTCTGAATGTTGAGTTTTAAGCCAGCCTTTTCACTTTCTCTATGTATAACTTATTATATAGTTTATATAAAGTTGCAACTCTCTCCCACATCCAGGAAGTGTCATTTTGAAAAGTATGAGTACATATTATTCTTAAGGCATCTTCTCCTGCCCCATGGGTGAAGAACTCTGGCCACAGAGTATACCACACTTGTCCACCATCACACAGCTGACTTGTGACATGTATTATACAGTGACTTGAATCTAGATGACTTCAGTCCAAATTCCATGCTTCTTGTACATCTAGTACCACACAAACTACACTTTTTCAGGAATCAAGGCTTGTAGTTCTTGATGTTTCTTTTAATTCATGAGCTGAATAATGCAGCAGTTCCCAAATTTCCATAGTATGTTACTTTAATGGTATTCTCTGTGGAAAGAAAAATATTTTGTAATCAAGTATAATTAACAGTACATTCAAAATTAAAGCATGTACCTCCATGGCAGTGACTATGCATGCAAAGCTCAATAGTAGAGAAATGTGTCTTAATTTCTTTTATCCCAGCATCTTCCAAACTCATTTGACCACAGAACTCTTGCTTTCTGCCCTCATTCTCCCATAACAGTTATTATCTTTTGGGAAAGCTACAAATTCCTAAATCTTGGGTCCCCAGTTAGTCTGACATGATTATGTAGCCAGCCAGTGTGTAAATGGAGCTGTTGTTAATGGGCAGAAATTGGCTTTGTCTCCTGTGTCCATTAGGAATGCTTTCAGCAGCAAGTAGTAGAGTATCGAAGGATTTTCAGTTTGAGTTCTTGCTAATCATAGTATGATCCTTGTATCAGTTATATAGATGTCACTATGGAGCCTATTGGAAATTTGAAATTTCAAGTCTCACCCTAGATTTGCTGAAAGGGAATCTATATTTTAATAAGATCCTCATGTAATTGATGATCTAAGAAATTCAAAGGTGGAGCATCTTATTTTGATTTGCAACTCAAAGGGGTACTCAGGACTCAGGGTCTTAATTCTTCAAGGTGGGAAAATGGCTGCCCAAGCTCTGTGCATTTTATCCTATATTAGCTACATTTAAATTCAGCTAGAAGGAGATGGCAAAAGGCACAGTAGCAAGGACAGAGGCAGAGATAAGGACATTTTTCTTATGCGCCCTTTTTAAAAAATTTGGCCAGCTGTATGTGGCTTGCCGTATCTCAGTTCTCTAACCAGAGATGGAAACTGGGCTACAGCAGTGAAAGCACTGAATTCCAATCACTAGTCCACCAGGGAACTCCCAGGCTTTCTTTTTTTATTAATAAATAACTTCTTTCTCAGAAGGTCTGTTATAACTTCCCCTTGGTTCTGATTAGCTAGACCTAGGTCATGTACTCACCCACTAGGTCAGTTTCTGACAGCATGTAACAGGAAAGCCTCAGTTGCCTTTGGTTTTACCAGTGCTGGCCAAAAAATATAAAGCTAGCCATATATATAATATAAGATTTTCTAGTAGACACATTCAAAAAAAGGTAAAATTAATAATACATTTTATTTAACCCCAAAAATCTAGACCATTATAATTTCAACATACAAGCAATATCCAAAAATTGCCAATGACATTTTATTTTCTTTATTTCATGCTAAATTTTTGAAATCAAGTCCATATTATATACTAATATCACATTTCAATTCAGTTGCCGAATTTTCATTAGAGATATTTAATCTGAGATCAAACATGAGATCAATACATGAGATGTATTTAGATCTCATAAAAGACACAATTTAAAAAAATATTCATTAGATTGCCCCCTGCATAATTGAATATTTTCCGATAATCAAATCATGTTTCAAATTTTAAATTTAATTTAAATTAAATTAAATTAAAAATCTGATTCTCAGTCATACCAGTCACGTTTCAAGTGACTGGTAGCTATCATGCGGGACAGTGCAGTGCTAGACCCTTGCTCCTTGAAACATCCAGGGACCAGCAAAGACAACCTTTTCTGAGAGCTGGTTAGAACTGCTTAATCTTGGGTCCCACCCTAGATTTATTCAGTCAAAATCTATAATTTAAGGCATATTAAAGCTGTTCTCAACTTTTCCTAGGGTTTATAATGATTGTGGGAACTTTTGAAACTGCTGATGCTTATACCCTATCTGAGAACCTCAGAATCAGACTTTCTTTAGGGTCCAGACATCCATTGTTTATTGAAGCTTTCCAGGTTATTCCACTATGCAGCCACATTTGAGAAACTGCTGGTCTAGGCCAATCCTGATTTGTCCCCTCAAATCAGACACAATGTAGTCCTAGCAGTGTGTAGTGGAGGCTTAGATAAGTAACCGACACTGGTTTCCAAGGTGGCTTCCCTCTGCTTTGTGGATATCTTCTGAAGGGGGTGGAGTCTGGCTGGACCCTGCTGCACTAGCCGGGGTCACCCTCCTGTCTCTCTGTTCAGTCTGGCTAACTCTATTCTCTGCTTCCCATTTGGCCAGCCGTTTCACCAGTGTTCACCTTCCTTGCTCTCCCGGGCAGCCGGCTCATTAGCCGGCGCTGATGTGTACTCACACCCTATCTGGAAGGCCAGCAAGGGCGGCCAGTTTCCTCCAGCTCCTCACCTCTGCTCCAGCCTAGGTGTTTCCAGAATTAAGTTATTCCAGGTGCTCATAATTCTGCTTTTGTTTCTCTGATTATGTTTTGGCTCCTCTTTGAGAATGAGCTCAAATGAGGTGGGCATATGTATGAGCTGTGAGATGTGGTTCTTATGATCATCTTTGGGCACCTTACAAGCTGCCTGTGTACCCTCCTCTGGCTTTCTGAAGAGTCAAAATGTGTACAGACCTCGAAACACAGGCTTACATATTTACCTGCCTCTGTTGCAAACTACACCACCTGAACTTTTCTTCTGAGGAGGGAGCTTTAGCAGCATAGGCTGGGGTGTGGGGTAGGGGACAGGCGCTTCTCTACTAGGAACCTTCACCCGAGTGGCTCTCATTAGCACAGACACAGCTACTTTAAAACAAAAGTGCATTCAGTTGGCTCAGCTCTAAGAGATGCTGTTCTTGCCCGTGTGGACTCAAGCACAAAGGGATTGATTGACAGCCTCTTGAAATCTAGCATGTTTCTTGTTAGAGGAGCTTTTTGTACAGGACACATTTCCATGATGAATAATTGCTATTGAATCTAATATAAGGATTTCTGCAAAATTTAGGCTATGCAACATTTAGTCTAGGTAATAAAACACCTACATATAAGTTGGTATTTATTCATTTAACTATTAAGAGGATTCTGTTAGCTTCTGGAAATTATTATTAAACTATAAACGTTTTTATTCTAGATTGTATAAACAACTATGTAAAGACTGAACACCTGGATAAATATGAGCTAACCAACAATAGCAATTCTTACTCTTTTGTTTGAAAGTAAAACTGTGTAGATGCTATGATTTAAAAAGTCTTAGTTTAGAAAAATCTGGTTTTTGAAATTTAAAATTGTAAATAGGATCAAAGAGGTTATTAAAGATCATTTAAAATTTTATCACATTTACATAATTTTTCTAATATTTATATTATAGTAGAAAATTGAATATGGTAAAATCCCCATGAAATTTTTGTATGTTTGTTAAAAGTGGACTATTCAAAGAAATTCTCTGAGAAGTATGGTTCATATGATTCAAATTATGTATATAACAACATAATATTAAAAGTATAATGTCAATTTCCGTATTAGAATGAAGAAATATTATGAGGCACTCCTAACATTTGAAGGGCTGGAAAAACTTTGACTCTTCTACATTTAAACACTCTATTCAGCATAAGAGGAAAAGCTAATAATTAAATACACATTACAGCTAGTAAAGTACACATTTATGCCTGCATATTCAATGAAGTGGGCTTTCCAGGTGGCTCAGTGGGCAAATGGAGAAGGCAATGGCACCCCACTCCAGTACTCTTGCCTGGAGAATCCCATGGACGGAGGAGCCTGGTAGGCTGCAGTCCATAGGGTCGCTAAGAGTCAGACATGACTGAGTGACTTCACTTTCATTTTTCACTTTCCTGCATTGGAGAAGGAAATGGCAACCCACTCCAATGTTCTTGCCTGGAGAATCCTGGGGACGGGGGAGCCTGGTGGGCTGCCGTCTATGGGGTCGCACAGAGTCGAACACGACTGAAATGACTTAGCAGCAGCAGCAGTGGGTAAAGAATTTGCCTGCAGTGGAGGAGATGCTGGCGATATGGGTTTGATTCCTGGGTCAGGAAGATCCCCTGGAGGAGGGCACAGCAACCCACTCCAGTATTCTTGCCTGGAGATTCCCACGGGTAGAGGACCGTGGCGGGCTACAGTCCATTGGTCGCAGAGTCTGACATAACTGAAGCGAGTGATCACTGCACAACACATACAGTGAAGTATATCTAATTTACCAATAATGTGTATAACAGTTGATTGTGTTGTGTCTTGGCATATTCATAGCACTTTGACAAGTAATCTTACCATCCTCTGTGGCCCTGGGCTGAGTCAGTAATATTTTGGTCCCTTCCCACCGGTTTGAAAATGGGGACTCAGAGTATATACCCCAAATCCTCAGAATGTAAGATAAATCTTCTTTCTCATCAGCTAGTGTTCTTTTCACTGCAGTATGCTGCCTCTTTATTTCTTAGGGTCCTCAGACAATAGGACATCTTAAGTCTTCTGGACTATCAGACTGGGAAGTGAGCAGAATGATCCATGGTGGATTAGATCAGCCTGACAGATTGCCCCTGTCCCCTGACAGATCCTCTGTTCCTTTTTCCATAATTCTGAAATCACTAAAGCTTTGAAACTTAGATTTCCCATAAGTTCGGCATAAATATAGAGGCAAATTTATGCCTAACCAACAGAAGGTTATATACAGTCTTTATTTATCCCACTTTGGGTGAATAGCCATAGTTTTCACTGCATAAATACTGGTGCATTTGCTAGAGATCCATACACTTTTTCTCTAAAGATTCAGACAGTAGATATTTTAGTCTTTGTGGACCATACTGTTTCTTTGGCAGCTACTCACTTTTCCATTGTGACTAGCAGGAAAACAGTCAGAGACAATATGTGAATAAAGACATGACTGTATCCCAATAAAACTTTATTTACAAAACTCAGCAGCAGACTGGACATGGACCTCTGGCCATAGTCTGTCAACCCCCAGACTTAAGAATGATGCCTAGATCTGACGGGCCATTGCATAATGTATTATATACACACACAACATTATCTTTCTAAATCTGAAACATACTAGACCCTCAAAGGTTTTTGGTAAGTGATCATGGGCTGTATCTAAGATTTAAAGGAAATATTATAGAATAGAAAGTTATCTCCATTTTGGTCAAGCACTAAAGTCTTTGTATACATATATTGGAGGGGTGACTAAAGTTCAGGTATTGGCAGGGCATTAAGCAGGAATGAGCTCTGTGTGTCATAAAATATTTAAATACATAGGTTCATATTTGTCTCACTTAACAAGAAGTTTGGTAGTAGATAGTCTAGGGCTGCTTCAAGAGCTAAGTGGTTCCTTCAGGAATCCAGTCTATCTCCATATTCATTCTCCACTCTCCTTAGCTGATAAGCCTTCATCCTGATTATCATTGTCTCATGGTTGCAAAATAGGTGCTCTATCTCCAGGTGTTACATACACACTCCCAGCAGATAGCAAAAAACAAAAAAAGTGGGCAGTATTGCATCTGTTTTAGAGAAGAAGACACTCCCCAAATCTCAGCATTTAGTCTCTCACTGGACTAGACAGTTGACAAAGCTACCACTGCTTGTAAGGAAGTCTCGGCAAGCCAATATTTTTAGTTGGGTTCGTGTTTATTACCTATCGAATTGAGGAAAAAGATGTTGGTTGGACAAGATGTACCACCTGCTGAGGCATCCGGACTTGTTTTGGTAGCTATTACATTTCATTACAGATATTTAATTTTTTATCGTCCTCTTTACTGGGCAGCATATCTTTCTAAGTATCACCAGTGTTATCAATATTTTCCATCTGAGTTGAAGAATTAAATAACTCGATTCATATTTTCTTAAATGTAATTGTTCTGTAATATGCATGTATAGTCACTTGAGAATGTATTTCTTCAGAAATAAACTGTCCCGAGGATTTTAGTGGCGAAGGATTTTGTTTAGATGGGACCCTTGGTATGTGAGTTTGCAAGGTTTGAGGAAAACGGAGACTGAAGTCAGTGGAAGGCAATTTACACTTCAAGAGACCAGTCACTCAGTAGCTTTCTTAACTATGGCTCTGCTACAGTGTTTGAGAGAAAAGCAACTAGATAGGGACACGTGGACCATTTTAATTTTGACCTCTATGTCTCAGGATCTTTGCCCTCCCCTCTGAGGTGATATTGATTTCTTTCTGGACACAGAGCACTTGTTCTTTTGGATGGGGGGGCATTAAGGTATTGTAATAAGGAAAGACAAGAGATACCCATACAATTTTAAATTTTGCCTTAGTAGGCTATCCTAAAATGGTACAAGTAAGAAAAGTATGAAAATGAATAGATCCATTTATTGATTTGTTTAGACCTTACATATAAGTGAAATTAGTTTTTCTTCTATTAAATTTTGTAACACGGAATTAATTCTAGAATCTGTTTCAATGTAGCCATTATAACTAAGTTATAACTGTGACCTTTGGTCTGTCATACAAAACCTGACCCCAGAATAATGCCCATCGGACCCTTATCTGCTACACTTTTGAAAACTGCAGCAAGAAAATTAAGTTTTTAACCCAGATGATTTATGATTCTTAGGGAATACAGAACTAAGACACCACACAAAACTTTAAGAAGTGACCAGAAATGGAATGGTCTGCATTTTGATGAGGAGGAATGAAGAAGCCATGTAGCTAACTGAATCTGGTTTCCTGTTTAGTATCCAGATCATTCATTAACATAATCAAGCAAACTGGAATCAACAGATGGTGAAGAAGAACAAAAAACTAAAAGAAAAGGATCAATATGAACAAATCTATCAGCTGAGCCACACACACACACACACACACACAAAATAATAAGAGAAAAGATAAATCCTTAAAGTAATTCCAAATTTTATCCTCAGGGATAGTTAAGAGCAGACTCCTATAGGAGAGAAATGGTTCAGAGCAAAAGGGATTCTTGAAAATGAAAGTGTAATTGTTGACTTAAAAAATAACAATATAGTGAAAGGATGAAGAACCTTCCAGAAAAACAGAGCCAAAAAACCCAGTTAGAAAATATGAATGAAAAATTGAGGTATCAGAGGGTCAATCCAGTGATTCCTACATCTTCTAATAGAGGACCTGGAAAGAGAAAATTGAAAAAACAAAGTGGAAGGAGTAATTAAAAATTCACACACACACACATGAATACATTTATATACATGCACATGCACACAAAATTTTCCAGATCTTCAGGCAACTGCCTCTGAGAGCAAGGTAGGATGAATAATAAAAAGAAGAAGACTATGAATGCATCAGTAACTAAACACATTTTCATGATATTTCGTAACAGCAAGGAGAAAGAGAGGCTGCTGAAAGGTTCCAGAAATGGAAGTGGAATAGAGAATTGACCACAAAGATGATTTCTAGGGGACAAGAGAATGATGCATTCCTAGTTTGGAGGGAGATTATTTTGATTCTGTTCCCAATTAAACTGAAAATTTATTGTGAAGGGAAAAATGCAGCAAAATAAAAGAAATGTCGGTTCCAAGGACAGGTGAATAAACTAAACTAAAAAATTGCAATAATAATACAAAAGAGCTAAAACACCAAAGTCCCAGCGCAGGGGTCTGGGTTTGATACCTGGTCAAGGAACTAGATCCCATGTGCTGCAGCTGAGTTTGCTTGCCGCAACTAAGAGCTGGCACAGCCAAATAAATAAAATTAAATTATTAAAAAACAAACAAACAAAAAAAATCCTCAAGATAGTAACTCTTTGGCAAATCTTTAAAAGAAAAAAAAAGCTGTCAAAATCAGAATGGGTTTTTATTGATAGGAAGCTCTAAAAGCAAACTGAAATTTGTATAACAGAAAGGGTGATAAATCTGCGTATTCTCAGGTAACAGACGGATGTCTCGGCTTTCTTCATCTGGTCCTTGGAGCAGCACAGGTGGAAGCAGAGCTACATGACCATCTCTGCCTTCACACACAACTTGTTTCTGCAGAGAGGAGCTATCTTGTAATTTTCACATCTTAAGTGTTATTTATTTTGTAATTTACAAAAATTAGTGTGTAAAAAAGTTATAGTACCGAACATGGTCTTAATGATAAAACCATTCACAATGATTTACTAGTTTGTTAGAGAAAGGTTGAGAGGTGGATAGGGAAAGAGGTGAAGGGAAACAGAAGGGCCCTAAGCTCTCATTTTACGGAGAGAGGGAGATAAGACTTTCTCTGTTTAGTGAAGTAATGAGAGAGGTTTAGACTGTCTACAGACTAATTGAAAAGAAGTATTATGTAATATTAGCAGCAGTGAAGAGAAGGATAAAAGAGAATGGCATACCGTGCAGTCAAATGATAATTTTTTCAGTTAACAAATCAAGATATAGGGGTTTGAGCATGTTATCTGGAGGTACACTTTCTCATTGAGTAGCTACTGGCTGTGTGGGTTATTGAACCACTGAGATGTGGCTCGTCCAAATTGATATGTGCTACATGGAAAGCATGGGGCTTCTCTGGGAATCTCCCCATGATAAAGAATCCACTCGCCAATGCAGGAGATGCAGGTTTGATTGCTGGGTAGGGAAGATTCCCTGGGGAAGGGAATGGCAACCCGCCTCTTGCCTGGAAAATCCCATGGACAGAGGAGCCTGGCAGGCTACTGCAGTCCATGGGGTCATAAAATAGTCAGACACGACTTAGTGACTAAATAACAACAACAAGGAAAATATGCATCAGATTCCAAAGGTTTAGTATGAAAAAGACAAGTGCAAAATTTCCTTAGTAACTTTAGTATTGATTACATGCTGAATAGATAATATTTTTGGTGTATTTAGTTAAATAATATATTATTTCTAAAATTCAGTTCAGTTCAGTTCAGTTGCTCAGTCGTGTCTGACACTTTGCAACCCCATGGACTGCAGCACGCCAGGACTCCCTGTCCTTTACCAACTCCCGGAGTTTACTCAAACTCTTGCCATCAAACCATCTCATCCTCTGTCATCCCCTTCTCCTCCTGCCTTCAATCTTTCCCAGCATCAGGGTCTTTTCCAAGGAGTCAGTTGTTCGCATCAGGTAGCCAGAGAACTGGAACTTCAGCTTCAGCACCAGTCCTTCCAGTGAATATTCAGGACTGGTTTTCTTTAGGATTGACTGGTTGGATCTCATTGCAGTTCAAGGGACTCTTAAGAGTCTTCTCCAGCACCACAGTTCATAGTAATCATCATAGTCAGTAGCTGGTAAAATCGCTCATCTCTCATAAGTGTAATTCAAATAGCATTTTCTTGTTTGATACATTTTCAGAGAAGTATGATCATGGAATTATGGTTTTATTTACTTAGTTTTGATCATTTTATGTATTTTTCCATATGAAAATGTTGAAGAAATTGAGATTTACTTATGTTTGAGCAGTTAGGGCTTTCCTAGAGCAGAACACTTTGCCTAAGAAGGTGGGAAGCAACATGTTTAGAGATTTTCCTTAAAAAAGGATAAGTTACAGCTAAAGTATTAAAGCCATCATTTTTCTTCTCCTCTACTCCTAGTATATTAGTCTAAGAAGCAAGTGTTATCACTTTCACACCAGCCCTAAAGGCTGATTCCTTATCTCTTCCTTTCAGTCTGAGACACTTGGAAGGAACACAGCAGTCTTCATCCAGGGAGCTTTACTTCCAACACAGACTTTATGAAGCATGTGAGCAAATCACATTATTGTAGTGAACTGTGCTTCTAGCAGGATAGCCAAAACAAAAGGGATGCATAAATCCTTTTAATCATTTTAATTTGCTGAATGTGGACCACGTATATTTGGTAATGTTGACTTTTTCTCTAATTACACATGTTCATGAGCACTGAAAAGAGTCTTTCTGGGGGCACAGGGGTGGTACCGCACAGCTGGTGGGATCCTAGTTCCACAACCAGGGATTAAACCCAGGCCACTGCAGTGAGGGCACTGAGTTCTACCTACTGGACCATGAGGGAATTCCCTGAAAAGATTTTTGTTTAATTCATAAAATTACAAAGAAGAAATGAACTAGTTCATTTCTTTCATCCTATCATCCAGGCATAACCATATTAATACGTATTTTGTTATGTTAATTCTAGTGTTTCCAGACATACTCATAACGTACACTTTAAAATGTTGGGCATAATATGGGTATGTCTTCTGTTTTATTGCCCCCAGAAAGCCATTATATTTAGAGTGCTTTTTCATAGCATTGAATATTCTTCATGGTGAAAGTGAAAGCCGCTCACTTGTGTCAGACTCTTTGCAACCCCATGGACTATACAATCCATGGAATTCTCCAGGGCAGAATACTGGAGTGGGTAGCCTTTCCCTTCTCCAGGGGATCTTCCCAACCCAGGAATCAAACCCAGTTTTCCCACATTGCAGGCAGATTCTTTACCAGCTGAGTGGGCATAGTTGTAATAACTTTGGAATAGATCATTTTAGAGAAATGAATGAAAAATGTTTTATGAGTTGAAATTGGAAATAAATATTTGGCATTTTTATTGGGATTGGAATTGAACATATTTATTCTTCTAGGGGGAGTTTTAGTGTGTAATTGATACCAAAAGAGAAAAGATAATGACATGTTTACCTTGTTAAAATTAAGAGCAATTTTTTAAGCTGTCTTGTGAACAGAAGCTTTCTTTGTGGGTGTGGAAGACATGTCCAGGGATATATCTTGAATGAAAACAGTTGATTGTGCACTTCTATACCCTCCAATAGGTGAAAAAGTGGAAACTTCATTAATGCAAACTGACATGGAGCTATAACCTTGCATCTTAGGACAAAATGAATTTAGACTCTGATTCTGTCTCAAGGAGGCGGAAAGTTAAAGGATCACCTTCTCCAGGCTGTTTATCTTTAGCTGATGACTCATTTGGCATAAACTAACCTTATTGAGGTGAATTCTTCCTGTACCAAGTTTAATACATGTCATGAAAGATGAGATGTGTTGGTGATTATGGAAAGGTGGAGTAGGGGGATGTGGAATTATATCGTCTGAGGTCAGGTGGAAGAATGGGGTTGGGTGGGTGGGGGAAGGAGTTGTCTTACAGTAGATAGAAATCCAGGAGATGGTACCGTTTAAGGAGAACTACTAGTTTTTGTTTTTGTTTTGTTTTTTAAAGTGGAAGATCAGAGACATTTACACGGAAGAATGTGGTAAGGCAAGAGGGGAGGATCAGACAGATAGTCAGGAGAAAGAGAGAGTAGAGAGAGGAATTCATCAAAGTCATAGTAGCTTCCACCTTCCTATGCGTCCTGTGGGCCAGCCACCTGTCTGCCGTGAGCCGGCTGGGAGGGGTGAGGGGAGAAGGGGTAGGGTCCTGTTTAGATGCCATGTAAGGACAGTAAGGATGAAAGAAATGAGAAGGAAGGACATAGAGTGATGTAAACAGAACCTTCATTATTAGAAGAGCTTTAGGAGTTGACACTGTGACATTTCAAGAGGAAACAAAGGCTCCTTTGAAATAACTCATAGAAGATCACGGGATTGTTCACAGGTATCCCTAGGAAGTTGCCCACCACTACTGGATATGAACATGAACTATTTATTCCTCTAATATCCTGACCTCTGAGACAGTTATCTTCTCTGATGAGAAGTAAAACAGCCTTCCTTTTCCATTAGAATTTGTTGGCTCCCTGTCAGGCAAGAAAAGGGGGAATTTATTGAAAGGTTTCAGGGCTGTTTTTAAGGATCCCGTGGTGAGAAGGGAAGGATCTGATAATCTAAAAGATTTTGAGAATCCAGACAAAAGGTGCTCTCGTCTCTGCTCCTTCCAGTGCTGTTTTGTGTGTTCCTATTTATCTTTTCTCGTGAGGTACAACGATGATTTCAGATGTTTACATTGCTGAGCCGAAGCAACTCATGACTGGTCTCCCTCAAGTCTCATCCCAAACTGTCAGAAGAGGAAGAAGCTGATTGGTTCCACGTTGAGCACATGCCCATCCTTGGTTCAATGAGCTCTGGCCAGGAGTCAGGTCCCAACACATGTACTGGTGCCATTGATGCTCTGTGGATGAGGGTCTGATAATAATTCTCAGAGAAACTGTGGGCTGGATGGTTCTCTGAAATTGACCACAACCACAGACACCTTAGTAAGTGTGGCACAAGGGACTTAGCTTTTCACCATCACTGTTTACTTTTCCACTAAAAATAGTATCTATTAATAGTTCCTTTCACTTGAAACTATGGTCCATGGGCCTGTATGCAGCAAGAATATCATCTGGGAACATAGAAATGCAGACTCTTAGGTCTTGTCCTAGACCTACTGAATCAGCATCTGGCAGTTCACAAGATTTCTCAATAATAACAGGACATTAATATTTGAGAAGTGCTGATTAGCCAGAGGAACAAGTCAGGAGCCAGGCACAGGTGAGGGCTGTTGAGCTGGCTTGTTGACAGCTGCCTGGCAGGGGCCAAATTCTTCTGTTGAACTTCAGCAGAGAGCCTTCCCCTGCCTCATCGATGCTTCCTATTGAGCCCCTTTCCCCTGGAAGTTCAGGGTTCAGGCCAAGGATGGAGAGACGCTGTGTCTGAGGTGGGAGCCACAATGTGTGATGCTGTGTTTCAGCACTGAGAGGTGATCTGCAGGGTGGACACAGGAAAGCGACAAGCGGCAAAGTGTCAAAATCACCAGCAGCGCAGAAGCATCCGCACAGCAACTTTTAATTAGGTAGTCATTATTTTGAAGTTAATAGATGTCACTTATATGTTAAGTCACTACCTCTGTTTTTATGTCCAGTTCTGCAAATTTTTAAAGTCCCTAGATTAGTGTCTTTTTATAAAGCTTAAGCTCTTTGTGAGCTAAAAGGACAACTTTTGATTATGGAGATATTACTATTAATAGATGGCTTGTTTAGAATACAGACACTCTAAAGAAACTCACCAGGTAGAACATCTATGACGGCAATTCAGAAATCCACACCATTGGCATTTTTTACTTTGAAGTCTAAAAAGATGAAATTCAGACATTTTCCTTTACAGGAATTCTATTTGCCTGCAGTTTCTCTTGTTTATTCCTTAAAAGAATCCTGGGGACTGGTGTAGGTCACTATAACCTGCCATTACTGTTAAATCACACTGCTCATTTGCAGGGAAGCATTTGTTATTTAGTAACCTAACCGGAAAAACCATTAAAATTTTTTCTTGTAAAAATCCTTGCTTTGTTAACTGCCAGAAGTGGCCAGATGGAAATAACAAGAAATTCTAGTTCTTCCAGGCAAACAGGAAGCCCCACTTCAGTGGGCCCCTGCAGACAGCAATTCCGAACTTTCATCAGAGATTATTTTGTTGGAGTAGAAGCATTTGGGATCACTGAATTGGCTGGAATTGTTGAAGCTAGCTGCTCTATAATACCTTTAGTATTCCAGGTGACCAAATTCCTGTATTAAAACAATGTATCATTTTGTCTGGAGGTTTAGCATTCTTGTATTGGATAGAAATATGGAAGAACTTGGAAATCTTTGAGTACTGTTTCTCATTCTTGGCTGTGCATTGGAATCTCTGGGGAGCTTTGACAACTATTGATGCCTGAGCTGCACCTCCAGAGATTCCAGTGTAACTGCATGCAGCCTGGGCATGGGGGTCTTTAAATCCTCTCCTCCAAAGAGAAATGTCCAAGGTTGAGCTAAGGTTGGACCGTCATCTTATGAGCCTGTTTATCAAACAGTCCCATGGCGGGATGTTTGCAGATAATGCTTATGGAAATGCAGATTCCCAGGTACTAACCCAAGAGAATCAAATTCAGTAGTTTGGGGACAACTTTAAGAATCTGAATCTTTAAGCAAGCCAAGCCCTATTGAGATTCCAAAAGAGGAGGCCCTTGGGCCATATTTAAAAACTTTCTTGGAGATCTTGGAGATTATTTTTAAAAGAGAGTGACTGGAAGAACTGAAATATGTTCACTGTTGGGTCCGTTAGGGATCCCTCAGAAAATGATTCAAGCATATTTTAAAAAGATAAGGACAAGACTTTGTGGCAATAACAAAATAGTGGAGTTCTGAGCCTCATTTTGCTGCTCTAACCAGTTCTGTGGCTCCAGGTAAGACACTCAAGTCTATCTGGTACCCAAGCTTTTTGCCTCTTAAATGAGGACCTTGAGAATAATTAATCTTAGGTCTTCTGAATTTCCAATGCTTCACAAGTCTATGATACTACACATTATCTGTTTGCATCAGTTCTTAAAGGAATTGCCAGCAGGGCTCTTGATGGTTTCACTACAATAGTGGAGCAGCAAGCATGGCCTCTAGGCTGGCAGCATCTCCATCATCTGGGCACCTGTTAGAAATACAGAGTCTTGAGCCCTGCCTAAGACTTGCTGAAACTGAAACGTTGAGAGTGAAGACCACTGTTCCAAAAATAGTACCTGGAAGAAAAAAGTTGAGGAGTGGTTTATTTTTTTTTATCCATAGTGAAGGGAAATCACCACTAGAAGTGTGAACTTTTAACCCTGTTTAAAAATACAATGATGCACGTATTGACAACCTGGTTCAAATTGAAGAGGAATTCGTAAAAAACTTTTGAAATATAGAGCTGTGCTAGGCAAAGCATCATCTCCTGACTGTCAGCATCATTATGCTCTGGTAATTTGTGAGTGTTGCAGAATCTCTGGTCCTACCCCAGACACACTGAATCAGTATTTGCTTTTTTTCTTTTTTGCAGGAGAAAATCTGATAATTCATTTGCAGGTTAAAGCCTGAGAAGCACTATTCTAGATAAAGAAGTTAAAACCATAGTGCCTGCTTTCCCTTTCCTTCAAAATATTAATTATACATCTATCAGTAATCAGTTCCTTCCACATATCTGTAGGTAAAAAATTTTTCCTTTAAGTTTTTCTGCACTTACTTCAATTTAACAATTGGTAGGTGTGTTCATTGTATTTTGAGGCATTTAAACCTTTATTTCCTATTTGTCCTTGAAGAAAGTTACTTAGCATTTGCTCTTCTTTCTTCCTTTTTTTCTCTTTTATTTAAAGCTGGCATCTCAATCTAGATTCCTATATTACTGGAGAAATTTTTTAAGCTTAGTTTTCTAATATCTGGCCCTCTTCTCTAAGATAGAAGATGGGCAGAGTATTGATTTATTTTTTGTTTTATTTCATTTTGTGTTACTTTGCTTCATTGCTATATCTGTATCAGTTTCAATAAAATTGTAAACTTGAAGATTTACATTAAAGAGTAAAAATTATATATTAGAAGATAGATGTTAAATTACAGAGTTTCCTTTTAAAGCAGTGAAATTCATTAAGAATGCACTGCTTCCAGCAGTAGAACTTCCTACATTAACAATAAAGAGGCAGCCGCCTGCTTCACCTTTGGGCAGAGGAAAGCTGAGATTTCACACTCAGGACATGACAGGGTGAATATAAAATAGATGGAGATGGAGCCCAGCATGCTGAGTGCATATTCTTATGTTGCAACTTTTAAAAATAATTTTTAAATCATTTTTTTCCTTTAGGCACTCTAGTCATAGCTCCTAGGTTCCAGAACATTTTCAGCCTTTTCCAAAAATATGTGAGTTCTAAAAAAATTTTACTGACTTCCAGAGTATGAGGTGAAAACTACATTTAAATGACTATTTCTTTAAATATTTTTCCAATAAGACATTTCATTGTCGATTATTTTATCAGCGATGACATTATCTCTATTTGTAACTTAAATCATCCTATATACTTATGTGTGCCATTCAGAATATCTGATTTAAGATGGTGCTAAAAATAACAGTTCTAAAGATCTTAAAACCTGACCTGCCATAGTTAAATAGTTTTCTTCTTTTCTATGATTACTCCATGTCTAATTTTTCTATTTAGAAGTAGAAATTGGTCAAGATGCTTTTGGTAAAAATCAGAATATGCCATAAAAGGGCAATTTTTAGTCAGTTTTTGAGGGACTACTTTTCTCTAGAGCAGCAATTCTTGATCTTTTGGGGAGTTACAACTCATTTGAAAGTCTGATTGAAAGCTAAAGAAACTCTGCTTTAGAAACATGAAAATATACACCAAAATATACATTTGGGGCTGATGGGTAATGTTTCAGTAAAGATTCTTTGGATGACAAAAATTAATGAAGCAAATCAGCAAATAAAATTAATATGTTAACTTTAGGAGTTTTAGGCAAGGAAAAGATAACTTTTATTTCACATAGCTGGATACAGCTGGTTCCAGGGTCTCATGAGTCTGATTGTACTAAACTCGATTTTCTTCTGATCCTCTAATGTGCTTGCTCCTATGTTTGGATGGTGCTGACTTCACATGTTAGTCATTGATAAGCTCTTGGCTGATAGGCCATATCATCAAACCTAGGGGTAGAAAGACTCTGCTTCCCTGAGATCTCAGATATATCAGATCTCAAATATGTCACATATATTAGAAATGAACTTGTTACTCTCGTTTGGTCAGATCCTGTATTCTCTCCATTCCTGAGCCAAGTGCATTCCATCCCTCACTGTGGGTGATCACAGCCCAGGTCACAAGCTCTACTTCTGGAATTAGAATCACTTCTGGAACTCAGGAAGTGGGAGGAGGAGAGAGAGGGCCTCAAGGTGAACATTATCAGGATACTCATCAATAGAAGGGGATGGTGTTAAGGGACAAGGATAGTCAGAAGCCACTGCCATGAGCAGCTCCTGCATTAGAGATAAAGCCTAATTAGCTCAAGCCAACCCTTTTTACTCCTATGGAGCCCAAAATACAAATAAAACTGTATGCTGCACCTTCGGTACATGTGTATTTTCCACCATGCATCCATGACCCTTATCCTCAAGGTTGCATTTCCTTTGAACTTGTCATCACACATCTAGTCTAATATGCTGTGCTTGTTTTAGTGCTTAAGCAAAGTGGGTAAGCACATTAAATTTCTTCAAGTATCTTACCTAGAGGTGTAACAATGCACGTCCCTATTGGTGTAACTCAGTCCCTAGGCATCCACGTTCAGTTCAGTTCAGTTGCTCAGTCATATCCAGTTCTTTGCGACCCCATGAATCGTAGCATGCCAGGCCTCCCTGTCCATCACCAACAACCAGGTTTACACAAACTCATATCCATCGAGACAGTGATGCCATCCAGCTATCTCATCCTCTGTCGTCCCCTTCTCCTCCTGCCCCCAATCCTTCCCAGCATCAGGGTCTTTTCCAATGAGTCAACACTTCGCATGAGGGGGCCAAGGTATTGGAGTTTCAGCTTCAACATCAGTCCCTCCAATGAACACCCAGGACTGATCTCCTTTAGGATGAACTGGTTGGATCTCCTTGTAGTCCAAGGGACTCTCAAGAGTCCTCTCCACCACCACAGTTCAAAAGCATCAATTCTTTAGCGCTCAGCTTTCTTCACCATCCAACTCTCACATCCATACATGACTGCTGGAAAAACCATAGCCTTGACTAGATGTGTGTTTGTTAGCAAAGTAATGGCTCCGCTTTTTAATATGCTGCCTAGGTTGGTCATAATTTTCCTTCCAAGGAGTAAACGTTTTTTAATTTCATGGTTGCAATCACCATCTGCAGTGATTTTGGAACCCAAAAAAATAGTCTGTCACTGTTTCCACTGTTTCCCCATCTATTTGCTATAAAGTCATGGGACCAGATGCCATGATCTCAGTTTTCTGAATGTTGAGCTTCAAGCCAATTTTTTCACTCTCCTCTTTCACTTTTGTCAAGAGGCTTTTTAGTTCCTCTTCACTTTCTGCCATAAGAGTGGTGTCGGCTGCATATCTGAGGTTATTGATATTTCTCCCGGCAACCTTGATTCCAGTTTGTGCTGCTTCCAGCCCTGTGTTTCTCATGATGTACTCTGCATATAAGTTAATTAAGCAGGGTGACAATATACAGCCTTGACGTACTCCTCTTCCTTTTTGAAACCAGTCTGTTGTTCCATGTCCAGTTCTAACTGTTGCTTCCTGACCTGCATACAGGTTTCTCAAGAGACAGGTCAGGTGGTCTGGTATTCCAGTCTCTTTCAGAATTTTCCACAGTTTGTGGTGATCCACACAGTCAAAGGCTTTGGCATAGTCAGTAAAGCAGAAATAGATGTTTTCCAGGAACTCTCTTGCTTTTTCAATGATCCACTGGATGTTGGCAATTTGATCTCTAGTTCTTCTGCCTTTTCTAAAACCAGCTTGAACATCTGGGAGTTCACGGTTCACGTATTGCTGAAGCCTGTCTTGGAGAATTTTGAGCATTCCTTCACTAGCATGTGAGATAAGTGAAATTGTGAAATAGTTGGAGCATTCTTTGGCATTGCTTTTCTTTGGGATTGGAATGAAAATGGCCTTTTCCAGTCCTGTGGCCACTGCTGAGCTTCCCAAATTTGCTGGCATATTGAGTGCAGCACTTTCACAGCATCATCTTTCAGGGTTTGAAATAGCTCAACTGGAATTCTATCACCTCCACTAGTTTTGTTTGTAGTGATGGTTTCTAAGGCCCACTTGCCTTCACATTCCAGAATGTCTGGTTCTAGGTGAGTGACCACACCATCATGAGTATCTGGGTCGTGAAGATCTTTTTTGTATATTTCTTCTGTGTATTCTTGCCACCTCTTCTTAATATCTTCTGCTTCTGTTAGGTCCATACTATTTCTGTCCTTTATCGAGCCCATCTTTGCATGAAATATTTCCTTAGTATCTCTAATTTTCTTGAAGAGGTCTCTGGTCTTACCCATTTGTTTTTTTTCCTGTTTCTTTGCATTGATCACTGAGGAAGACTTTCTTATCTCTCCTTGCTATTCTTTGGATCTCTACATTCAGATGGGAATATCTTTCCTTTTTTCCTTTGCTTTTCACTCCTCTTCTTTTCACAGCTATTTGTAAAACCTCCTCAGACAGCCATTTTGCTTTTTTGCATTTCTTTTCCATGGAGATGGTCTTAATCCCTGTCTCCTGTCCAATGTCACAAACCTCTATCCATAGTTCAACAGGCACTCTATCACATCTAGTCCCTTAAATCTATTTCTCACTTACACTGTATAATCATAAGGGATTTGATTTAAGTCATACCTGAATGGTCTAGTGGTTTTCTCTCCTTTCTTCAATTTATGTCTCAATTTTGCAATAAGGAGTTCATGATCTGAGCCACGGTCAGCAACCGGTCTTGTTTTTGCTGACTTATAGAGCTTCTCCATCTTTGGCTGCAAAGAATATAATCAATCTGATTTCAGTGTTGATCATCTGCTGATGTCCATGTATAGAGTCTTCTCTTGTGTTCTTAGAAGAGGGTGTTTGCTATGACCAGTGCGTTCTCTTGGCAAAGGTATATTAGCCTTTGTCCTGCTTCATTCTGTACTCCAAGGCCAAATTTGCCTGTTACTCCAGGTGTTTCCTGACTTCTTACTTTTGCATTACAGTCCCTTATAATGAAAAGAACATCTTTTTTGGGTGTTAGTTCTAAAAGGTCTTGTAGGTCTTCATAGAACCATTCAACTTCAGCTTCTTCAGTGTTACTGGTTGGGGCATAGGCTTGGATTACCATGATATTGAATGGTTTGCCTTGGAAACAAACAGAGATCTTTCTCTCATTTTTGAGATTGCATCCAAGTACTGCATTTCGGACTCTTTTGTTGACCATGATTGCTACTCCATTTCTCCTAAGGGATTCCTGCCCACAGTAGTAGATATAATGGTCATCTGAGTTAAATTCACCAATTCCAGTCCATCTTAGTTCCCTGATTCCTAGAATGTCGATGTTCACTCTTGCCATCTCCTGTTTGACCACTTCCAATTGGCCTTGATTCATGGACCTAACATTCCAGGTTCCTATGCAATATTACTCTTTACAGCATCAGACTTTGCTTCTGTCATCAGTCACATCCACAAATGGGTATTGATTTTGCTTTGGCTCCATTCCTTCATTCTTTCTGGGCATCCAAATGTTAGACTTGTTCCTCATACTTGGCTATGTTTGCTAAGTCTCATGAGAAGTTTGTCTTTAAACAAGTCCGATACTCATTTTAGGCTTGACTACTGTTGTTAACAGGGAAGGAAAGATGCATGTAAAACCCACAAGTAATGAGCAGGAGAAAACCTATGAGGGAGATGCTAACAGTTGTCAGAAGGTAAAAGGTTTTATGTTCTGTCTTCATTTGTCAGTGATGGGCATGATGGCTAGGGTTGGAATGGACAGAACCCAGATCTGACCAGTCAAGACTAAGCTCAATTCTGAGATGTTATTTGAGCTACTCAAGAAGTAGAATCTTTCTTCTGCCAGGTTCGACACTATCAGATGATCAACCTGGAGATGTCGTCTAGGAGAGATGATTTGCTTAACATATTTCATCATTCCAACACAGTCAAACAGTGTTGAGTGATACTGAAAACTTTAAAGAACAGTGGTAGCTTTACTTTGGCCATGGATTGCTGAATTTAATGGGACCTTTATAAATAATATCATCTTTAAGAACCATGATATGGGACTTATAAAGAAGTTGACTTTTAACAGAGATCAAGCCAGGAAATGCAGACCATTCTAGGTATTTCAAGCAGAAAGATTTAAAAGCGAGGATTGGGTGGTTACAAAATAGCACGTAAGACTGAAGAATGAGGAAGGTGTGTCCTTCCCTGGACTTGTGAGTTCAAAATCACGCCACCGTTTCAGGTGCTGCCACCACGTCCTGTAAAACCTGTATCTTTCAGACCTTACATGCCAGGAGCTGTAGAAGCAGGAAGATGGCCACCAGCTTTCAGATATTTAATTAGTGTGCTTCTGATTGGTTTTAGTTCTAATTGTAGCCCAGCTGCAAAGAAGTCTTAGAAATTTAATGTTTAGATTTCTGGTCTCCCTGACGAAGGAATGGTGGAATGGAGTACAGAGGCAATCTACAGTTTATACTGCAGTTTTAAAAAATGAAATCAGTGTCTTAAGGAAAGATCTGCATTTCTGTGTTCATTGCAGCATTATTCACAGTAGTCAAGATACAGAAACAGCTTAAATATCTGTCAGCAGATAAATGGGTAAAGAATCGTCACAGACACAGACACAGACACACACACACACACACACACACACAGAGGAACATTATTCAGCCTTAAAATAGAAGGAAATCCTGCCATTTACAACATGGATAAACCTTGAGGTCATTATGCTGAGTGAAATAAGCCAGACATAGAAAGATAAATGCTTCATGATCTCACTGAGGAATCTGAAAAAGTCAGACTCATGAAAACAGTAGAATGGTGGTTGCTAGGGGCTGAGGGGTAGGGGAAATAGGGAGATGTTAGAAAGTACAAAGTTTCCCTTACATAGGATGAGTAAGTCCTGGAGACTGAATGTGTAAGATGGTGACTATAGTTCATAATACTGTATTGTGTGCTTGAAATTTACTGAGAGTAGATTTGAAGTGTTTTCACGCAAAAGTTCCAAAAATATATGGTAACTGTGTGAGGTGATACATGTTAATTAGCTTGATTGTGGTCATCATTTCACATTATACACATGTATCAATACATTATACTGTATATTTTTTATATAATTCTTGTCAATTATACACCAGTAAAACTGGAAAAAATGAGTTTCTCTCGGACTTATAATGAAATCTCAATTATGTTCAAGAGAAAATCCTTGTCTACTGCAGTTTTAAATAGTGTTAAATTGTGTGTGTTTGCTGACTCGTGTCCTCCTCTTGTGATGCCATGGAATGCAGACTTCCAGCTCTTCTGGCCTTGGGATTCTCCAGGCAGTAGTACTGGAGTGGGTTGCCCTTTCCTTCTCTAGAGCTTCCCCACCCAGGGATTGGACCTGAATGTCCTTCATCTCCTGCACTGGCAGGTGGATTCTTTACCACCTGAGCCACCTGAAAGCCAGGTGTTAAGATTAAGTCTAAGTAAACAGTGAATTGCACGTTTTATTTTTTTAATGTATGTTTGAATTTACAGATAGTACAATTCACATCTTTGGTTTGAGTTATATGAGTTTTGCCAATGCATTGAGTCATGTAACCACTGACATAATTGGGATACAAAGCAGTTCCATCACTCAAAAAATTTCTCTTCTTGCTGCCTGTTTGTAGTCAAGCCCTTTCTACATCTTTAATGCTTGGACCACTGATCTGCTCTCCATCATTAATACCTTTGCATTTGACAGATGGTATAGAAACAGAGCCATGCAATTTGTGTTGAGTAGAACATTTACTTCTGCTTTACTGATTGTGCCAAAGGCTTTGACTGTGTGGATCACAACAAACTGTGGAAAATTCTTAAAGAAATGGGAATACCAGACCACCTTCCCTGCCTCCTGAGAAATCTGTATGCAGGTCAGGAAGCAACAGTTAGAACCAGACATGGAACAGACTGGTTCCAAGTCAGGAAAGGAGTACGTCAAAGCTGTGTATTTTCACCCTGCTTATTTAACTTATATGCAGAGTACATCATGAGAAATGCTGGGCTGGATGAAGCACAAGTTGGAATCAAGAATGCCAGGAGAAATATCAATAACCTCATAATACCACCCTTACGGCAGAAAGCAAAGAACTATGGAGCATCTTGATAAAAGTGAATGAGGAGAGTGAAAAAGTTGGTTTAAAACTTAACATTCAGAAAACTAAGATCATGGCATCTGGTCCCATCACTTCATGGCAAATAGATGGGGAAACAATGACAGACTTTATTTTGGTTATGGGGTGGGGTTGGGGGAGCTCCAAAATCACTGCAGATGGTGATTGCAGCCATGAAATTATTATTATTTTTTTTATTAGTTTTGCCATACAATGACATGATATCACCATGGGTTTACATATTCTCCCCCTCCAGAACCCCCCCTCCCTCCTCGAAATCTCGTTGCACCAGCCCCGAGCATCAATCCTGGGCTGGCGATTGAATAGACATATGATAATTAACATGTTTCAATGCCATTCTCCCATATCATCCCACCCTTTCCCTCATCCACAGAGTCCACGAGTCTATTCTATACATCTGCGTTCCTTTTGCTGTCTTGCATGCTGGGTTCTCGTTACCGTCTTACTAAATTCCATATATATGCGTTAATATACTGTATTGTTGTTTTTGCTTCTGGCTTACTTCACTCTGGATAATGGGCTCCAGTTTCGTCCATCTGAGTAAAACTGATTCAAATGAATTTTTTTTTTAATGCTGAGTAATATTCCATTGTGTATATGTACCACAGCTTTCTTATCCATTCGTCAGTTGATGGGCATCTAGGTTGCTTCCATGTCCTGGCTATTGTAAACAAAGCAGCGATGAACATTGGGGTACACGTGTCTCTTTCAATTCTGGTTTCTTTGGTGTGTATGCCCAGCAGTGGGATTGCTGGGTCATATGGCAGGTCTATTTGCAGTTTTTTAAGGAACCTCCACACTGTTTTCCATAGTTGCAGCCATGAAATTAAAAGATACTTGCTCTTTGGGAGAAAAGCTATGACAAACCTAGACAGTATATTAAAAAGCAGAGACATTACTTTGCCGACAAGGTTCATCTAGTCAGAGCTATGGTTTTTTCAATAGTCCTGTATGGATGTGAGAGTTGGAATATAAAGAAAACTGAGCACTGAAGAATTGATGCATTTGAACTGTGGTGTTGGAGAAGACTCTTGAGGGTCCCTTGGACCGAAAGGAAATCAAACCAGTCCATCCTAAAGGAAATCAGTCCTGAATACTCATTGGAAGGACTGATGCTGAAGTTAAAGCTCCAATACTTTGGCCACCTGATGTGAAGAACTGACTCATTTGAAAAGACCCCAATGCTGGTAAAGATTGAGGGCAAGATGAGAAGGGGACGACAGAGGATGAGATGGTTGGATGGCATCACTGACTGATGGACATGAGTTTGAGCAAGCTCTGAGAGTTGATGGTGGACAGGGAGGCCTGGTGTGCTGTAGTCATGGGGTTGCAAATAATTTGACATGACCTAGTGACTGGACTGAACTGAACTGAACTCGACATTAGTACACTGTTTTTTCTCTGTTGTGCTGTGTGTTGAGTAATTTCAGTCATGTCCGACTCTTTGCAACCCTGTGGACTGTAGGCTGCCAGGCTCCTTTGTCCATGGGATTCTCTAGGCAAGAACAGAGGAATGCATTGCCATGCCCTCCTCCAGGGGATCTTTCCCACCCAGGGATCGAGTCTGTTTCTCTTATGTCTCCTGTGTTGGCAGGTGACTTCTTTACCACTAACACCAGTTCTCTGTTCATTATGGATGTTGTATTTATTTCTTATTGTCTAATGGTCTTCCACTGTAAGTATTTACCATTCATATCTTTCATTCTGAGCATATCGAAATTTTGAGAGTATCTTTTCTTTAAAATCTCCTTATATGTTTTTAAATAGCTCTACTTTGCCTCTTAGTCATGGCAAAGAAATGAAGAAGACAAATATCTTTCCTTTCCTGGACAACTCTGAACTAGGTGTTCTTTATGACAGTTCATCAAGTTATGTAGTCTAATTATGATTCCTGAATAGGAGCACAATAATTAGGCAAATCTCAAGAAATGGATTTTTTTTCCCTTCTAACAGTTAGACCAAGTACCTAGAATGTAGCAGATGCTGATTCTTATTGATCAGTGAGTTTTCCAAAAGATAAAAACCTTTTTAAATGAATTATTTTTCTGTGGGTACCAGATTAGAAGTTAGAGGCCAGTGAAGGTCATGTAAATTTGTATTTTAAAAAGTAGAATAATTTTTGACTCTATTCAGAGAGTCTTTCAGTATATTTTGATGATTCATTGAAGAAATCAGTTTATCAGTTATAGGAGGAGAAAATAGTATCAGCTAACAGCTAAGAAAAGGAGAAAAGGTTAAGTCATTCAGTTTCAGGTTCCTAAAGGCTTTAGTGGGCAGAATATTCATCCCATGTGAGGACTTATCCACCATCTCTTTTCTGAAGGGTTCTGTGATCATTCATTATGTCAGATTTCCTATGTCAAGTTTATATCTTTAATCTTATTTGTAAAGCAGAACCTTAATGGCACGGTGCTTTCTTAGGCTCAATTGAATGATTAAGAATTTAGAAGCCAAGAAGTTTTCTTATACTCACTGTACCCTAGATATACTATATGTTTTACTCATCGTCTCATAACCTTATAGATTAGGTAGTATTACTACCAACATTTAAGTGTTAAGAAAGCTAAGGTTGAAATAAGTTAGGTGTCTTTCCAAGACTCATATAGCTCATCAAGAACTGGAACCCAGGGCTGCCTGGTAACATAGTCCATGCTTTTAACCATTAAGCTTTAGCTTTTCTGTTGCAGGTAAGCTATTTCATATATATCCAATTATGTGTGTTTATCATGAAGATGATACCTGCTTGTTTAGAGTACTTGCTTCCATTAATCATTTTGAACAGTGTGAATTAGGAATAAGTAGTACATCCTGTATCCTGGTGAGATGACTAGTAACCCTGAGCTTCTTCCAAAAAGGGTTACCCACATTGCAAATTTAGTGGAGTCTTCTACAGCATTTGTGTCTGAGAAGTCAGAAGTCACATCTAATGTCCAGGCTAGCCTCATTAGCTGGGGCTTTTAGAGTGTGTACTTATTGGATTTTAGAGGGACTTATTTTAACCTGATGTATAAAAACCTTAAAAACTGAACTTTGTTCTAGTGGGGTTACCTATATCATTTGAAAATAATTTGATGAAATTAAATCAGATCAGCACCTTGTACTTAAAGCATTCTTAGCACTTGAGTAGACATTAAAAATGCTCTGCTGAAGAGGATGCTGATTGGGGATCAGAAATTCAAGATGGAGTGTGACTAATGCCCTACATGCTGGTTATCATCATAAAGTGTTTACAAAGGGCTCCAGCTTAGATTATCAAGCTGCCTGACCCCTCAATCACAAGTTGAATTGAGTTCAGTTGCTCAGTCGTGTCCAACACTTTGCGACCCCATGAACCACAGCATGCCAGGCAACCTTATCCATCACCAACTCCTGGAGTTTACACAAACTCATGTCCGTTGAGTCTGTGATGCCATGCAGTCATCTCATCCTCTGTCGTCCCCTTCTCCTCCCAGCATCAGGGTCTTCTCCAGTGAATCCACTCTTCGCGTGAAGTGGCCAAAGTATTGGAGTTTCAGCCTCAAACATCATTCCTTCCAATGAACACCCAGGACTTATTTCCTTTAGGATGGACTGGTTGGATCCTCTTGCAGTCCAAGGGACTCTCAAGAGTCTTCTCCAACACTGCAGTTCAAAAGCGTAAATTCTTTGAAACTCAGCTTTCTTCACTGTTCAGCTATCACATCCATAGGTGACTACTGGAAAAACCATAGCCTTGACTAGACAGACCTTTGTTGGGAAAGTAATGTCTCTGCTTTTTAATATGCTGTCTTCTGCTGCTGCTGCTGAGTCACTTCAGTCGTGTCCGACTCTGTGTGACCCCATAGATGGCAACCCACCAGGTTCCCCTGTCCCTGGGATTCTCCAGGCAAGAACACTGGAGTGGTTTGCCATTTCCTTCTCCAATGCGTGAAAGTGAAGTCACTCAGTCGTGTCTGACGCTTTGCGTCCCCATGGACTGCAGCCTACTAGGCTCGTCTGTCCATGGGATTTTCCAGGAAAGAGTACTGGAGTGGGGTGCCATTGCCTTCTATGAATATGCTGTCTAGGTTGGTCATAACTTTCCTTCCAAGTAGTAATCGTCTTTTAATTTCATGGCAGCAATCAACACCTGCAGTGATTTTGGAGCCCCCCAAAATAAAGTCTCTCATTGTTTCCACTGTTTCCCCATCTATTTGTCATGAAGTGATGGGACCAGATGTCATGATCTTAGTTTTCTGAATGTTGAGCTTTAAGCCAACTATTTCACTCTCCTCTTTCACTTTTGTCAAGAGGCTTTTTAGTTCCTCTTCACTTTCTGCCATAAGGGTGGTTTCATATGCATATCTGAGGTTATTGATACTTCTGCCGGCAATCTTGATTCCAGCTTGTGTGTCTTCCAGCCCAGTGTTTCTCATGATGTACTCTGCATATAAGTTAAATAAGCAGGGTGACAATATACAGCCTTGACGTACTCCTTTTCCTGTTTGGAACCAGACTGTTTTTCAATGTCCAATTCTTACTGTTGCTTCCTGACCTGCATAGAGGTTTCTCGAGAGACAAGTCAGGTGGTCTGGTATTCCAGTTTCTTTCAGAATTTTCCACAGTTTATGGTGATCCACACAGTCAAAGGCTTTGGCATAGTCAGTAAAGCAGAAATAGATGTTTTTCTGGAATTCTCTTGCTTTTTTGATGATCCAGCGAATGTTGGCAATTTGATCGCTGGTTCCTCTACCTTTTCTAAAATCAGCTTGAACATCTGGAAGTTCACAGTTCATGTATTGCTGAAGCCTGTCTTGGAGAATTTTGAGCATTCCTTCACTAGCGTGTGAGATGAGTGCAATTATGCGGTAGTTTAAGCATTCTTTGGCATTGCCTTTCTTTGGGATTGGAGTGAAAATTGAGCTTTTCCAGTCCTATGGCCACTGCTGAGCTTTTCAAATTTGCTGGCATATTGAGTGCAGCATTTTCACAGCATCATCTTTCAGGATTTGAAATAGCTCAACTGGAATTCCATCACCTCCACTAGCTTTGTTTGTAGTGATGGTTTCTAAGGCCCACTTGACTTCACATTCCAGAATGTCTGGCTCTAGGTGAGTGACCACACCATCGTGATTATCTGGGTCGTGAAGATCTTTTTTATACAGTTCTTCTGGGTATTCTAGCTACCTTTTTTTAATATCTTCTGCTTCTGTTAGGTGCATACCATTTCTCTCCTTTATCGAGCCCATCTTTGCATGAAATGTTCCCTTGGTATCTCTAATTTTCTTGAAGAGATCTCTAGTCTTTCCCATTCTATTGTTTTCCTCTTTTTCTTTGCATTGATCACTGAGGAAGGCGTTCTTATCTCTCCTTGCTATTCTTTGGATCTCTACATTCAGATGGGAATATCTTTCCTTTTTTCCTTTGCTTTTCACTTCTCTTCTTTTCACAGCTATTTGTAAAGCCTCCTCAGACAGCCATTTTGCTTTTTTGCATTTCTTTTCCAAGGGGATGGTCTTAATCCCTATCTCCTGTCCAGTGTCACAAATCTCTGTCCATAGTTCATCAGGTACTCTGTCTATCAGATGTAATCCCTTTAATGTATTTCTCACTTCCACTTTATAATCACAAGTAAGCCTGGAGAAAATTGTTTTAGCGTAAGTACTGTACATTTCACTGTGGCAAGTCATGTACTTTCTAGATTCTTCTATGCAAAGCCAATAAGCTACAAGAGAGGCCATTAATCAAATTGTTTTGAAGTGTGTTCCATTTCTAAGAGTGAATAGATGTGACTTTTTTCACTTTGAGCATGCCCTTAAAATAAAAAGGTGGTCTAAGTTGATGCCAGACACGATCAATTTGCTCTTGTGTCTGCTGAAAAGGTCCTCACAGTTTGTTCAGTGGAAGGAATTGATTTATTAATAGCTTGTGAGCTTCCGATTACAGGAATTAATCTTCTGATTTTGTTTTGCCCCTTGGTACGTAGTACAGTATCTGATATGCAGCAGGTGTATGTCTATTTGAGTATAAAAATCTTCAAAGTTCCAAAGGAGGAAATTCCATATCATTCAGGGGTAACTGAGAACTCTTCAGGGGAATGGAAATCTTTGATTTCTTTGAGTCCTCATTTGGTATATATTAGTATTTATTTAAGAACAGTGTAATGGAGAAAGGCAAAGCAACCCCTCCAGTATTGTTCCCTGGAGAACTCCAGGAACAGGTTAGTCTGGGGGAGCTACAGTCCATGGAGTCACAAAGAGTTGGACTTGAGTGAAGCTACTGAGCCTGAAAGAACAATGTAAAGAACATGTGACATAGGTCCGTGTTTTGCAGGAGAGATAATGATATACATAGTTTTGTAAAGTGTATAATCAAGGGTGAAAGACCTACACATGGATCCTGGCATGATTCTATGACTACTTTTATTATTATCCCTGCCTAACAGTTATTGAGCAATTTTAACTGGATGTCAGACTCTTTCTCAGCATTTCTGTATTAAATCATTTAATCCTCAAAACAGTTCTATTGAAGTAGACACTATGATTGTCTCCATTTTACAAATGAGGCATCTAAGGCATCAAGAGATGAGGGAATGCACTGAAGATCACACAGCTGTAAAAGATGTAGTTGGGATTTGAATTTAGGCCATCTGACTCCAGATGTACTGGAGTCTACTGGTCTGGGAGACCAGATGAGAGATGCAGGCGATCACAAATAAGGTGGATTAGAGAACTCCTCCTGGAATCCTTGCCATCCATGTTAAGTCATGGATAATGGGCAGGAATCAGCCAAGGAAAGAAATGGGATGCAGATAGTGTAAGAGTATTCCATTCAGATGGTACCTCATATACAGAATTGGTCATTGTGGATTGGGAGTATATGTGTGCGTGCATGTGTGTGTGTTTGGGGGTGGATGATTAAAGAATGATTAAAGTGGAAGTCGCTCAGTCGTGTCTGATTCTTTGTGACCACATGGACTGAATTTTCCAGGCCAGAATATTGGAATGGGTAGCCTATACCTTCTCCAGCGGGTCTTCCTGACACAGGAATCGAACCAGGGTTTCCTGCATTGCAGGGGGATTCTTTACCAACTGAGCCATCAGAGAAGTCCTAAAGAATGATTGGAGAGACATATTATGTAAGTGATCATAAAGCTGTGTTGTTAAATGGAACTTTCATCTTGTTGGCAGTGAGCCATTGAAGGATTTAATCAGGTGACTTGATAAAACTTGAATTTTTTATTGACATATAATTGGTTTACAATATTATGTTAGTTTTAGGTATCCAACAGAGTGATTCAGTCATTTATTATACACACACACACACACACACACACACACACACACACATATACATACACATACAGATAAGTATATGTATACAGATTCTTTTCCATAATAAGTTAGTACAAGATGTTGAATATAGTTCTCTGTGCTACATATTAAGTTCCTGTTGTTTGTCTTTTTTATATATACTAGTGTGTATCTGTTAATCCCAAACTCCTAATTTGTCCTTTTCTCCTCTGCTTTCCCTTTTGGTAACTACATTTATTTTCTACCTCTGTGAGTCTGTTTCTGTTTTGTAAATAAATTCCATGTGTTAGTGTTATCATGTAAAAATTTGTCTTTGTCTGACTTACTTGATTTAGTGTGATAATCTCTAGGTCCATCTGTGTTGCTAGAAATGGCAATATTTCATTCCTTTTTATAGCTGATATTCCATTGAACATTTGTACCGTGTCTTTTTTATCCATTCATCTATTGATGGACACTTAGGTTACTTCTATGTCTTGGCTATTGTAAATAGTGCTGCTATGAACACTGGGGTGTGTGTATCTTTGCAAATTAAACTTTTTGTCTTTTCCAGGTATATGCCAGGAGTGGGATTGTTGGGTCCTATGGCAACTCTATTTTTAGTTTCTTAAAGAATCTCCATGTTGTTTTCCATAGTGGCTGCTCCAATTTACATTCCCACCAACAGCGTAGGATGGTTCCCTTTCCTCCATGCCCTCTGCAGAATGTATTCTTTGTAGACTGTGTTTCCCTCATAATTAGAGATGTTAGCATCTTGGCATGTGCCTCTTGGCCATTTGTATGTCTTCTTTGGAGAAATGTCTATTTAGGTCTTCTGCCCATTTTTTGAAAAAACTTGCATTTTTAGAAATGTTAGTTGGCTTTCTGTGTAGAGAATGACAACAAGGGCAGGGGGCAGACTGTGGGAAGAAAAAGTAACCAGGAAACTTTTCAGCAGCTGGGAAGAAGTGTGATGGACACTTGGCCTAGGCTGGCGTGAGAAGAGGGCAGATTCAGGAGAGATCTAGCCGATAGAATCAACAGGACTTCATGGACAGTAGAGAGTGTTAGAGGGAAGAGCTGCACTTAGAATATTTCAAAGAATAAAATGTGAATTTCATGGTTCTTGCTCTCAACCAACATTGTATTGCTCTCCTAGTTTGTTTTATATAGGAAGGACAGGTTAGGTGTTAGAGGAACAGTTGTATTTGGTTTTCTATGGACTTTTGGTCCATTTGGTTTTCCCTAAAATGTTTCTTAAATTCATGCTACTTGTAGCAGAGTCTTTCAGTAAACTGTTGATGTGTGCAGGCTCTTATGAACAACAGTGGTAATTTGCCGTTAGAAGGGGAATGAAATACAAAAGTAAAATGAAAGGAATTATACACATCTTCTCCACATAATTCTCCTTGGGTGCTAAGATTGGATGTGTCTTTTACCTTCAAATAATTATATTCTGACTTTGCTCTGTTTTTATACATGTAAACATAAGTTTGAAATTGCCTTATTCATGAGCCTTCATGTGTATGGTTGGGAACAGCAAATTTATTTCCATCAACCTTGGGTAATGTGTTTTTATAATGGGAAGTTCTATCCTTAAACATATCACAGTGTTAAAGAGAAGAGTATCACTTGTCCTATGAAAATCATGCCTTGTGCTTCTCCTCTGTGCTTTGTTTCTGGGCTACCTCCCTGGGAAACAGAAGCTGTGTTTCATTTGAGCATTTCTCTTCTGGACAATAAGGTTTTATTCATGGCTCAAGAGAGCAAATAAATGTATTGCATAAATATCCCCTCATTATCTGAAGGTCTTGCTTTTTCTATACAATCCATGTTTTAAAATAGTAAAATTCTTAGCTTACGTAAGATTTTAAAAAAATCGGTGGTAATTATTTGGTCCATTTCCTCCTTCCCCCTTTTAGCTTTGCAATATTAATATTAGTTCATTCAAGTGAAAAAATGATGCAACCCTGGTTAAGATGCTTGAAAAACTTTTTTCCAGCTCGGAATGCTTTGAATGCAATGGACACTCTAGAATTTTACCATACGGTGGGAAATGCCACGTTGACAACCATAGCAACAATGTTTTATGACATTTCTTATGAGACAGCATTACTGGGTGGGGGAGGAAATGGGGCATATTATCAGATGGGACCATATTCATATGAGACTAGAGTTAAAAGAAAGCTAAGCTGTTTATGCAGTGTTTAATCTGTCCAGGTAAGGGGCTAACTGCTTTACCAGCACTTTCTCATATGACTTTCCCAAGGGGAGGGAAATGAGTTTGGGAAGATTAGCTAGGCACACTTTTTAATGTTGTACATGGGATGGAGATAAATTTGGACTAGCTTTTCCGATTTCAGAGTTTATTTTTTAATCAAAACAGTATCCTTTAAGTTGCATGTGCGGCTGCTTCAGGGGAGAACACAGTAGGAAGGCGGGGAGAAGAAGGGGGGAAGGAAAAGAGAAATTGCATAGGTAAGCTAGCTGCTGTAACAAAGAAAGCCACAGATTGATCATGGCTCAGATATGGTGCATATTTATCTTTGCTTACCTGGCAGTACTGGCCTGTGGAGTGGTGGCGGGCTGCCAGTGTTTTCAGGTGTTGAGGGATCCAGGCTACTGAGAGCTCCATCATATTTACCGTGTAGCTTTAAAGCTCCCTGAAGGATGATGCAGTCTGCCTCAAGGGGGCCTATTGTGGAGAGAAATAAGTGTGTCGGAGAGGATTTTATGGACATGCCTAGTTATGACACATCACTAACACACTCATAGGCCAGGACTAAGTTACACAGTTCTGCCTGATTCAATGGAGGCAGATGACTGTAGCCAGGTGTGGATCTTTAAAGAGGAGGAAGGCACGGATATGGTTGATTTGTCTGGAAGCAGTAATAGATCACAGGTTCCTGTTAGAATCAAGTCTTTGTGCATCCATTTCTATTTTGTATTCTTAAGCACTGAAGAATTGATGCTTTTGAACTGTGGTGCTGGAGAAGAATCTTCACAGTCCCTTGGACTGCAAGGAGATACAACCAGTCCATACTAAAGGAACTCAGTCCTGAATATTCATTGGAAGGACTGATGCTGATGCTGAACTTCCAATACTCTGGCCATCTGATGCGAAGAACTGACTCACTAGAAAAGACCCGGATGCTGGGAAAGATTGAAGGTGGGAGGAGAAAGGGACGACAGTGGATGAGATGGTTGGATGGCATCACTGACTCAATGGACATGAGTTTCAGCAAGCTCTGGGAGATAGTGAAGGACAGGGAAGCCTGGCATGCTGCAGTCCATGGGGTCACAAAGAGTCTGACGCAACTGAGTGAGTGAACAACAACAAATGCTTTGTGAGAGTAGGATCATCTGTCTCATTTTACAGAGCAAAGAACTGAGACCCCAGGAGTTGCCAAGGCCACGTGGCTGTCGTACAGTACGGCTGGCAGCCCTGCCTGACTCCGTGTTATTTCTTTCTGGGCCCTGATCTTTCTTCCCTTCATGCTACATATGCTGTCTGTCCTTTCGTTCTCTGTCCCAGTCAAGTCCTTTGATAGGAAACAATTCTAGAAAGCAGGATTCTAATCTCAGTTAAGTCTGTGCTTCTTAAAATATGGTCCATGGGGCAGCAGCATGGAGATCACCAGGGAGCTTGTCTAAAAGACAGTTTCCATCTCCACTCCAGACTTGCTGAATATCCAGTCTTTCCAAGAGGCTTCCCTGGTGATCTGGATGCAAGGGAAAGCCTGAGGTCCTGTAGGTCAGCTTCTCAACCCAATCCTGCTATCTATTATCTTTCATCTCTGCCTGAGAAGAAGTGGGTTCCCTCTGCCACAGGGTAGAACCAGTTGAGTAAAATTTCAACTGGTATGTCGAGTAAACATGGTTAACCTAGAAAGGATGACACGGCACCATAATATTGGATGATCGCTCAGCTCAATTTTTGAACAGCACGAGCTGTTTCCATAGATAAGCCAAACAGGACTGAACAGAACAGAGGAAAAGAGAACTTGGCTCTTTGGGTTAGTGGACAACTGTTTGATTTTCTGAAGAGAGCAGCTTTGCTTTCTTGCCTCAGAATGTAGGAGTACTGCGTCCCTGGTTTCCCTGCTCCTGTTTACAGGTAGGGCCCAAGCAGGTTAAAGTTACATATACTCAAACCACCTGACCCCTGGTTCCCATTTCCCAGGGTAGCTCAATCCCTATTGTATCAGCTGTTAACCTTGCCCGCTGATTGCTGGATTGTTAATGGTTGATGAGTGTTAGGGAGGTTCTTCCTTGTGGTGAGAGCTGTTTCCTTGTGAGTCTTATGATAATCATTTCCTTATGTTGCCAGTCACCACAGAGAGGAGGGAAGGGAGATAAGCAGCCAAAGGCCCTAAATGCCAGGATGGATGACCGGATGCCTTTCCTATATGCAGGAGGAATGGAGCCTGAAGTACACGGCTAAAGGGACATGCAAGCAGGCATTACTGCTTTGAAACAATAAAATAAAACTTTCGAGGAGTTTTTCAGTCTTGATCATTTTACTCTGTGTATGTGATTTTTCCATTAAACAAGAAGTCAGGAATAGTCCCCCTGCTCTCATCCAACTGCGTACAGCTACCACTGCATGCCTGTTGCCTTAGAAGGGAACTTTAGGCCATTTTTATTCAATTACATATCACAGGCCACTCAGAACAAATATGTCCATCTTTCTTGGAGGTTTGGACACAGAGAACAGTAACTTGCTTAAGGTCAGAGCAAGAAGAATTCCAGCTGCATGGAGTCTCCCGATTACAGCTATATCAGTTAATTCATGGTGGGCAGGAGAGGTGGCTTGCTGACAGTAAGGCCTTGATGCATGTCAGTGACCTTCTCCTAATAAACTTAGATGCTCTGTAAATCAAGGAAGGGGTCTGCCATTCTCAGACTGGTATATTTCATTACAGCCAAATTGAAAAGAATTGGTACTGATGTTCCACTCGCAAGATTTCCAGGCGGATATGATTTATCGGAACAGTGTTGGGCATGAGTATAATGGCTCACACAGGACATCTGGAGACAGCTGTTTTAAGTTTTCAAGTAGTTTGACTCAACGGGAGCATAGAAAATTTCTTTATTTATAAAGCTCCAAAATGGCATTTCAGGAAAAGTTTGAGCAAACAAATGTGCTTACTAATTCACCCATGGTTACTCCAAAAGGTTCTCTCTTCACATTCATAGCTTGCATGCTTGTGTGCTGAGTCCCTTCAGTTGTTTCTGACTCTGCCACCCTACGGCCTGTAACCCGCCAGGCTCCTCTGTCCATGGGATTCCCCAGGCAAGAATACTGGAGTGGGTTGCCATGCCCTCCTCCAGGGGATCTTCCCAACCCAGGGAGGGATCTTCCTGTGTCTCCGGCAATGCAGGTGGATTTTCTACTGCTGAGCCACCAGGGAGGTCCACTCATAACTTACTCTTTGCTCAACTTACATGCCATTCCCATAGCAGCACACTGAGCTTAGCCCTCTGCATGCATTTATTTAATTCCATCCTTAAGAGAACTTATCATGTAGATATTACCATGGGCATTTAGCCTGAGGAAGTTGCCACGATCTCACAGCTCACAGAAATAGGTCATCTGATACAGTAATGGCTGTAGGTTTCCAATGAAAGCTGGCATGCCCTCTCACATTGTCTACACGGGCCATGACTACAGCCAGTCAGCTCAGTCATGAAATGAGTTCATTCACTCATTCATCATCGTTTATTTAACAAATGTGTATTAAGAACTTAAACCATGAATGAGAGTCACAGGTCCTGCCCTCCTGGAATTCCCCATCTAGTAGTTTATTAAAAGTGATAGGTGCTAGTGGTAAAGAACCCATGTGCCACTGCACAAGACGTAAGAGATGTGGGTTCGAACCCTGGGTCTGGAAGATCCTCTGGAGGAGGGCATGGCAACTCACTCCAGGATGCTTGCCTGGAGGATCCCATGGACAGAGGAGCCTGGCAGGCTACAGTCCCTAGGATCACAAAGAGTTAGACACGACTGAAGCAACTTAGCACACACATGTACACGTTGTGTTTCTTCCTTGGTGGCTTCATTTTAGTAACACATATATTTTGTAGGCTGGATGACAAGATTAAATAAGATGGTTAATAACCTATGAGATAGTGCAAACCAAAATTTAGGGTGTGGCATTTGGCTGGAGAATGGGAAACTGTCTAAGGACAGATTGAAAAATTAAATCTTCACTTGCTAATTTATTTTTTTCCTATATATTTCATCTGTATTCCTTTATCTGCAAGAATTGATTCTTCTGATGTGTAAGGTTTTGTATGGAGTATGTAAAGATAATGGAGAAGGCGATGGCACCCCACTCCAGTACTCTTACCTGGAAAATCCCATGGACAGAGGAGCCTCGTAGGTTGCAGTCCATGGGGTCACGAAGTGTCGGACACGACTTCACTTTCACTTTCACTTTTTACTTTCATACATTAGAGAAGGAAATGGCAACCCACTCCAGTGTTCTTGCCTGGAGAATCCCAGGGATGGCAGAGTCTCATGGGCTGCAGTCTATGGGGTTGCACAGAGTCGGACACGACTGAAGCGACTTAGCAGCATGCAAAGATAAATTGAATTTTCCATGCATCTAAGGTTTCCTTTAGGCTTAGACCTAAGCTTGAAATACTGATAATGAGAGATGGAAAATTCATTGCCTTGGAGAGGTACATATGAAGTGCTGTGTGGTTCAAGGGAGAGAGAACTAGAGAAAACTTTGAGGGGGAGGTGACATTTGAGCCAGACTTCACCAGATAGATTGGATTATAAGGTGGGGAGACTGGTGGAGTGTGGGTTCATTTGAGGCAGACAGAACTAGACAGGAAGGTACAGAGAAGAGAGACTAGCAAGAAATAAACCTGAACTTTGAGATATGAGAAGTACTTGAGAGGTGTTAATGATTGACTTACTAAGCATCTTCCAAGAGCTCATCATTACGTTGATAATCTGTTTTGGAGATTGGACTATTTTAAAAATCCAAGTAAGACAAAATCATCTAAAAATTTTTGAAAGTACATAAAATTATGAAAAGAAAAACTCCACAAGAAACCTTCACCTAATTGAAGCCACTGGCTAACGTTTGAATATTTTCCTTCAAGTCTTTTGCATTTAGTTTTTGTACATCTTCGTGAATAGTTGAAATCATGTATTACATTCTAGCTTTTCATTTTAAATAATTCCAGCACTTACTGTGCTATGGGAAAGCTCTTGGAAACCGTCACATTGAATGGCCTTGTACTGTTGCATCACTTTGCTTTGTCAAACAGTTGACTCTACCTCACCTTATTGTTGGAGGTCTAGGGTGTCCTGTGCTCTCCACTATAAACAGACTGGCTGTTTTGTATTTTTCATATATTAAGGCCGAGACACTTCACTAAGGTGAGGTAGGGACTGACCTGTTCCCTTACCAAGGGCCAGAAGGAACCCAGACACTTGCTACACAAACTCAGCCCTGTGACCAGAGGTTCTGGGGCTAAAGACTGATTAGCTGTTGAAATTCCTGTCCTGAGAAGTTCAGCCTAAGTGGGCCACTGACCTTCTGACACCCAGGATGGAGACTCATTGACTGTCAGGTTCAAAGCGGTTTGGTGACTCCTCCCATTTCCAGGGGAGTTTGTATGTTAGGAAAGGACCAAACATTGGATTTCCAAGTTGAGAAGAGGAAGCAGGAAGACCAGTGAAAGAGTAGAAATGCTTTGCTCACCCTCTCTGACCTGAGATATGGAATGGGCAGGAGGGAGGGGGGCGTTAGCCCTGAATTCAGTGGGTTCTCATCACCTGTTAGTTGGGATTAGCAACCAGTAAAGCATTTTCTTTAGGAAGAAACCTGGGGAGGAAGCTCATACCTGCCTTGCTTGGATTGGGACTGTTGTCTCATACCCGTGTTTGTCTCTGTTCCATTGTTTGCTATAAGCTTGGCCTGCTTTTCATGGGTCCATCTTATCTTCAGTCCCATCTTTCCTTTATGACTGTTCACTCTGAAAGGAGGTAATTGGATTGGAGGGAGACACAGGCTCTCATGGAGCACGCTGCAGTCAATTCAGTCCATGGTAAATCCCAGCAGACAGCAGTGTGGTTCCATCGGCTGAATGTGTGTGCACAGTAACAGCGCCTGGAGGCCTGCTCGCGTTATGGTTCAGCAAAGGAGGGAGACAGGAAGGAGACTGTTAGCTTAGGGCAAAGAAACATCTGCTGCCTGAGACAAAAGGAAAAAAAAAAAAGAGTCATACCACATTTTACATAATAAATGCTGTTTTGAAAGTTTCTCTGGAATTAATTTCCCATCTTAAATCATGCTTCAAACTTTCTTAGGAACTTCACTTTTTAGAAGAACCGTTATATTAATTTCTTGAGAGAAAGCAGAATTTCTTAAAAATGTGCTGATTCTGAGATGAGGCTGTCTCTATTCAAATCTTGGCCCCTTCATTTAATGGCTTTGTAACTTTGGACCTGTCTGCAAAACACACAAAATAATGGCAGCTATGACATAGGCCATTTATACAGATTAGATGTGAGAAAACATTTTCGAATACAGTATGGGAAATAAAACTCAGTACTGAAAATGTGACTATAATTTAAGATATATTAAAATATAAAAACAATGTTAGCTATTATGCAAGTGATACTATGCATGTAAAATGAAATTTGGAACACTATTGTTCTTACTGTGAGCCAGATCTAGAGGACTAGGCACATTATTAGTACATTCAAAATAATTCTTGATATATTAGATTAAAAGGATGGAATGAAAGCACTCCAGAGTGGGAGAGTTTTAAAGTAATTCAACTGAACTGTGAGACTAAATAGATACATAAATACAACTGAATTCTAAAATGTTTTACTCTTATGTTTATCATATAATATTTTATCACCCATCTTTATTCTACAGGTGTAGATTCTATATTAAAATCTATCTTTAGTTTGAAATGTGGAGCTGAATGATGTTGTGAAATTAAATTGGGAATGAGTTCAATTTTAGATTCCCAGAAACTCTGTTTATGGTCAGATGGCCATCCTTCCCTTCCATTTAGTTTCACTGGGGGAAAGGTGGGTATTAATACATTAAACACACTCAAAATTCAATCAATATTATATGAATACTTTATTTATCTATATGTAAATTTATAAACAATGTTGGCCATCTGAGTTAAACAGAAGGTAAAACATCCAGGAGTGAAAAATATAGTTAAGTGTTGTGAAATGGCTGTTGCACAATCCCTGCTATAAAATGTTATTATGAAATCCAGATGCCCTCAGTCAGAGGCTTCCTGATTCATATTTATCACAGAATCTTTGCCTTACTTATTCTTCTGAACAGAATTGGAGCCATAAATAAAAACAATTTTATAGTAAGCAAAGCCTGACATCAAAAGGAATATGGAACTTTGTTATCACGTGGCCAATCACCCAGTCATTTCTTTCCTCCTTCTTTTATTCACTCTTTCTTCAAAGATTCTCTAATCACCTATGAAAATAACAGTTGCTTTGCTAGGCACTTGGTTTAGAGAAGCAGGTGGGGGCGATTCAAGCCAAATAAGAAACAGACCTTTCTGTGTCAAGTTGCTCGCAATCAAGTGGACAAATTGTGTTCATAATGATTAGTATCATCCAGAAAAGTAATATTATAGTTTTAAGTCCTTGTGTTAAATGGCCGCAGAGAGTTGACTTTAATTTTGTTGTATTCTCATACTCGTGCCCTGGATTGCTTTTCTAATTTCTGATTACTGCCTTTATTATTCCCTGGATGTCCTTAAACCCCCTTTAATAGCATCTTTATTGTAACATCCACTAGAGTCATGTAGAAAACTTTTATCCTGTTCATCCTGATTTTATCAGGTAGAGCAGTTAGTTTTTGCTAGGTAGCAAACCACCCTGAATTTTTATGGGTTTAAAAAACAGTCATATATTATTACTCATAACTCAATGTGGGTGGTTGGGCAGGTTTCCTCATCTGGGATTTGTGGCCTCAGATGGATGAGGTGATGGAAGCTTCTTACCTTGTGGTATTTCATCTTTCTTAGAAAAAGAAAAGGAAACCCTAATATGCAAATGTTTCCTTATAACTGACTTGCATCAGAGCAACCCACGTGCCCAAACCCAGATCCAAGATCTATGTGGATAGTTTTTCCACTTTTTTTTTTTTTTTTGGCTCTGCTGCACAGTTTGTGGGATCTCAGTTCCCAGAGCAGGGATTGAACTGAGACCACAGCCCAGAATCCTAACCTAGGCCACGAGGGAACTCTACAGTCTTTGCATCTTGATGGAGAAGCTTCAGGATCACAAGGCAAAGGGGCACAGTACAGGCAGGGAAGGACCCTGTGGCTTTTGTGTAGATTACCTACAGTGCCTGGAGAAGGGGCAACCCAGAGGGTCAACCCACCCTTCAATGAGAGTCTGTCTGCTGGACTGGTTCCCTGGTTCCCAGGGAGGATGGATGCAAAGAGCGATGGAATATAAAGCCTTTGGAGTGGTTATGTGTCTCAAATGACAGAGTTTTGCCTTATTTGATTTGCTGTCAACAAAATTAATTCGAGCCTTTAAGAGTCATAGTCAAAAACACTTGAGTTTCCAGCTTTAGCCTTTCAGTGGTTGGAAGTGGGTCTGCTAATAGCTATGGAGTTGATAGAGGCAGGAAGGTTGTAGAGAGTGGTTTGTGTTTTCACAAGCAAAATGATGACTTGCTGTTGGTCCCGTATAGTCTTGCAACCTCTCAAACGTTACGGGTCCCATTTCCTAGCCCTGGGTTCCCCTGTACCCATTTCGCTTAATAAATATCCTTATCCTTTAAGACCCAATTCTCCGTGTTCTCTCCAGTAAGCCTCCCTGCCCTTGTCTCCCCTGGGTATGGGCCATCTCAGCTGGCCCTAAATTCCTATAACATGCTATAGCACTTGTGTTATCTACCAGCCTCCTTTACACTGCAGGATTTGAGTTCCTTAGTGTGCCTTATCCACTATCAAATCCAAGACAGTGATTAGTCTACCAGGGACATGCTGATATAACTGACAGATAATCCCTTGGGGAAGAGGAAGATGATATTTAACCTGGTGCCCAAGTCTTTTCTCTTTGTGTTGTTAATGTTCTATTTCATTTTCTCTCAAGTCATCAACATGTCAGACCATGGTCATGTGTGGATTCCTCTGTCAATTCCTCCATTGCAGAGAGGTCAGAAAGGGAGGCATACATTCGTCCCACGGTGTATACGGAAGACCAAGTTGTATCAGACAGAGGCACAGCAGAAAGCAAAAAGGCATAAAGCTGCTACTTTGGTGGAGGGATACACAAAACAAACTTAAAAACCTATATAAAATTTTAGATATCAAATATTGATGTGTTTTAGGTAGGGAAACAGAACAGATGAGGAAAGAAATCTCAGTGATTGTGGTAAGCCATTTTGTGATGAGTAGCCAGGCGGGGCCTCTCAAGTATGGTGACATGTGAGCAGCCATTGACAGATGTTTAGGGAGGAAGAGTCTGAACTGAGGGACTGGCGTATGCAAAAGCCTCTCTGAGGAACGGGAAGAAGGTCCCTGTGATTGAAGTCCAGTGAGTGTGGACAAGGAATAGGAGACATGGGGAGAAAGTTTCAGGCTAGATTGTGTAGGGCCTTCTGGCACACGGCAGAGACTGGCGTTTATCCTGAGGGAGACACGGGCTGCTGTTAGTAGAGAAAAAAGAACCAAAGGCTAGAATTATATGGGTTTGGAGAGAGGCATGAGGAAGAAGTGTGTCTCTGTGCTGTGATCTTTTCTTCTCCCTTTCCTCTAACACTGAACAGGTTTTACCTTGCTGCATTCCATGAAAAATCCACTCTTAAGACTGACTCTGTGCTAGTCAGCCAGTGTCTGCGAAAATGTATATAATACTGTTTGAACACACGTGAAAAGGCTTTCTGGCACCAGAAACAGATATATAACTCAAAGGCAAAGACTGTAGAGGTGCTGTTGGTAATTCCTGCTATTTTACTAGACAGAATCCTTTTAAAAGTGAGTCCCATAATTATGTATTGCTTTTATTCTAATTTTTGTTTTCAAGAAGAATAGTTTTTTGACTCTAGATGGTTTTACACAGTCTGTTAGTTTTACAGGCCTGCATAACCCAACTAAATATATGTTATAAATAAAAATAAATAAGTAGCTGTTTAACTTAAAATGACCTTGTTGTCATATGGCTGGCCGTGGGATGATGTACAGGGCTGAGTATTGCCTTTTTGAATGAAAACCCAGCTTATATCAAGAGCTTTTTTTTAACAAACTCAGTTTTGAAAAAAGAAAACTTTAAAGAGCAGGGAGTGTTTTCTGCTAAGTGTGGTAGGAATATATTGAACATATATTTTTAATTTATTACAGAAGTAATCTATTGTATTAAATGTGTACAATATAGAAAATCTTAGAGTTCTTAGAAATGTTGTTATAGTCAGTTCATAGTGACAGTTTTTAAATCAAGCCAAATCAGCCTTGTTATGAACACATTCATTTATTTTCAAGGTTATTTAGTCATAGCCAAATTATTGGTTTCATATGTTTAATACTGGGCTGTTGTGTGCATTGTTCAAAGAAAAAAATTGAGTTATCAGATTCACTTGCATTGGCTATCAGTAAATAAACCCTGATGCTTGCCCCTGTTGTCATGATGTAGTCTTCCCAGTACCAGAATCCATAGGACATTTAGAGGTCAGCAGAAGTTAGAATGCTCTACAGCTGCTAACAGCATCAGTTTCTATTGGGAAACAGAAGAGTTCCTTCAATATGTAGGAAGCTGCATTGTTCAGAGAGCAAGAGCATTCTATATACCTCATCTCTTCTCCCTGGGGAGCCACCTTCAAAGTGAGATTATAGGTCTGTCCGCTTTCAGATGGAAACTCCTTGAAATAGGGTTTGTGGGATTCTCTTTTGGTTTCACAGTAATTGGTTGGTTGAGCAACTCTTGAAACTAGTCCTTCCCATTCTGAGTGCATTTTGCTGCCAGACTGAGTCTATGGGTCTTTTGTAATCATGAGCTATCTTGTAGATGTGTATATTGATGGATATTTAAAATTAGCATAGAGTTTAGAGTCTGGGTTATGTTCCCTGTTTACTGTGTATTTCTTGGTTGTAATTTCTATAGTCAGGAAATACATAGTATTAATAAGTAGGGGGAAAAAATCCAAACCATAAACTCTATGCTGTTTTCAAATACCCATCAACATATTCATCTAGTGAGTGGGGAAGATCCCTTGGAGTAGGGAATGGCAACCCACTCCAGTCTTCTTTGCCTAGATGATTCCATGGACAGAGGAGCCTGGTGGACTACAGTCTATGGGGTCACAAAAAGTTGGATATAACCGAGTGAATTAGCACACATACATACACACACACACACACACACACACACACACACACACACACACACACACAAATGCCTACAGTGGGGTTTATTAATAATTAAGTAGGGTGAGAATTCCAGCACAAGCTGGGATCAAGATTGCCAGGAGAAATATCAATAACCTCAGACAGGCAAATGACACGACACCTATGGCAGAAAGCAAAGAACTAACGAGCCTCCTGATGAAAGTGAAAGAGGAGAGTGAAAAAGCTGGCTTAAAGCTCAACATTCAGAAAATGAAGATCATGCCATCCGGTCCCATCACTTCTTGGCAAATAGATGGGAAACAGTGGAAATAGTGGCTGACTTCATTTTCTTGGGCTCTAAAATCACTGCAGATGGTGACTACAGCCATGAAATTAAAAGACGCTTGCTCCTGGGAAGAAAAGCTATGACTAACCTAGACAGCATATTAAAAAGCAGAAACATTACTTTGCCAACAAAGTTCTGTCTAGTCAAAGCTATGGTTTTTCCAGTAATCATGTATGGATGTGAGAGTTGGACTATAAAGAAAGCTGAGTGCCAAAGAAGTGATGCTTTTGAACTGTGGTGTTGAAGAAGACTCTTGAGAGTCCCTTGGACTGCAAGGAGATCCAACCAGTCCATCCTAAAGGAGATCAGTCCTGGGTGTTCATTGGAAGGACTGATGCTGAAGCTGAAACTCCAATACTTTGGCCACCTGATGTGAAGAGCTGACTCATTTGGAAAGACCCTGATGTTGGGAAAGATTAAAGACGGGAGAAGGGGACGACAGAAGATGAGATGGTTGGATGGCATCACCAACTCAGACATGGGTTTGAGTAGGCTCCAGGAGTTGGTGATGGACAGGGAAGCCTGGCATGCTGCAGTCCATGGGGTCACAAAGAGTCAGACACATCTGAGCAAGTGAACAAAACTGAGGGTGAAAATAGAATTAACCTATAAACACTTATGGACTATGTCTCCACCTATAAGCCTTCACACTTTCTTGTAAATGTTTTGCTGAAGAAGTGTTCTTATTTAGCATATGAGGAGGTCATTATGGCTGCAGTGGAAGAGACTTATTTACGTGTGCAGGCGTGAATGCCCAGTCATGTCCAATTCTTCACAGCTTCAGAATGTAATATACCACATGAAAAGTGAAAGGGAAGTCACTCATTTGTGTCCGAATCTTTGTGTCCCTGTGGACTGTGGCCTGCTAGGCTCCTCTGTCTATGGGATTTTCAAGGCAAGAATACTGGAGTGGATTGCCATTTCCTTCTCCAGAGGACCTTCCCAACTCAGGGTCCGAACTCAGTTCTCCCGCCTTGCCCGCAGACTCTTTACCTTCTGAGCCACCAGGGAATTCCAATATACTGCATACTATGCAGAGAGCTAGGAATTAGACCTGTGAGGTCTAGTCTACAACAGCAACCACAATATGCAATGGGAGTCAAAGTCTAAGACCGTGTCTGGGAGATCATGAGCCACAGCTTCATGGAGAGAGTATCCAAATCAGCTAATAAAATCTCCAGAAAACTAAGTAAGGGAAAGAGGCCCTGAGGTCCAGTAGGAGGGAATTTTCCTGTGCCATCAGCACTTCTATGCAGACCTTCCATTTCCTGGGACCTCTTTGGTCATAGTCAAGAGGGCTTTGTGGCATATTCCTGGGCTCAGGGATGTATGTCAAGCAGAGTCTTCAATTTCTAATCCATGAGTCTAAGAATGAGTATGCAGATATGGTAAGATTGCAGATGAGTGCTCTGTAAACTTCAGGACTTGCTTTTCCTTCGCCAGGGAACATTGTGACTTTCAAACATGTTTGTTATCAATGAAGATTTTATTTTTTATTTTTAAAAAAACATGGCATTCATTTCACACATTGCCAAATAATGGGCTTCTGCTATTGATAATATCAGATGAACTTTACACCTTTCCGGGAATATGTGAATTTGAAATCTTAAGATAGCAGATTCAGCAGACACAGATGCAGAGAGACCAGACATTTCTCTGATGAATCATCACTCAACTCATAGATGAAGGTATTAGGAGATAGAAAAGATTGTAAAGCTGAAGTTAATATTGGCGGTTGAATTAGAATTTATCTTAAAAATATTGGTTTGCTTCAACGCCTGCTACACAGACCTTAACCGTGTTTCTTTATGGTCCTTTGTGAAATGAAAATGCCAGTGCAGAATGAACTGTTTTGATAAACTGCCTCCCAATTTTAGAGTATATTTAAAGTTAGTCTCTAAGAACTAATATGCAACAATGCTATTTTCCTTTTATTTTTATGAGCCTCTGTTTTATATCCCCCTGCTTATCTGATTTGAAAATGGTTGTCATATTTGGAGAAAGTTAATATTGAATCATGCCAAAACCTTAATAAACTTAGTCTTGAATTAATATTTCAGGCTTATGGGGGATTTCTATGTGCTAAGATAGACTTTAGTATTACAGAAATGTAATAGTGACCTTTCCATAAAACCTTAATAAAATTACTTTGTGATATAAACTGCAGAAGGGATGAGAACTTTCTTGAATAAGGGTATGCGTGATTTATCTGTATTTCTTGGTTTATCTTATATCTCATTTCTTCAGATCACTTGTATTTTTCTTTCCCTTAAGCCAAACAGCAGTCATTTCCATAATTTAAATAGAGAACAGAACACAGAATTTCCAAAGACATGTTTTTCCTTTGCACCAGTGGCATTTAACTGCTGCTAAGGTGGGTGTTGTCATAATTCTATTAGTTTCTAGGTCTTTAAAAGAAGTTAGCAAGATAAAAAAGTTTACCCATAAGTTTCAGTTATTTAATATCAGAAATACAGTTTGGGAGTGGCATGTCACTTTAGCAGTAAAGCAGTGTACAAGGGCTCCTGACATGTGTTGACTGAGGATACTGTATTCAGTTTATAAAATTAAAATGATGAATATTTGGTAAAATAACTGTAACTTCCTAAAATTTAAATGTTGACTGATATCCTGAAATTGAAACTCTTTGTTTCCCAGAGACTAGCAAACAGATGACCAAAAATGACCAAAGTCTGAAATCCACAGCTTGACTTCATATTTTTTGCCAGCTCTAGTTTAGGATAGGGAAAAAAAAATTCTTAATAAGTAAGGGCAGTATGAATCATTATTTTGAAAACTGCTTTTTGTGGTCCCCTGGATGGCTTGACCCTAAAATCTCTTGAAAGGCCACAAAACAAGGGCAAAATGATGGCTTTTAAAGAGTAGGAAATTTTGCTTTTTATTAGCTTCAAGACCATTTGCACTGCAAAACTGGATGGACGTTTCCCCAAACAATCAATCACTGTGTATCTGTTTATCAGTTGGATTTTAACCCATAGACTTGTGCGGGATAAACACCAAACACAATTTCATTGTAAACTTGAAGTGAATAGACTTCTTTGGTTCAGAGGAATTTGGAGAGAGGTTTGACAGTGCCTGGTGATAGGGACTGACCCAACTTTAGTTTCTGAAAATAAAATACTAGAGGGACATTTAATCCCATCTCGTCCAGTGCAACAATCCTGTTAGAACCTCCAAGAACAGAGCAACAACTAAATCCTTGAGTGACGAGAAGTGTCTACTCTGAAACTGCTCACTTCATTGTAAAATAATTCTTATTTTCCTGAGGTTGATTTAAAATCGACCTTTCTGCAACCACTGATCTTTGATTATAGAGGTTTTCCTCCAAATGAACACAGAATGTTTAAGTTGCTCCCTCTTCCACATGGGTGATTTTCAAAACATGCTATGAGTCGGAAAGAGGATGTGATGCGTATTGGATGAGCTGTTCAATCATAATGGGTTCTATCACAGCTCCGCCAGTAGGCCTCAGTTGCCAGTTCTTGACCTCTGTTTGTACCCAGTTACAGAAAAGCTTTGGAGAAGGAAATGGCAGCCCACTCCAGTGTTCTTGCCTGGAGAATCCCAGGGACAGAGGAGCCTGGTGAGCTGCCATCTATAGGGTCGCACAGAGTTGGACATGACTGAAGAGATTTAGCAGCAGCAGCAGCACAGAAAAGCTTACATTAACTCTGAATTGCCTGGAATTGTCTTTCATCACTTGTTGTTAAAAAGAATGACTTCCTTCACCAGCTCTCTTTGTTGTTGATATGCTTCCTAAAATTGTGGTACAGAACTATACAAAATGCTCCAAGTAATGGTGGGATCCAAATGAATTTGCTCAGATAGTTATATCCCTTAATTGAAGTCCTCTCTGAGACTGCATTAAAAGATAAGTAATTACCTCTTCACTATTAGTTCTTTAAGGTTGTAGTTTAAAGGAGGTCAGATACTCCTCATATAAAAAAAAAAAACACCTTTTTTTTTTAAAAAAAAAAGAAAAAACAAAAGCAAAAACAAAACCCTTCATGAAGATCTTTGTGTTACTCACTTTTCCATGAATCTTGGTGGCTTGACCCATTCTTCCAAGCAGTCATTTTGTAACAGTGAAGCTAGAAGAGCAGTGGAGTTATGGTCTTATCTTAGGAGGCCACTGATAAAGGGAGTGAAGCCCTGGAGAGGAGGAAAGGGTGGTGATAGCACAGGGTTGCCATGAGGGGGAGACCTGTGGAAAGGGAGTCACGTACAGACTGCTACGTTTAAAATGGGTAACCAACGAGGACTTTCTGGATCGCACAAGGAACTCTGCACATGTGATGTAATAATCTAATTGGGAAAAGAATTGGATAAAGAATAGGTACATGTGTATGTATAACTGAATCACTTTGTTGTGGAACTGAAACTAACACAACATTGTTAACTAACTACTCCCATATCAAGTAATGTTTTAAAAACTTTTAATTAATAAAAGAGGATCAGTAGATAGGGTGAAGGTGGGAAATTAAGAAAGACCAGGGCCAAGATAAGGACAATGAGTTTGAAGACTAATAGGGTCCAGCTACTCAAAACGGCATTTGGGACAGAATAAGTGGGTAGATTCCATATTTTAAGACATTTATATTGAGTTGCTAGGTAGGAAGTAGTAATGGTGAGCATCTTTTTATTATTGAAGGAAAACTGGCCATGGGAGCGTCTAATATAGGTGGTCAAAATGTACATTAATAGTAAACCATTCTCTTTTTAAAACTTCAGGACATGATAACTGATTTAGTGACAGTAGGTGTTTTGTATACAGAACCTGATGTAATTTATCATTCGTGTAATGATCATAATTGAATCCCATTTCCTCTCCCATTTTACCTTGGGGGTTGGTTTCAATTAGGACAGAATAAAAATAAAAATATATATAATGGCTTACTCAACATTTATGATTTCATCCAAGTTAAATATAGGCAACCACGTTAATTTTGTTAAAATGCCCACTACAAATATTCCAAAATAGCATCATATGCCAGTAAATGTCATGTACCCAGTGACTAGACCCTGATGTTTTGATCAAAATGTTTTCTCCATTGCATTTAGAACACTGCTCTAAAAGCAAAGCTAAGAATTAAAGACACAGTGATCTTTCTAGAGTTAAATTTATTTTCTGGCAGCATTAAAAAACAAAGAAACCTACATTAATTTTGCTTTTGAATAATATTTTTATTTACTGTTTTTGAAGCTGCGCTAACAAGGATCTCTGTCCTTAGCTAAGTTCTAAGTAGAAAACTGTTGGATAGTGATCTTGACTTAGGCATCTCCTTTGTGGAAACAATCTTTACTTTTGGTTTAACTGCCTCTTATTAAAGCAGCTTAATTACAATCCCAGGAAAAGACGACCTTCCCTCATCTTGGTCAGAGGTCATATCTTCATTGTTTTTACTGAATTTAAGAAACTTTCATCATGAGAACCAAGGTCAGAAAGAGAGTTTGAAGTCAAAAGGTGTAAGTTCTGGTTCTACCATCATATGTGCTGTGCTAAGTTGCTTCAGTTCCTATAAGTCTTTTGCAACCCCATGGACTGTAGCCTGCCAGGCTCCTCTGTCCATGGGATTCTCTAGGCAAGAATGCTGGTGTGGGGTGCCATTTCCTTCTCCAGGGGATCCTCCCCGCCCAGGGATTGAAACTGCGTCTCTTCAGTCTCCTGCACTGGCAGGGTGGGTTTACCACTAGCACCCCCTGGGAAGCCCGCATGAGGGAGGCTTAACTTTCTAAGCTTTGCTCTGCACATCTTGCAGCTGGGTTATGATTTCTCACTTAAAAAGAGGCTGTGAACACTCTCGATGAAATGTAAGCCATTACGTAGAAGCTGGTGCCCTGGCTGTGAGGGTTAAGGGCAGCGCGGTGGTCAGCGGGGTGAGCGCTGTGGGTCAGAGCTGTGGCGGGAAGTCCAGCCTCTCTCACCTGATGAGGGTGTCATCTCCTCGTTTCCAGGTCAGGTCGCTGACTTCTCTCTTTAAACCTTGCCTGCAATTCTCTGTAGCATTTCAGAAAATGCTGGGTCAAACTTTACCCCTTAAGAAACGGAATAATTGATTGCAGACATAGGGACCCAAGCAGTTTTCAACAACTTTGCTTATTAGTGCTGACAACTGGGGGAACCAAGGGCTTGTCTGACCAAGAGGACGGGAATTTAGTTACAAAAGCTCTGTTTTGTCTCTTTTCCCAGCCTGCCAATATGGCTTGAATTAGAAGTTAGCGACATTTACTAAAATAAAATACGACATGAACTCTTGGGAATCGCTTGGCATCCAACTCCTCTGACCTCTGATATCCTTCCCGTTGCCTCTGGGCCTTGTTAGACTGAGGGATGTTTTCCAGTTCCTATATAAGCAATGGAATCAAGACACACTTTAATCCCACAAAAGCACACATGGTATGAAAGGAACAATTATTTGAAGGCCGTTGACCTTACCAGAATTGCGTAAGCATTTGGCCTCTTGAAAGTCTGCTTTGATACTGAAGAGCTGTTCTAGAAATGTCATTGTCGTTACCCTGTCAGTTGCTCCTCAATACACAATAGAAATGCATTGTTTTTCAGCTTACTTGGAGCCATCTGAATGTGGCTTTCGTTTTAAGAAATAAAATAATATTTCAGGAAGGACATGTATGGTTCTTAAGTAACATCTGTATTCATATGGAGCCCAAATAATGTTTAATTTTAACTCATTGAGGCTAGGAGGAATCAGAAGAATGATTGTTTTGGTCTCTAGTTTCTACATAGAGATTAAGGCTTCAAGAAGTTAAGGGGCTTCCTCAAGGTCACACAAGTAGTTGGACAGAGCTGGGAAGGAATCCAGGTCATCGTCTCTGATTGCCCTGTTGTTTCCATTCCAGTCAGCTGAAGAGGTCATATTAATTTTAATATTCATTATGGAAACAATGTAATATATAATTAAAGTCAGACCCTTTTTTAGGCTGTGGCCAAATTATTTATACAGCCATGATTTTGGATCATTCAAATTCACTTGTTTAATGTCACCTTAGAAGACCTGTATCAAGTAGGTGGACGTCGGTGCTGGTATTTCTTAGGCGAAGGGGGTGACAAAAGTGAAACGTTCAGTGTCCTGCTGGTCTGTTGAACAAAGCCGAACACAGCACACATTCTGATACGGATGCCTAATTGTTATGTGCATTCTCACATAAACTGATGCACACACAAAGTTTTCTGCCTCATTGGAAATGATATTTAATTATATGATTCTGCACTTGGGAAAAAGCAAAACAAAAACTTTTAACTCTCTGTAAAATGAACTGAGGTTATTAATGATTTTGCTTCTTTTTACTTTCAGACTGTGCTTATTAATGATGTTGCTTCTTTTTGCTTCCAGACTGTTCTTTTCAGCAGTCCTGTTGCTTTTCAGACAGCTTTCAGACTGTACAAAGGAAAAAAGCCACAAAAAACCGAGAGGCAAGGTTTGAGGATTTTAGAAAGAATTTGCAGGAATAGAAAAAAATAAAATCAACTTCATTAAATTTCATGAACTTTTTCTCAATATCTCTATTTTACTAGTTTCATCTCTAGCCTTAGTTTAGGTTTTTAAAGAATGGAGGTGGAATAGTTTTGAATATATAAATAAAGAGATAACTGAATTTGAGATTTGAAGTTTCTTTAAGTTATAGTTCTTCGACCACAGGATTTTTTCAGCTTGTGTGGTACCTCTATGTCTATGAACATAGAAAAGTTGGTTAATTTTTGGTACCTTTTAGCTCACAACCTAGGGAAAATATTTGATTTTCTCCTTTTATGGTCTGGACTTGGTTCCAGTATACATGGCCTTATACTTTATCCTCATCTTATGATTCTTGCCTAATAATAGCAAAGACCTATTAATAAAATCACTTGGAGAATGTTTAACTATCAGGCATTTTGATTAAATTTGAGTCCATTGTCTGTGTTTGTTTATTTTAGTAAGAAAATAGTTTTTAAAATAAAGGATTCTTCATATTCTTGAATATGTGCCTGCTCCTAGGCCAAAAATGTCCCTGTTTTTTGTGAAGTCCTGTCTTGCCGTCTGTAGACTTAGTGCATGCACATGCCTGAGGCAACATTCACTAGATTATTCAAGTGAAGATAAAATAAAAATCTTTCCTTTGAAATATGCAGATAATTAAGGCAAAACCAGGCCTCTAAGAGAGCTTTCTTCTCCCTTGACACATGTGATTCGTGTTGGTAATGTTTTGCCTAATAACTGTGGCAGAACCAGTCCAAGGGCAAATGAAGAGCAAAGTTTTGAGGACTGGGTGTCAGAGAGGAGACCTTATGAACAGCCCAAGGGGCCTCCACTAAAGAGGGCACCTCTGTGGATAAGAAAACCACACAGCCACACACCATGAGTTCCTGTCCAGGACATGGTCCAATGCTGGATGACCCAGAGGCCAATGTGAATAGGCCTCGAGGGGAACCAGGGGTCAGAGGTCTGAGCTGAGGATGGGGCCCAGCAGACTCGGCATTGGGATGCATAGCCCAGAGGTCATGCTGGGCCCCACCAGGCTGTAGAACCAGGTGAATATGGAAACTTATTCTCGGGCTGGGTCCCAGGAGGTGAATAGGGTATGAAAAAGGAACAAGAGAGTGAAAACAGCATTTCAAGATCCTGGAGGGGAGAGCAGGTATATACAAAAATGGTAACAATGTGTGCATTTGAGTAACAGGAAAAAAGAGTTTATTGTCCTCTGCCTTGGTTGTCCTCTCCCCAGAATAAAATATTCATTCTTTTATTCATCCAGTGTTTACTGAGTGCCCCCTGTATGCTGGGCACTATAGAGAACCTTCCCAGGTTTCCTCCTATAGTGAAGATACAGATAAACGACAGCTCTGTCCAGTGTAGCATGGTGTGTCTGCAAAGAGCACTATAGAGAGTGCTTCAGTGAAAATACAGAAATGGTATGTAACCCAGTTTCTTTTACTGATACCTGAAGAATAACCCGAACTAACCAAATTTAGGAGAGAGCTTCAAGAACGAGAGGGATGGAAAAAGCATGCAAAAGGCTCAGTGTATCTGGGGCAATGAATCAAGTCTGATGAACTCAGAGAGAAGAATGGAAAGGGGGAAATGCCACTTTTGGAGCATCTTTTGAGATGCTGTTGTTGTGGGTTTTTTTTTTTTCTTCATGTAGCCAAAGGCATTTCTTCTAGACCCTCATGTTTAAACATGATCTTTCTCCTCAGCTCTTTCAGTAACTGTGGCTTGAAAAAAAAATGGTTTTTTAAAGGCTGAGTTTGCTGGCTTAATCCTTATCTGATTTTTTCTTTCTGAGTTCTTAGGAGAAATGTTAGTATTATCAGTTTATTGTTGTCAGATACCATAAAGGTTTGGGCCCAAAGAAAGAAGTGCTTAAACTTACTTGTTAAGTACCGCAGTGTCTACATTGTAGATTAAACAGATGCTGTGTTGACTGTTCAGTAGCGTCATCCTCTATTTGCTTTCTTCAAGACACCTCTCACCCCAACTGGCTTATTCAGACTTAAGCCTGAAGGATGAGGCTTGGAAAAAATGGTTGAGCAATTACCCGTGTATTTTAGGTCTTTATTTTCTGCTTCTGCTCTGGGTTGGAAAGCACATGCCAGGACCTAGAAACTCCATACCCTGGATTTTCCATGGTCTTCTTGAGAGAAGTGTGCGTTCCAGACAAAGGAACTGTCTGTATTACTTACTTGAGCTCAAGTCCCAAATGCCTAGCTGGTCTCTTTCCCTGGTAAGCTGATCTGGGCCATAGGTAAAAAGAAAAAGAACTTTGCCCCCTTCTTTTTTCTTTTTTTGCCCATTTTCTCTTGATGAAGACTTGACCCAAGGCAGTTGTTCTCAAACTTTAGCTAATATCAGAACCATCTGGTCACGTGGATACACCATGAATTTCTGCACCTGGCCCTCCTAACTGATTTTCTGATTCAAAAGATCTGGGTGGGGCCTGAGATTTCTGCATTTCTAATAAATTCCAGGTGATGTCTGCTACCTGGGTACCATGCTTAGAGAACCACTGATCAAAGGCAAGCTCTTAAGGCAACACCTTTGATCTTTGCCTTATGCTCCTGGCACCTTTGATCTTTGCCTTATGCTCCTGGCTGGAGTCCCCTGGGGACTTGAGTCTCCACCTTTATTATCCAAATCTTACCATCAATAGCTCAAAGGTTGTTCCAGTTAGGAAGAAACTAAGGCTCAAGGAGAGGTCAACCCAAGCCCTCCATGATCTTAGTTCCTGCTCTGTATACCTGGGCTCTCCCAGGACAAAGCCCCAGACTTATCTTAGCTGATCAATTAAGAACACCGTGAAACAAGATTCAAGAGAGAGAATTATTTCTGTAATCGACTTAATCTGTCATGTTGTCATTTTGTTTCCTGTTTCCCCAGACCTCATCAGAACCCTTGTTGTGAAAGTGGGAAAGGCTGAACACTCCCCATCATTCTCATGGCTAACGGTTCATGCCTGCTACTCTGGGGCTTGGGGGCAGTGTCTGTTCACAGAAAACTGTTCACATCTACCATAGATTCTGTTAGTTCTGGTCTTGAAAACAGGGACAAATTCTTCTCTTGCAAGAGGGTTGGTAGGGACGTGGAGAATCCAGTCACTTATTGACATATATCCCAGGTTTGACAAGTTGTCTCATTTCTCAGGACTGACTGTTGTATTTCCCAGGGCTCTTGAGGTTAATTCTGTTTATCTCAAATACTCAGTAGTAATAAAATACTTTCTGCTGTTTGCTGTACTACCTTAGTAAAAACAGAGGTACTTTATATCAGAAGCGTAAAAGAAATAAGATGCCTTTACTTTGCAAAATGTTTATATGTTTATCAAAAAAGTCTTACTAAGACAGTTGTGTTATTCGATGAAGTCAGAGAAAGGAGCAGTTAAGTTGTATCTCCCTCTTGCCTGGAAGCAAAGCTTAACTTATCTTGCATCCTGTCAAACAAAATCTTTTTAGCAGACATGTCTACAGTTCACTGCCACAAAAATCATGATGTATTTCTGAAAGATCATACAGAATATTGTTAAGCCAAAGACTTACTAAACACTGAGGAACAGACACCTCAAAAGGCTCACACACTTGCTGCTCTTAACCTCTGCCATGGAGTTTTCCTTCACCAATATTGGCCCCTAAACTCGGGCACGTGGCTGAGTCCTTCAGAGAAACTTAACCACAAGAGAAGAGGTGAATAGCAAGACACTATCAGGGCAGAAAACCTCAGTTATAAACAACTGCTTTTAACATAATTTCAGCCACTTTACATGTTCAAGAGGATCTTGGACGGCTGGCATATGAACCCAACAGATGTTCCCAAGGGAATTGCTGCAGGCAAAAACCAACAGCCAATCTTTCGAAACAAATCAGTTCTTTTCTTGGGAAACTATATACTTCATTGTATTCCAATTGCCTTAAAACTTAGTCATTACAGAAGGATTTATATATTAACAGCTATTCATTATCTTCAAATGAAGTCAATCCTAAATATCCCAGCTAAACAACATCTTTTAGACATGTTTTGTAAAATTCTGATTTAATGAACCCTATGCTATAATTATAAATATCAATATCACCTAATTAAATAGAGAAAGACAATTCATTTTAACATTTTTTCATTTATTTTGTGATTATTAAATTTTAAGAAAGTAACATTTGTCTCATGAGTATTATTGTTGAAGGAGGGAAGATTTGCTGTTTTTATGTTATTCCTATTCAATTTATGTCTTCTCTGTTTTGATATCCATTACTTCTATCTTTTGATATCTTTATGATGAATTTAATAGATGCAAAGGCCTTAGGTTTCTTGTAGTTTCGAATTCCTTAAAGACTAAACCCAGTATCACCATAATCTAATTTATTTCCAAATATAAGTGTCATAGAAGTTCCAGAGTTAATACCCAAGCTTCAGTCGTTATTATTAAGTAACTGCTTCCTCAGAATCGGGTATAACTGGTATGTGTGAGGCTCTTGATGTGCAGTTAAGATCCTAAATCTTGAAAGGGAAAGGAGAATGTTTTACAGCTTTATTTATTAGTCTCTTTGTGCTACTTATTCTTACCAGAAATTCTGGTGGAAAACATGGAGATTTTTAAAAAATTGACTTATGTGAGAAAAATAAGATTTTTTTAATGTCATCTCTTTACTTTTAACAACATTTTCTTGAATGTAAAAATCATAGTCACTCTAAATATTTTAAAATGTAGAATGTATTAAAGAAAATAAAAATCACCTAAAATTCAGTCACTGCAGCATGTAACTACTGTTTTTATTTTGGTGTATATTTTGCTTGTCTTTTTCTACTATTAAAGTCTGTGTTTTTTGTTTGTGTGAGGAATATGTATTAAAATATAAGACATACAAATTTGGATCATACTTACAAACTATTTTGTAAGCAGCTTTTTTGCTTGCTTAATGATATGTTGAGAACATGTGTATTTGCTTAACAAGAGTTGTGAATATTTTTGGAAACTCTTCTAAATATACTCTTGGTTCAGCAAAGAACAATTCATTGAAAGCATTATTTTTAATGGACATAGAATACTTAAATGCTATTGTATATTTAACCAATTCCTTATTGTTGCTCATATAAAGATATTTTTCCCCCATAAATAGCAGAACAGGGAGAATGTATTTTTATACATAGATTTTATATACATTTTCAAGCCTATAGAAATGTAAGAAAAGTTGTTATTCATCAAACTATACAAGAATTCTCCTACCTCCAACCCTCAACAGCACTGCCTATTATCACTTTCTTAGTCCTGCACCCTTTATATGTTTTTTGAAATGTTATTTAATGGCTTGATGAAAATGGAGATATTTTTAGCAAATAGGGAAATTGTCATTAATGATGCAATTTGTCAGTGTCAAATTAAATTCTTACTTGAAGTAAAGCCATTTATTAAAGGCTCTGAATCTGCTATAGCTACCCATCTGTTTTTAGAAATAAAAGGATTACCTTATTTAAAGATTGAAGAACAGGACGTTGAAATATGCCTAACAGATTCAACTAAGAGACCTTTTGAGTTCTGGAAAACAGCCTTGATTGTTGTCAACATGGGTTCAGTTTAAACCATGGGTTATTTGGTTTGATGGTGTTTATATGGTTGGATAGGACTTTCCTAGTGGCTCAGTCGGTAAAGCGTCTGCCTGCAATGCAGGAGACCCAGGCTCAATCCCTGGGTTGGGAAGATGCCCTGGAGAAGGAAATGGCAACCCACTCCAGTACTCTTGCCTGGAGAATCCCGTGGACAGAGGAGCCTGGTAGGCTACAGTCCATGGGGCCGCAGAGTCGGACACAACTGAGCGACTTCACTTCACTTCACTTCATATGATTGGATGAGGAAGGGATTATTTCTTTATGGAACTTTTTTACTGGAGGTAGAAGGTAAAAGATAAAAGTTTCACTTAAGAATATCTGTAACTGAGCCATGGAGCATTTTTGTTTACTTGAAAGCTATATGTTATCAAGAGTAAGCAGACGCTTTTGCAAATGAGTTCATTTGTTCACAAATAGAAGCACAACAATGGAAAATGTCTTGGTTGAGTTGGAGGAAGCTGCAGGATTTATTTAAAGTTTGTATTTATTGTTGAGGTGCAAAATTGTTAAAGGGCATTTGGATCATGGGGAAAGATATCCTGTGGAAGTACTTTTCAAAGGGTCATTGGAATAGAAAAACAGAACTTATCTGAATTCATTTCTAGATGACATTCTACACTACTTTCCTTGACTCAGAGAACAAATATATGTTGAATGCTCGTCCCTTCAAGGCAGAGCAGTGCCTTCTCCTTCTCAGACTGATTTGACAACTTGCTAAGTAAGCCTTTTAGGAAATATGCCCAGCTTCAGTGGGCCCACTGTACTTGTTTCCTTGGGCTGCTGTTAAAAACATTATCACAAACTAGTGGCTGAGAGTGACAGAAATTTATTCTTTCATAGTTCTAGAGGCCAGCAGTCTAAAATCAAGGTACTGCAGGACACACCCCCCGCAGGCTGGAGGGGAACTCCCTCTCTTCCTTGCCCAGCTTCTGGGGACCGCCATCCCTCCTGGACTCGTGGCTGTATCGCTCCAGTCTCTGGCTCCGTGGTCGCAGGGCCTCCCATCTGTCCCCATCATGTCTCCCTCTGCTTCGCTTTTGTCAGGACTTATGACAGCATTTCAGGCCCACTGGGAAGATGGACGATCCACGGGAATCTCTCTACCCTTAAGATCCTTAACTTAATCACATCTGGAAAGTCCTCCTTTGCCATATAAGAAGATTTATAGGTTTCAGAGACTGGGATGTAGGAGTCATTTGGGGGCCACAATTCAGTCTGACATACCCAGGATCTTCCTTAAATATACCTGATTTCGTGGACATCCCCTGTCTGCTCTCTACCAGAGCATGAGACATAGGTCCAGAAACAAAAAATGATTTGCTGAAGTTTTGACCCAACTGCCATCTAGGAGCAGAGGTGACTCCATAATCCAGCCAGTATACCTGAGATAGGCGGTCTGGTAAGTTTTGAAGACCACCCTCTCGGTGTAGCCAAAGAGATCAGACAGCAGATCTGATCTGGAGCAGCTCTCCTTCCCTGGTTCATCCCAGCTGAATGAGTGAGGGGATGGGAGGTCATTTCATGGGTGAAGGGCAGGCACATCCTACTGCAGTATCTGGGTCCCACACCCAGCCTGAATCCTCCCCACTTAATGTTTTCATTCTCTCATCATCTTCTTTAGATGGAGCTTTGTACGACTTGCTCAGAAACAAAGTCTTCTGGAGACTCCCCTTCTCACTAGTCCCCTCCATGCAGTCCAGGGAGGTTTTTCCTCTACAGCCAGTGTAACAGCTAATCCTTCCCAGTTGCGTAAGAACTGAGAAACAATGAGACTATTTAAAGGCCCACTGGCCTCCTTCCAGTAGCTGCTCAAGGTGTTTACTCTGGAAAAGGTACCGAGTTATACATCCCATCCTTTGTGTAAATTCTCCCTCATTTCCCGTGTTCCTTATGAAGGACCATTTCCTGTGAGCTCTGTTGGTGTGAGGTGGTGTTCTTCCAGGAGACAAGTGAACCCTGAAGTGTCTTCTTAGGGAGGCCTTAGAAGGCAAGCTAGAGGATTGGAGGAGAGGATCCCTTGGGGTAGCAGTACAAGCATTTTGGGTTTTGTTTTATATCAGTTAGCTATGGGTGGAGTTTTGAGATCATTGCACAAAGCAACTAGTTAAAGAGTGGTCAGTTCTTCTCTCCTTGCCTTTTAAAAGAAGTAGCTATTTGTGCTTTTAACTTTGTGGAGTCAGTTCGACTGTGACACATACGTTCATTTATTCCCATTTAAAAATCAGTTATCTGGATCAAACTGCTGTTAAACGCAACTGCTTGGGTCAGTGTTTTCTGATCTGTAGGTCATAGTTACACCCAAGGAAGTATTTCAGACAGTGCAAGGAGCAGCCCCCCTCCCCAATCTCATTTAAAATTGGAAAATTAAGGATATTCCAGTGTCATTTTTCAAGACTGCCTCTTACTTTATTCAGAATTTGCAGTGCTCTGAAAAAGTAAGCAGTAAAATAGCTCCTACCTCCACTGCTAACCTCTTTTGAGGTCAAGGTCAAAATCACCCTCCTCTCGCCATGAGCCCCACCAATGCTCTTCACACAGTGAGACCATTATGATGAAACTAGTATCCAAGGCAGACATGAATATTTAAGTAGTAAGGCTATAGTAAAATCGGAGAAGCTTCTGCACTGAGGATGTCTGCTGTGTGTTCTTTTACTGAAGAGATCCTGGGAGAACCAGCATTAAACCATTGAAAGATGATGTAAATTGATATAAGCTATCTTTTCATTTTCATTTTTGGTAGGAGCGTTTCATATCAAAAGCTTCTTGTTGCTCTTCCCTTTAAAAGAAAACAAAGGAAATAATGAAAGGAATGGTTGGCAGGAGTGGAGAGATTATAGAACACCTCAAGATTTGCAGAGGAGAGGTGTTTTGCCCACCAGGGAGGCCACCATGTCGTATTTTCACCCATCTTTAATGCTGATACTTAGGTCCCTGAGGTTAACTCATCTTATTATAGGTCACTGAACCACACACCCGTGCCAGCCTGAGGGGATCTGCAGGTCTGTTTCTCTCTGCAGATCTGTTCTAGGATGTGAAAGGCAGGAACGCACACCATTACACTAGAAGCTCGTGTCCACGCTGCCTTGGATGAAGGGGCTGTGTGTGTGGACTCTGGAAAATGGGCATGGAAAGACACAGAAAGAGGCAAATGGAGAGAAACAGAGAGGTAAAAGAGAAGAAGAGAGACCCAGTCACAGTTGCTGTGGGAGGAGGCACAGGGACCTGCCTGCTCACAGATGGACTGTCTTCTCCCGCCATATGTGACGTGGCTTGTCTGCCTTGGCCTTCCGTAGGAAGCTTCTCACTTTGTCTGGGCTGGTTAGCATGCTCTTCATGCTTTCATTAGTCTTTCACCTTGCCAGTAATACATAATGGAGTATTATAGTTGCTGTTGTGAAGAAGCTGCCTTGAAATGTGGCTCTCCACCTGCTTTCAATTATTCGGGACTCAAGAGTCAAGTATCTACCTCTCTGTATGATTTCAATTTTTTCTTTTCCTTTTTGGAATTTGCATTCTTTTTTATTTTGCAAAAGGAACATATTCTTATAATAAATGAAATTCCAACATAGATATAACATGAAAGATACCTTGATTTTTCAGCCCTGAGCCCCAGAAGTAAGCAGAGTCATAAATTTGGAAGGTTCTTTCCAAACGTATTAATAATGTATCTATACATACACACATATGTATAACTATATATATACCCAAAGAAGTATACAAATTTGTCTGGTGTGTGCATGTTTTTACGTAAATGGTACTACACTGTTCACTGTAGCTGTGTATTTAGGTAAATGGTGTCACATGGGTCCTATTCCATATCATTACATGGCTTCCTACAAAAATATGGTTTTCATTTAACGGTATGTGTTAGAGACTTCTCCCATTCAACTTCACATCATCTTATTACGTGTGCCTGTCTGAGACTTTTTAGCACATCACATTGATGTGTTTTCAGTGTGGAAAGATCCTGAATTATTCTCTCAATAACTTTCTGGAATAGACTGGCTCATATTTTGCTAGAGGTTTTTCTCTGTGAGAATGAGCTTTAGGGTTGGTTGGTTTCCTATTAATGTTTGTGATATCATTGTTAGGGTCTGATAAGGGACCTGGGAAATGAGTCAGGTAGCACTTCTACTTTTTTTTTTTAAAAAAATATCCTGGAAAAACATAAGTACACAGGATTTACCTTTTCCTTGAATATTTGGTAGAACTCACCTGTAAAGCCATCTGGGCCTAATCTTTTGCTATTTTTTTCAATTTCTTCCAAGATCACTGGTGTGTTTAAGTGTTCTGCTCATTTATTGAGCCAAATTTATTTTAACTTTGAGAAACATCCACTTTACGTTTTTAAATATTTTGGTTAAAGTTACACATAGCATCTCTCACTGTGTTCACCTTCTCTTTGTATTTATACTCCACCTTCCATTATGGACATTGTGGAGTTTATGGTTCTTCCTCATCTTCCTTCCAACCCTCATCCCTCTCTCTGTCACTCACATCAAAACCTAGGTATGTAATACATAGCTTGAAAATAATAAAACAATGATCAGTAAAAGTCACTTATTTTCTGAATATGCATATATTAGATCAGATCTGGCAAGTGACGGAGAAACGGGTGGGGTAGGAAGGAGAACAAGGAACATGAAGAGTTGGACGTGACTTGGTGACTGAATAGCAATTCCCATCTTTTGTTTCTAAGAAGTTTATAATTTCTGCTTTGACTACATGGTTTAACTCAAGAATTGTATATAAGTGTGTGTGTAAGTTTATGTTTAAATCCTGTGTGTGTAGATTTTACACACTCACTGTCATTGACTTCGCTGGGGTCTCAGACGGTAAAGTGTCTGCATACAATGTGGGAGACCCAGGTTCAATACCTGAGTTGGGAAGATCTCCTGAAGAAGGAAATGACAGCCCACTTCTGTATTCTTGCCTGGAAAATCCCATGGATGGAGGAGCCTGGTAGGCTACAGTCCATGGGGTCACAAAGACTCAGACACGATTGAGCAACTTCACTTGGCATTAAGCTATAATGAGTTGTGCTCAGTAAGAATGGCCACTGTAATTTCTTTCTTTCTTTTTTTTTCTTCTAGACAGAGCTAGAGCTTTAATTCCAAGTTAACCAGCAAGGAGACTAGAGGCAAGGCTCTGAAATGTGTCTTTGCAATCTGTAATTTCTGATTCCTGAAAAATACTGAGATTTTTCTCTGTGGCTTGATCATGGTTATATTGTTATATGTGTGGGGTAGTTGGGTACAAAGAGAGAATACAGTAAAGATATATATGGGTATGAGGCTAAATGCATTGGGTAACATATTTAAATTATTTAAATATATTTAATTTATGTAAGCATCATCAGGAAGCTTCCATAAGCCTCGTACCCTTCTCCATCAGAGGGCAGACAAACTGAAAACCACAATCACAGAAATCTAATCAATCTGATCACATGGATTACAGCCTTGTCTAATTCAATGAAATTATGAGCCATGCCATATAGGGCCACACAAGATGGACGGGTCATGGTGGAGGGTTCTGATGAAATGTTGTTCACTGGAGAAGGGAATGGCAAACCACTTCAGTATCCTTGCCTTGAGAAACCCATAAACCCTATGAAAAGGCAAAAAGATAGGAGACTGAAAGATGAACTCCCTAGATCAGCAGGCGCCCAGTATGCTACTGGAGATCAGTGGAGAAATAACTCCAGAAAGAATGAAGAGATGGAGCCAAAGCAAAAACCAGTTGTATGTGACTGGTGATGGAAGTAAAGTCTGATGCTGTAAAGAGCAATATTCCATAGGAACCTGCAATGTTAGGTCCATGAATCAAGGCAAATTGGAAGTGGTCAAACAGGAGATGTCAAGCGTGAACATTAACGTTTTAGGAATCAGCAAACTAAAATGGTTTGGAAGGAGTGAATTTAACTCAGATGACCATATGTACTAATGTGGGCACGAATCCCTTAGAAGAAATGGAGTAGCCTTCATAGTCAACAAAAGAGTCTGAAATGCAGTACTTGGATGCAATCTCAGAAATGACAGAATGATCTCTGTTCTTTTCCAAGGCAAACCATTCTCTATCACGGTAATCCAAGTCTATGCCCCGACCACTAATGAAGTTGAATGAAGAAGCTGAAGTTGAACGGTTCTATGAAGACCTACAAGACCTTCTAGAACTCACACCCAAAAAGGATGTCCTTTTCATTATAGGGGATTAGAATGTGAAAGTAGGAAGTCAAGAAATAACTAGAGTAACAGGCAAATTTGGCCTTGGAGTACAGAATGAATCAGGGCAAAGGCCAACAGAGTTTTGCCAAGAATATGCACTGGTCATAGCAAACACCCTCTTCCAACAACGCAAGAGAAGACTCTACCCATTGACATCACCAGATGGTCAATACTGAAATCAGATTGATTATCTTCTTTGCAGCCAAAGCTGAAGAAGCTCTATACAGTCAGCAAAAACAAGACTAGGAACCAGCTGTGGCTCAGATCATGAATTCCTTATTGCCAAATTGAGACTTAAATTGCAGAAAGTAAGGAAAACCACTAGACCATTCAAGTATGATCTAAATCAAATTCCTTTTGATTGTACAGTGGAAGTGACAAAAACATTCAAGGGATTAGATCTGATAGAGTGCCTGAAGAACTATGGATGGAGGTTCGTGCCATTGTACAGGAGACAGGACTCAAGACCCTCCCCAAGAAAAAGAAATGCAAAATGGCAAAATGGTTGTCTAAGGAGGCCTGACAAATAGCTATGAAAAGAAGAGAAGCAAAAGGCGAAGAAGAAATGCAAAGATATACCCATTTGAATGCAGAGTTCCGAAGAATAGCAAGGAGAGATCAGAAAGCCAGGGAGGTTCTGGAAGGGGAACGCGTGTATACCCATGGTGGATTCATGTCAATGTATGGGAAAACCAACACGAAAATGTAAAGAAAATAAACAAATAAATAAATTTTTTAAAAAAGCCTTCCTCAGTGATTAGTGCAAAGAAATAGAGGGAAACAATAGAATGGGAAAGACTAGAGATCTCATCAAAAAAATTAGAGATACCAAGGGAACATTTCATGTAAAGATGGGCACAATAAAGGACAGAAATGGTATGGACCTAACAGAAGCAGAAGAGATTAAGAAGAGGTGGCAAGAATACACAGAAGAACTATACAAAAGATCTTCATGACCCAGTTAATCACGATGGTGTGATCACTCATCTAGAGCCAGACATCCTGGAATGCGAAGCCAAGTGAGCCTTAGGAAGCATCATTGTGAACAAAGCTAGTAGAGGTGATAGAATTCCACTTGAGCTCTTTCAAATCCTAAAAGAGGATGCTGTGAAAGTGCTGCATGCAATATGCCAGCAAATTTGGAAAACTCAGCAGTGGCCACAGGACTGGAAAAGGTCAGTTTTTGTTCCAGTCCCAAAGAAAGACAATGCTAAAGAATGCTCAAACTACTGCACAATTGTACTCACCTCACACGCTAGCAAAGTAATGCAGTAATGCTCAAAATTCTCCAAGCCAGAAGTTGTTTTGTTAAATTTCCATGTGTAATAGTCAGATCCTCAGTAGTCTTTCGTTAATTTCTGAGAATTGTTATCTGTTTGTGGCTTTGCCATTTTTTCTTTGTATTTTCAGTTTTTCAATAGATACTTTGATGCTCTGTGGTCACATGTTTAATATTAATAACTTTTTAATAATTTTTGTTACCCCTTCTCTTCATGTGACTTCTCATTGTCTCTTTCTATTTTCCTTGAAGTGTATTTTGTCTAATATTATTGTTACACCTGCTCCCTTCCTAACCTGTTTCTGTTATATCTTCCTTTCCTCCCTTTTTTTTTTTTAATTTTTTTTTTTTCTGGGAGAATGGTCATAGAATTAGTTTATCTGGGGAAACTCCCTGACTTACATTTCTTTTTTTTTTTATTTTTTATTTTTTCCTCCCTTTTATTGTTTTTGTCATACAATGCCATGATATCACCATGGGTTTACATATGCTCCCCCTCCAGAAACCCCTCCCTCCCCACTCCCTCCTCCCTCCCCCCCGGGAAATCTCGATGCACCAGCCCGGAGAATCAATCCTGGGCTGGCGATTGATTAGACATATGATAGTTAACATGTTTCAATGCCATTCTCCCATATCATCCCACCCATTAACTTGAAAGTTATACTTTGCATTTTAAAATTTCTGTTAGGAAAATTCTTACATTTTTTAACACTCATAATTGAGCTTCTATTTTTCTGTCAATATCTAGAATTTTAACTACCTGTATTTCACACCCTAAAATGCTTTTGTCGCCCTTTGTTCCATATTTCCTTCCCTCCAGCACCTCTTGTATCAATGTAATCTGAGATTTGGATGCTAGATTGTAATTTCTTTATCTTTTTCTTATATTTTCATTTTTTATTTTTGTATAAGACATAAGACTTAAGAGTAAACTCTGTCTTTTTAAAACTTTCTTCTCTCTTTCTTGCTTCCAACCTTACTTCCCATATCCCCTATTTTTAAGGTTTTTTTTTCTTCTTGACAGAATATATGATACATTAAATCTTTCAGATTAGTTTCACCTCAAGATATATTTAGTTGTGTGTATCTTCAACTACCATTTATACCGCCAGCATCACTTGATTTTTTTCATGTTGAGGACACAAATGTCAGATTTCAGAAATGTTCTTATACTGTTGCTTTAATTATTCCAATCCTTCTGTTGGCTTTCTTTAAGTTCTTCTATTAGGTGGTCTTTGAACCTTCTGTTTCCATTTTCCACAAAAGAAAAAAAAGAAAAGAAAATGATAAGGAAGTTACAAACTAGCATCAAAGTACAGGATTATATCTATATAGGAGGTGCTGGAGGGAAGGAAATATTAAAAGAAGGGAAATAAAAAACATTTTAGGGTGTTCAATATTTTAAATTCCAGATATTGGCAGAATAGAAGATCTGTGAGTGTTAAAAGTTTAAGAATTTTCCTAATAGAAAACTTAAAATGAAAAATAAAATTCACAAATGGTAAGAGGGGAAAAATAGAATAAAGAAATATGACTCCCTTTATAAAGAAAGCAGATAAAAGTTATTGGGAAAGAGAGAAAAACAGTCTACGGCAGGCTTATAGAACCACTTGCTCTTTGCACCCTGCCTATAATGTGTATTGGGAAAGAGAGAAAAACAGTCTACGGCAGGCTTATAGAACCACTTGCTCTTTGCACCCTGCCTATAATGTGTATACGTTTAGCTGTATGTGTGTGTTTTTCATCCAAAACTTCAGATTTTATGTATAAAATTACTTTATAGGATTTGAAGAGGAAGGAGGAAGCCTCCCAAATGATCACCTCTGTTATTTCTTGATATGACTTCTTTAGGTGTAGCAACCAGGACAAGGGGATTCAGGGACAGATGAAGAGAAGAGGGGAAAATAAAGTCAATTAATGGACTCGGTCTATGTGTATGAAGCAAAGCTTTTGCAGACACATAAATATCAAGTGATTAACCTTTGCTCTGCACTTGTTTTTTTAATTGTGTACATTCATTATATATTTCTTTTTCATTTTCAGGTCTTGACTTTAATCATGGCCAAACCTTATGAATTTAATTGGCAGAAGGAAGTGCCTTCCTTTTTGCAAGAAGGAGCAGTTTTTGACAGATATGAAGAGGTAAAGGAGTGTTACTAATCTTTTCTCTCAAAACATTATGATTTTTTCATTTTCATTTAATTACAGTATTGAATAAATAGGATTTGACACAAGTAAGGACATCTTAGAGATTTATAAGTTGAAATAGTTATATAAAGAGTCCAAGTTATGAGATATAACAATGATAATAATACTATAATTTATTGAGTACTCTCTCTGCGCCAGCTATAATAAGGAAGATGACAGTATAAATTATCGTGTGCTCACTGTGTGCCAGAAAACTTTCTAAGCACTTCCTGTGTATTATTTGTTCAACTCCTTACAATAACCTTATTAAGTCATTGCCACAGTTTTGCTTATTTTACAGATGAGTTTCATGGAGTAATGGTTATTGCTTTATGAAGTGCCTTGGGCATTCTTTCCTCATAAAACTTGCTATTTGTCATAAATGTAATAGCGATCGGACTTCATGCCGGTCACTTGCTTCGCTCGTCTCATTTATGCAGACCAATTGACCAAAGCTTTGCATACTTCTGCTTCTACCTTTTATTGCTTGTGCCCTTGCAAGGTGGTGGTGGCTCCGAACTTTCTAGAAACCAGGGCCTTGGGTTCACCAGTCTATTCAGAAGGGTTAGGTAGGTGAGTGGAAGCCTTCTTGGCATTGTTAATGTGTTGTCTTTCTTAGATTTTACTTGAATTTGGAGGGACCTGGGGAGGGAAATGCGATGAAACTGTTTTGCCTCTATGGTGAAGTGAGATGCAGATCTTGTTCAGGCTTCATGTAGAGTCAGAATTGGTTCCTTTCAAAACCCATGGAATATATTATGTGTGGCCTCCCAGGGCTTCAGATCATCGGCTTTTTCATGAGGTCTGTGGGCTGACACAACTCAGTAATTTGTTGACTTTGTTTTTCCACAGTGTGTAGCATGATGCTGTCTAGGTTTGTACCATAGTTGCTTTGTGTAAAGAAAACTGAGGAAAGAAAAGGATGGACTCAAACGTGGTCAATGTTCTCTGTACTGAATCAGCGTATTGGGGTGACAGTTATTTATATGACTGAAGCTTTACTGCTTCTCTAAAAGAATAGCTAACTTCATTCTGCTATAAGAAGAAACAGAAAACAATTTTCTACCACCTGGAGGTAACCACTATTAACTCATTGGTAGTTTTTTCCTAATCTTTTTCTTTCTTTTTTTTTTTGTGAGTAGAGTAAGCATTTTATTTATTTATTTATTTTTTACATATGCTCCCCCTCCAGAACCCCCCTCCCTCCTTCCTCCCTCCTCCCTCCCCCCGGGAAATCTCGATGCACCAGCCCCGAGCATCAGTCCTGGGCTGGCGATTGATTAGACATATGATAATTAACATGTTTCAATGCCATTCTCCCATATCATCCCACCCTTACCCTCATCCACAGAGTCCATGAGTCTATTCTATACATCTGCGTTCCTTTTGCTGTCTCGCATGTTGGGTTCTCGTTACCGTCTTTCTAAATTCCATATATATGTGTTAATATACTGTATTGTTGTTTTTGCTTCTGGCTTACTTCACCTGGATAATGGGCTCCAGTTTCGTCCACCTGAGTAGAACTGCTTCAAATGAATTTTTTTTTAATGCTGAGTAATATTCTTTTTCTATTCTTGTTTTTTTTTTTCCTCTTCCATCATTATAGAGTAGTCTTTTGAAAATGTAAATCAGAACCTCTTCTTCCTCTATTTAAAATGCTTCCATGACTCTCTATTGTATAATAGGATGAAAGAAATGCATCAGAGTGAAATACAAGGCCTTCCATAATTGGACTCCTATCTAATTCTCCAGTCTTGTTTCCCACTAGTTTCCTACACACATTCTTGGTTTTAACACTAAAAATACAATTTCCCTAATGAACTCTTCTATTTCATGCTTTGAATATACTGCTGCCTTTTCCTGAAATGCACTTATCTCTGCTTGTTTTACTGGTAAACTCCTATTCATCCTTCAGAACCCAAAGGAGGAATCTTTACTCTTTAATATCTTTCTTGACCCATTCAATAAGAATTGATCATTCCTCTGTGCTGCCTCTAATGTACCCTTGCATATATTACACTGTACTCACCTTTTTATTTAATTTTTTCTTTTTTTTAAAAAATTTTCTTTACTTTATTGTGTTGGTTTTGCCATACAATGACATGAAACCACCATGGGTTTACATATGCTCCCCCTCCAGAACCCCCCTCCCTCCTCCCTCCCGATTCCCTCCCCCTGGGACATCTCGGTGCACCAGCCCCAAACATCACCCCTGGGCTGGCGATTGATTTCACATATGATAATTAACATGTTTCAGTGCCATTCTCCCATATCATCCCACCCTTGCCCTCTTCCACAGAGTCCACGAGTCTCTTCTATACATCTGCTTTCCTTTTTTTGTCTCGCATGCAGGGTTCTTGTTACCATCTTTCTAAATTCCATATATATGCGTTAGTATACTCTATTGTTGTTTTTCCTTCTGGCTTACTTCACTCTGGATAATAGGCTCCAGTTCCGTCCACCTGAGTAGAACTGATTCAAATGAATTTTTTTTTAATGCTGAGTAATATTCCATTGTGTATATGTACCACAACTTTCTTATCCATTCATCAGTTGATGGGCATCTAGGTTGCTTCCATGTCCTGGCTATTGTAAACAATGCGGCAATGAACATTGGGGTACACGTGGCTCTTTCAATTCTGGTTTCCTCGGTGTGTATGCCCAGCAGTGGGATTACTGGGTCATATGGCAGGTCTATTTGCAGTTTTTTAAGGAATCTCCACACTGTTTTCCATAGTGGCTGTACTAGTTTGCATTCCCACCAACAGTGTAAGAGGGTTCCCTTTTCTCCACATCCTCTCCAGCATTTATTGCTTGTAGATTTTTGGAGGGCAGCCATTCTGACTGGTGTAAAGTGATACCTCATTGTGGTTTTGATTTGCATTTCTCTGATAATGTTTTCATCTCTTGTTGTGTACCTTGAGTTTCTTGAGGTCAAGGGCCATATTTTACTTATCTTTTTCTCTCCAGGGACTAGCAGAATGACTGCAAATGTCAGATTCACTGTATATGTCTAATATCTAATGTCAAAAGGGATTTTATATGTAACTGATCCCAACTCAGTCTGGTTTTATTATAGTTTGAACATTTTCTTCGTAATTGAAAAGGTGAGAGGACATAGTAATCCCTAAGATCCACATGAAAATCTGTACTTTAACACATTCAAAATATTAGGCTAAATCATATCACATTTTCATCTTTTAGATTAAAAATTGTCTGTATCAACAATTTGATATAGTTCAGACCTGAAGTGAAGAAGTGAAAATCGCTCAGTCATGTCTGACTATTTGCGACCCCGTGGACTGTATAGTCCATGGAGTTCTCCAGGCCAGAATACTGGAGCGGGTAGCCTTTCCCTTCTCCAGGGGATCTTCCCAACCCAGGGATCGAACCCAGGTCTTCCTCTTTGCAGGCGGATTCTTTACCAGCTGAGCCTCCAGGGAAGCCCAAGAGTACTGGAGGGTAGCCTATCCCTTCTCCAGGGGATCTTCCCGACCGAGGAGTCCAACTGGGGTCTCCTGCATTGCAGGCGGATCCTTTACCAACTGAGCTATGAGGGAAGCCCACAACGTAAATTCACTTGCCTACTTTTGTCCGCTTCTCACAGCGTGGCAAAGAAAGCCAAGACTAGCTTGGATGCAATTCCAAGCTCTCTCCCAGGTATGTCAGGTCTAGACTGAGTCTCTGTGCCACCACGATGGTGGCATTTGCTCTTCCTTGTGAGCTGACAGGAGACATCTCTCCTTGAATCTGTTAGAGTGTCCCAAAAGATTTGCAGTTTTCTGAGGCAGTTTCTCAGGCTCTGAAAATCTATAGGATAATTTCAAAATCCTTCCTGGCTTTCAGTTCCTAAGATAAGGTCATTTTGTAGAGATTAAATGTAGTCACTGGGTGAGTGTTTCTTTTATTGTCATATAAGCAGAAACCTATTAGAGAAAAAGTAGGGTTTTTTTGATAAATTATAATGTAATTTGATAAACTGGAAGTTTATCATCATCCAGTCATTTTTATTTCTCATGATGATTTTTTTGTGAAGGAAAGGGTGAATGCCTTCAGCACCGTATGGCAGCTAACGTTATCATGATGGCCCAGAGGATTGGGTAAACATTCAATTGTGTTCCACGTATTAGTTTAAAGAAGGCAGGGAAGTGTTCAAATCAGTGGGTGAGCATTCACCATAAAAATACTTATTAAACACTGTTTTAAAAATATGTATTCTTTTGACAAGAAATGTAACCAGTGCAACCAGTTATTATTAGCAGAAATAATAATAAATCTAAAAAGAAAGATTTCTTTTGAGGTAGCCCCAAATTTCAGAAACTGCAGCCTGCGTTGTAGCCTCTGATTGTATTTTCATGCCACTTCAGAAGCTCTTTTTATCTAACTTTACTTGACTTTTAAATTACTTACATGCAAAACCTGTTTTGTTTTCTAAGTAATTCAACAAGTGATGCAAAAATCTTCAGAGATGTTTCTCTCTGGGAGAGGAGAGAAACGGCGGTGTACATGCAAGCCACGTGTTTCTAATTCTGCTGCTTCCTGACTTCACTTTCATGGCGTTATTAAAAGGCTGAACACCCTGTCTCCTGGCTATGAGGATCCTCCTCAGCCTTTCCTAGAAATCCTAGGTACTTACAGTATTCTTGAAACACTCGTCTCCTCAATGCCTTCCTTGTATTTTTATTATTATTACTCTTAGGTGTAGCATCTGATCTACTTTATTTTCTGAACTTTTTGCCCTGCACTGCGCAGCATGCAGGATCCTGTTTCCCCACACAGGGACAGAACACACGCCCTCTGCAGGGGACGCGTGGAGTCTCACCTGCTGGGCCCCTGGGAAGGTCCCTCCTCAGTGCCTTCTTGTCACTCTGTGGCCAGGACTGTTCCCTGCTCTAGTTTACTTCTCTCCCTAAGCACGTTACGTCACCAAGCCTTGGGGACAAGGATGCTGTGTGAAAGAGGCCTTTAGTAAAGATTTGGTGGGAGCAGAGGTGAGTTCCAGCACATGAGAGGACACAATAGAAATCCTGAGGAATAAATTTCAGCCAGGCCGACGGGCGTCTCTGTTATCACCTTCTTTTTCACCCCACTCTTCCAAGGGACCTGTTTCTGTTTCTTTTCTTTCATGTTTTGATCTCTCCCTCAGAATCCTTTTCTAATTCATAATTCACCTTTTTCCTTTTTGCCCAAATGAAATTCCTCTTCTCCAAATGAAAAAAACAAAAACACCCTCTTGAACCAAGGAGGAACATGGGAAATTCTGGTCCCTTCTCACCCTGCGCTGTGTGGCTCCCTGTCCAGCTCAAACTCTTGCGTCCAGACTCTTGTGAGACCTCCCTCCATAATCTTGAAAGAGAATGGATGTACTTAAACAAACCAAAAGTTTGAAGACATTTATCCCTTGAAAGCAGAGCAGTCTGTTATCCTAGAGAAGTGGTCATCAGCAGAAATTTGCAATGATGGACGTGGTCTGTATCCTGGCTGCTGTTAAGAGGATTGTGGTATGTGGGTGGTAATCTCAGGGTTTTTCCCTCCTATTTGCAGCTGTCATTTAGTTGCTAAGTCATGTCCGACTCTTTGTGACCCCATGGACTGCAGCCCCCTACGCTCCTCTGTCCATGGAATTTTCCAGGCAGGAATACTGGAGTGGGTTGCCATTTTCTTCTCCAGGGGATCTTCAAGACTCTGGGTCTCCTGCTTGGTAGGTGGATTTTTTTTTACCACTGAGCCACCTGGGAAGCTCGTTTCCCTCCCAACCCAAGCACGAAATCTACACTGCACTTATTTTTCTTAGAGTGCAACCGTTTCTCTTTAGCAAAATTAATTTAGTTTGGCATTTGAGAAAAACAAAAAAATGTGGCCAGCGGGACTGAGGAACTGAGTTTATTAATCTTAATGTTAATTAAAATTTACATAGCTACATGTGGCTGGTGGCAATCTTATTGGACAGCACGACTTTCTAGACAATCAACTCAAACTACAGGCAATACCATCATCTTTTCCCAACGTGCAGAAGGAACTCTCAGTTCACTTAATTGGAATCTACAGTTTTATCAACCATTTCTTCTCAGTGGGAGCCGGAGCAGAGATTTAGATGTCTTGTTAGATGACTCCCCTCAGTTGCTTCTCTCCCCGCACCCCAGATCCTGGCGTGGGTTGGGCCGCCCTTTTCCTCACTCAGGGACTTGGCCTCTGAGGTAGGCTTCCCAGAGTACCTTTTCTGGCTAAGCCTTGGTGTTTATTAACCCCTCCTTCCGAAACCCTCCACACCTCCCCTGCACACATACGTCACAACTGCTGCTAGGAAAATAGAAACAGGTAAGGCAGTTGCCAATCCCAGAGGAATATGGACGTGCTGGATCAATAGAAGCTGAAGTAGGGCTGAGTGGAACAGGCTGAATGTGGCCTGTTTCCAGGGCCACTCTGAAACTGAGCTGTAGGCCTCAGGGATGCTCCCAAGGGCCCAGGCAGCCTGCACACCCTAGGCCGTCCACTACTGCAGCAGGGAGTTGTCCAAGTATAATGTTTAAACAGCCAAAAACACCACCCTCACAGAAGGTGCTTTGACTTGCAGATGTAGTTAGCTCTTCAGTGACATCACTAGCAGAAAGATAAAGCTAGCTGGGAGAGCGCTGGAGGAAGAGAGACGAGGCATCTTGTCAGGCAGATGCTAAGCCAGTCACGGCCCTGTGCTGTGCTAAGTCACTCAGTCGTGTCCAGCTCTTTGTGACCCCATGGACGGTGGCCCTCCAGGCTCTTTTGCCAATGGGATTCTCCAGGCAAGAGTGGGTTGCCATTTCCTTCTCTGGGGATCTTCCTCACCCAGGGATCGAACTGCTGTCTCTTAAGTCTTTGCATTGGCAGCTGGGTTCTCTACCACTGGCACTACCTGGGAAGCCCATGTCACTGCCTTAGAGAACAATAAACTTCCTGGACTAAACTGGTGGACTCGAGGTTAAGACTTCGCCTTCCAACTCAGGGATACAGGTCCGCTTCCTGGTTGGGAAGCTAAGATCCCCACGCCTCACAGCTAGGGAACCAAAACATAAAGCAGAGACAATACTGTAACAAATTCAATAAAGACTTTGAAATGGTTCACATAAAAGACAAAAAAAAGGGATGTTTTTCTATAGAAATAAATCATCCTTGGAGAGGCCCTCTAGACATTGCTCCTGTAAAATATGTAAATGATATTAATACATAGCCAACTTTTTATCTCATTCTCAGGTTTTGGATAGTTTAAACTGAATTGTGCCCACAGAGTCAGGATATCCAGTTCAAAGTGTAGAAAGTGGAATTGTAGCCTATTGCTTATATTTACCGTGACGGATACTTACAGAGTCATGATAATGGTAATAACAATTACAATCACATTCATTAGTCTTTATATGCTTAAAGTCAACCTAACAGTAATCATGATATTTAATTATTATTGACAGAACAGAATGAAAAAAAATCTGTTAACTTTGTCAGTGCAAAGTAAGGGTACAGACAGATCTTAGAAAGTAGAACCAGTTGGAGTCAGAGGAGAAACCGGAGGCTTAATAGTCTCAGTGGGAGGAAATGTTGATAGTTAGTTGATGGTGCATGAAATAGAGACTTGTGTCCATTATTTACAGCCAGTCACAAAACCAAATATAGTATAACTTCACATTGGGAAAGGGTAGGAGAAGTAGGGAAATGAGTTCAATGGAGTTCCATGTCTGAGTTTTTATCCTAAGGAATCTATTACTACATGTGCCTGGCAGATGATTAGCTCAGTTATTGGCTGCATCCTGCTGTCTTCAGACGCCAAGCCCTGCTAGAACTGGACATGTAAAACAAAAAACGTGTTGTGTCACTGTTTCACCCGCTGAAGTGCACCCCGACATCTTGGTCTGACATCGCAGGCCCTCAGCATTCATCCCTTGGTGTCCTTCGAGCCTCAGCCCCGCTCTCCCTGACAGTCACGCTGTGATGGGGAAGCAGTGGGTTATGCTTCTTGTGGGGTCAGGAGACCACGTGGGCAGTGGGTCTGGGGGGCTGAGGAGGCTTCAGAGAGCAAGCCCCTTTGGTTTGGGTGAGTCCATCAGTGGATCGAAACACAGGTGAGATGAGGGAAGGGTCCACGCTTGTGCAGGGGCCCAGGTGTGGGGTGCAGGGGGTGGTTTGTCCCGCTGCTGTCGGGGAGGGTGAAGGCAGGAGCTGCAGCTGCAGAGATGAGCAGTGGACCCCCAGAAGTAGAGCACTCTTCAGAAAGGCATTGGCGCTGGATCCCGAAAGCGCTATGAATCGTTGTATGTGTGTGTGTGTGTGTGTGTGTGTGTGTGTGTGTGTGTGTGTGTGTGTGTGTGTGTTTAAGCAGGAAAAGAGTAAGGTCCAAACATGACTGGAAAGTGGATATGCCTGATTACTTGTGTCTGAGAGACTAGAGGTGGGATTGAATGACTGGCCGAACAGTCATTTAGACACATGGGACATCAGAGAAGAGGTTCAGGGTGGAAATGAATTAGAAGATTTCCTAACCCAGTGGATGTAGAAGGCGAGTTAGAGTAAGGAGTGTGAAACATGATTGGGATTTCTCGTCCAAGAAGCTGGTGGGCTCTGTTGCTGGCAAGGAGAAGGCCAGAGAATGGGTAATTATGGATGTGCTGATGTGGTTCTTCTTCCTAAAATGATCAGTATTTATCATATATGTTCTGTTGTACCCAAGAAATGGTTTGCATATATAGAAATCACCTAGGTTGTAGTTAAAAATAAACTGCTGAGAAAGGGAATTGACAAATATAGTAAATTACCCAAGAGGGTGAACAAATGGAAACATTCTGTTCCTTTCTCTGTCTCCACTCCCAGGGCCATTGTTGGCATCCTGGCTGGAGTGGGCATCGTGAGTCGGGGTATGGTATAAACAGAAATCTGAGAAGTAGGCAGAAGCCTCATCATGTACAGCAGTTCTGAAAGTGTCGTCCCCAAACAAGCATCATCAGCATCACCTAGAACTTTTTTACAAATGCAGACTCCAGAGACACCCCTAGTAGCCCATTGGTTAAGAATCTGCCTGTCAATGCAGGGAACACCAGTTCAATCCCTGGCCGGGGAACTAAAATTCCACATGCTCCAAGCAACTAAGAGCCCGTGCACCCAACACAGCCAAAAATAATGCTTTTTTTAAAAAAAGAAATAAATGCAGATTCTCAGGCCCGTCTCATAGACATTCTGGGGATGGGTCCAGCAGCATATGTTTAAAGAGACTTCAAGAGACTTAGACACACACTCGAGTGTGAGACTCAGAGGCTGTAGGATAGGGGTGGGAGCTTCAATTTCTTTCTGAGTGTTATGGGAAGCCGTTTTCAACAAGGACTGATGTGATCTGGTTTATGTTCTGGTAACAGTTTAGCTGTGCAGAGAATGGATTTGTAAGGGGAGAGGGAGGGCACTCTGGGGATACAGAGTCAGGTTTGAGAACACCAGAAGTCTGATTTGAGGAAGATGAGTTGGAGTTTTAGTTCTTCCTCTTACTGGGTGTTTCTCCACAGGCAATTTTTTTCACATCTCAGTGCTAGAAAAGGGGAGCTAGGAAGGCAGATGTGTCTGAAGAGTGTGTGCTTCATCGGAGGAGTCTCTGATGTTACCCCTGCCTGCCCTCACAGTTGTCTTGTTGTCATCATCTTGGGGCTTCTTCCCCATTTGATAAAAAAGGTGTGGCCGGAGCCTGAGCGCTCAATCCCTTAATCACGCTGGACCAAAGCTGCGGGAGCTAGTGTCAGCCAGGCTTTTTGTGAGAACACCCAGGCCCATTCTTTCCTCTTGACCAGCCTTTGAAACAACCATGCTGATAATGTCATTTGTGCCCTCAAACCCCCAGAGCTTAGAGCCCCTTAGCAACCAGAGCAGGAGGTCTTTAACCAAAGGTCTGTGTCATTTGGAAAGTTCTTGGAAGTAAGTGGGCTTGAAGGCAAAAGATCCTGATTTGAGCCTTGACCCTGACATTTACAAGTTACAGCCTGGGGCCAGTCCTTTCACCTGTCTCCGTGGGCTTCTAGGAGTAGGAAATTGTGGGAAGTTAAGTACATGGTGAAACTAATAGATTGTGGGGAGGTAAGTTACACGATGAAACTAATGCAAGATCAAGGTATTTTAGTAAGGTGTGTGCAGACTCATCTTGGTGCTGACTTCTGTCTTCTTCATGGCCACAAAACTCACTGGAGCTAGGCTCCATGGAAATCCTTCTTTCTCAGAAGTTTCTGCTTTTAATTAGATGAGGAAAGCTCTGACAAGGCTTCTTTCTGCACCTGTTTATTTTCATTTGCTTTCAGCTCAGAGTAATTTCGGAGAAGGCAATGGCACCCCACTCCAGTCCCCTTGCCTGGAAAATCCCATGGACGGAGGAGCCTGGTAGGCTGCGGTCTGTGGGGTCGCTAAGAGTCGGACACGACTGAGCAACTTCACTTTCACTTTTCACTTTCATGCATAGGAGAAGGAAATGGCAACCCACTCCAGTGTTCTTGCCTGAGAATCCCAGGGACGGGGGAGCCTGGTGGGCTGCCGTCTATGGGGTCGCACAGAGTCGGACACGACTGAAGCAACGCAGCAGCAGCAGCAGCAGCAGCAGAATAATCCATATGTGAAGTGGCATATTTTGGGATGACATGTTCTAACACCCTTCAGTAGTTTAAGACAGAAGCTGTTTATTAATATACAGTCTTTGATTCTGCGGGTCAGCCATCTGGACTGGACTGGGCACACTCAAATGTTTGCTGGTACAACTGGGGAGGGGGGCAATTGATTTAGGATGGTCTTGAAGGACCATCTCATCTCTACCCTACCTGGTCTGTCAAGCTCCTGCAAGCAGATGGGACAGGCTCTTTCCTGCTTGTTTCTGCTGCCTACTCTAGACCAAAGCAGGTGGGGACCTTGGAAGGGACTGCCAAGTCACCTGGCAAGGAGTGTGGTTTCAGGGAGGGGTGAGAGGGTGTGGCCCTCTCTGCAGTCAACCACTGTTATCGTAGGTGGTCTTTGTGTAGTCAGTCCTTTCACATTGGAAAGGCATAGAGCAGGGGTAAGCACACTTTTTCTGAAAAGGACCAGATATTATATATTTTAAGTTTTGCAGTCATACAGTCTTTGTCACGACTACTTTGTAGCATGAAAGCAGTCACAGAATGTTCAATAATCCATAGATGAATGAATGGGCTACTGCTGCTGCTAAGTCGCTTCAGTCGTGTCCGACTCTTCGCAGCCCCATGGACTGCAGCCTACCAGGCTCCTCCGTCCATGGGATTGTCCAGGCAAGAGTACTGGATTGGGGTGCCATTGCCTCCTCTGAATGAATGGGCTAAGTTCCAAGAAAACTTTATTTTCAAAAGCAAGGGCTATACTTTGCAGACACCTGGCTTAAAAGACAAATAAGGATACACATGAATTTTGATGGTCATGGTAATACTTTCAGTTTTGATTACTTTTAGCTCCATCATTTTCCCTTATGAATGCCTTATTAAATTTTCAGTTTAGTCATCCTCAATTTCTTCTTTTCTCTGTAATTACATCAGCTTTTGCTGCATAATCAATTACTCTTGTCTTTCTTTTCTAAGATGCGGTAGTTTTGTTAGTTCGTCTCTGCTTACTGTTCTCACTTTTATGTTTTTTCACCTCTCTGTGAGGTTTCTTTGGGTTTATATTTCTTTATTTGTTCGCTGAGGTAGAAGACAACATCTCACCCATGAAACAGTGTCTGAGTCAGTCTCATGGAAAACTCTAATGCTGGAGATTCATGCTCTTCAAGGGCGTAGGAAGGACTTATTTATGGGGAGACGAGACACACGACCACTAGGAAACTAGAGAAGGAAATCTGGGCTGGCATTTGATGTATAAGGAGCTGTTGAAAACAAAATGTACCAATACAACACGGGAAGAAATAAATCATAAGTATGTGAAGAGAGAACTCACTAGAAAAGACCCTGATTCTGGGAACAATTAAAGGCAAAAGGAGAAGAGGGTAGCAGAGGATGAGATGGTTAGATAGAATCACTGCCTCAATGAGCATGAGCTTGGGGAAACTGCAGGAGATAGTGAGGGACAGGAGAGCCCAATGTGCTGCAGACCATGGGTTGTAAAGAATCTGACACGACTTAGCAACTGAACAACAACAAAATAAAATATACGGAGCTAGTTACTTAGGTTTCTAGAGTATCACTGTATTATGCTAAAGAACTTAGTTAAAATTCTGTGGCTAAAATGAGAGTCCTTGTCTATTTTTTTTAACCTTTTTTAAAATTGAAATATAGTTGATTTACAGTGCCATGTTAGTTTCTTGTGGACAGTGCTGTTTTTGTTTTTGCTTTTTTCCTATCTGAAGTGTAAATAGGAAAGGGCACCCTGTTTGCTCCTTCAAGCCTTGGTTACAGCCGCAGGGGAACAGGAGCTCAATGTGTGAGCACACCCTTTAATTAGGGTTGATGAGCGCAGCCTTGTGGTTCTCCAGGCTGATGGTGAAGGGGCCCCAAGGACATCCTGGTGGCATTCTTTTCGGGATGGCACTCCATGTGGCCCGGCCATTAAATTAATACGAGCTCATCCAAGTGTGAACAAATGAACAGTCAAATTAAATATACAGAATATTTTAAAGTGAATTATTTTGAAGTCCCTTCTCAAGTAAGAAAATGGCATTTCTTTAAGCTCAGTTTCTGGTGAATTCCCTCATCCTAAAAATGATGATGAATGTTTTTGTTGTTACCTCTGGTTTTACTGTGTTTAATGGAAGACATGTTTTATTGCTTATGTTCTCTGAGAGCCAGCAATAAGCGATGTTGAAGCAGGGTCTTAGTTCCCCGCCCAAGAATTGATCCTGCATAGTCTGAATGACGGAGAAGGCAATGGCACCCCACTCTAGTACTCTTGCCTGGAAAATCCGATGGACGGAGGAGCCTGATAGGCTGCGGTCCATGGGATCTCGAAGAGTCGGACACGACTGAGCGACTTCACTTTCACTTTTCACTTTCATGCATTGGAGAAGGAAATGGCAGCCCACTCCAGTGTTCTTGCCTGGAGAATCCCAGGGACGGGGGAGCCTGGTGGGCTGCCGTCTGTGGGGTCAAAGAGTCAGACACGACTGAGCGATGCAGCAGCAGCAGCAGCAGCAGTCTGAATGAAAACCAGGAATTCTAGTCGCTAGTCCACCAACATGCTAGAGGCTAGAATCAAAGTGGTCCTGGCTCTTGCTCTACTTGAAATCAAGAATGTTTCAAGGAGGCAAAAACTGTAAAAGCAGGTACAAATTTATTATTATTAGCACCACACAACTTGTGGGAATGTACACAGGGAAACAGTCTATTTAAGACACACGTAGACTTCCCTGATAGTGCCGTGGTTAAGGATCTGCTTGCCTTCCAGAGTTCACTGGTTCCATCCCTGGTCTGGGAGAATCCCACATGCTGCCAAGGAACTAAGCCATGTGCCGCAGCGCCTGGGCCCATATGCCGCAACTCTGGGAGCCTGCAGGCCAAGAGCTTGTGCTCTGAAGTGAAGAGAAGCCACTGAATGAGAAGCCCACATTTGCAATGAATAGTAGCCCTGCTTGCTGCAACTAGAGAAGGACCATGCAGAGTAACAAAGACCCAGCATGGCCAAAAATAAATAACTACTGAAAAAACTTAGTAAACAAAGCTCAAAATAGAAGCACACAAATCAGAAATTCACACCCAGAGAGATAGGGGTGGATGTCCTCCCTAATGAGGAGGAGCACAGTAAAGAAGCATTTAAATCATTTCTATTTGACGGTTCTTCTGGTCTTTGTTTACCTTTGTACCATTATCTCATTTCTTTTTCATACCTGACCTTTCCTAAGACCCTCCCTAAGATGTGTGAGCATGTTACTGCCAAGATGGATTCTGGTTCTGAGGCCTATAGGAAGCTCGGCATCACTCATTACGGAGTGGCGCCCCCTCCTTTCTAACCCCCAGGGAGCCTTTCTGTGCAGTCAGGGAGGTTTCCTTGACTTCACAAGTGGTCATCTCTTCAGTCTAGCAGAGCTCAGCTCCTTTCATTAACTTTGTCCTGAGTGACTAGGGAAAACAAACCTTCAATTTTACTCCAGTTGAAAACACCAGCTCCAGCTCGAGGCCCATCCACCTTCTACTTAACTTAAAGCAGAAATATATGCCTCTATGAACCCTCACTAGGTGCTCTACAAATGGTGTCTTTGAATAAATGTTTTACAGACACTGTTCGAGTAAGCCACCCAAGAACCCTGTTTTTAGGTGGGTCTTTGTAGCCTTATTTTACAGATTACAAAACCAAGGCTTAATCAGGTTAAACACCTTGCCTATGGTGACATAGCTGTTTACAGGCTGAACAGAAAGATACTTTACTAGCTGGCCTGTAGTGCTTCTCAAAGTGTGGTCCCCACCAGCCACTTTTGCAGCGATTGGAGAGCTTGTGAGAAAAGCCAGTGACAGACTCCACCCATACCAGACTGGTTCCAAATAGGAAAAGGAGTAGGTTAAGGCTATATATTGTCACCCTGCTTATTTAACTTACATGCAGAGTACATCATGAAAAACACTGGGCTGGAAGAAGCACCAGCTGGAATCAAGATTGCCAGGAGAAATATCAATAACCTCAGATATGCAGATGACACCACCCTTATGGCAGAAAGTGAAGAGGAACTAAAAAGCCTCTTGATGAAAGTGAAAGAGGAGAGTGAAAAAGTTGGCTTAATGCTCAACATTCAGAAAACTAAGATCATGGCACCTGGTCCCATCACTTCATGGCAAATAGATGGGGAAACAGTGGAAACAATGAGAGACTTTATTTTGGGGGGCTCCAAAATCACTGCAGATGGTGACTGCAGCCATGAAATTAAAAGACACTTACTCCTTGGAAGGAAGGTTATGACCAACCTAGACAGCATATTAAAAAGCAGAAACATTACGTTGCTGACAAAGGTCCGTCTAGTCAAGGCTATGGTTCTTCCAGTAGTCATGTATGGATGTGAGAGTTGGACTGAAAGCTGAGCACCGAAGAATGCTTTTGAACTGTGGTGTTGGAGAAGAGAGTCTTTTGGACAGTCAGTCATAAAGGAAATCAGTCCTGAATTGGAAAGACTGATGCTGAAGCTGAAACTCCAAAACTTTGGCCACCTGATGGGAAGAACTGACTCATTGGAAAAGACCTGATGCTGGGAAGACTGAAGGTAGGAGGAGGGGACGACAGAGGATGAGATGGTTGGATGGCATTACACACCTGATGGACATGAGTTTGAGTAAGATCCAGGAGTTGGTGATGGGCTGCAGTACGCCAGGCCTCCCTGTCCATCACCAACTCCCAGAGTCCACTCAAACTCATGTCCAATGAGTCGGTGATGCCATTCAACCATCTTGTCCCCTTTTCCTCCTGCCCTCAATCTTTCCCAGCATCAAGGTCTTTTCCAATGAGTCAGCTCTTCCCATCAGGTGGTCAAAGTACTGGAGTTTCAGCTTCAACATCAGAACTTGCAATGAACACCCAGGACTGATCTCCTTTAGGATGGACTGGTTGGATCTCCTTGCAGTCCAAGGGACTCTCAAGATTTTTCTCCAACACCATGGTTCAAAAGCATCAATTCTTCAGCGCTCAGCTTTCTTAATAGTCCAACTCTCATATCCATACATGACTATTGGAAAAACCATAGCTTTGAGTAGACAGATATTTGTTGGCAAAGTAATGTTTCTGCTTTTTAATATGCTGTCTAGGTTGGTCATAGCTTTTCTTTAAAGGAGCAAGTGTCTTTTAATTTCATGGCTGCAGTCACCATCTGCAGTGATTTTGGAGCCCCCCAAAATAAAGTCTGTCATTGTTTCCACTATTTCCCCATCTATTTGCCATGAAGTAATGGGACAAGATGTCATGATCTTAGTTTTCTGAATGTTGAGCATTAAGCCAAATTTTCACTCTCCTCTTTCACTTTCATCAAGAGGCTTTTTAGTTCCTCTTCACTTTCTGCCATAAGGGTGGTGTCATCGGCATATCTGAGGTTATTGATATTTCTCCTGGCAGTCTTGATTCCAGCTTGTGCTTCTTGCAGCCCAGCATTTCTCATGATGTACTCTGTGTATAAATTGAATAAGCAGGGTGACAATGTATAACCTTGATGTACTCCTTTCCCAATTTGGAACCAGTCTGTAGTTCCACATCCAGTTCTAACTGTTGCTTCTTGACCTGCATACAGGTTTCTAAGAACGCAGGTCAGGTGGTTTGGTATTCCCATCTCTTGAAGAATTTTCCTGTTTGTTGTGATCCACACAGTCAAAGGCTTTGGCATAGTCAATGAAGCAGAAGTAGATGTTTCTCTGGAACTCTGTTGATTTTTCAATGATCCAGTGGATGTTGGCAATTTGATCTCTGGTTCCCTGCCTTTTCTAAAACCAGCTTGGACATCTGGAAGTTCACCGTTCATGTATTGTTGCAGCCTGGCTTGGAGAATTTTGAGCATTACTTTACTAGCGTGTGAGATGAGTGCAATTGTGCAGTAGTTCGAGCATTCTTTGGTATTGCTTTTCTTTGGGATTGAATGAAAACGGTCTTTTCCAGTCCTGTGGCCACTGCTGAGTTTTCCAAATTTGCTGGCATATTGAGTGCAGCATTTTCACATCATCATCTTTCAGGATTTGAAATAGCTCAACTGGAATTCTATCACCTCCACTAGCTTTGTTCATAGTGATGAACTAAGGCCCACTGGACGGACATTCCAGGATGTCTGGATCTAGGTGAGTGATCACACTATCGTGATTATCTGGGTCGTGAAGATCTTTTTTGTATATTTCTTCTGTGTATTCCTGCCACCTCTTCTTAATATCTTCTGCTTCTGTTAGGTCCATACCATTTCTATCCTTTATCGAGCCCTTCTTTGCATGAAATGTTCCATTTGTATCTCTAATTTTCTCAAAGAGATCTCTAGTCTTTCCCATTCTGTTGTTTTCCTCTATTTCTTTGCATTGTTCACTGACGAAGGCTTTCTTATCTCTCCTTGCTCTTCTTTGGAAATCTGCATTCAAATCGGTATGTCTTTCCTTTTCTTCTTCACCTTTTGCTTCTCTTCTTTCCTCAGACAACCATCTTGCCTTTTTGAATTTCTATTTCTTGGGGGTTGGAGAAGGAAATGGCCACTCACTCCAGCACTCTTGCCTGGAAACTCCCATGGAGGAGCATAGTAGGCTACCGTCCATGGGGTCACAGAGAGTTGAACATGACTGAGCGACTTCACTTACTTTTTCTTGGGGATGATCTTGATCCCTATCTTCTGTACAGTGTCACAAACCTCTGTCCATAATTCTTCAGGCAGTCTGTCTCTCAGATCTAATCCCTTAAATCTATTTCTCACTTCCACTGTATAATCAAAAGGGATTTGATTTAAGTCATACCTAAATGGTCTAGTAGTGTTCCCTACTTTCTTCAATTTACTTCTGAATTTGGCAATAAGGAGTTCATGAGCTGAGCCACAATCAGCTCCTGGCCTTGTTTTTGCTGACTGTATAGAGCTTCTCCATATTTGGCTGCAAAGAATATAATCAGTCTGATTTCGGTGTTGGCCATCTGGTGATGTCCATGTGTAGAGTCTTCTCTTGTGTTGTTGGAAGAGGGTGTTTGCTATGACCAGTGTGTTTTCTTGGCAAAACTCTGTTAGCCTTTTCCCTGCTTCATTCTGTATTTCACAGCCAAATCTGCCCATTACTCCAGGTATTTCTTGAAACATTTTTTTTGGAAATATGTATGACTGGGAGAAAAAAGAGAGAAAAGAAAACTACCTACCTATTAAAAAAAAACTTTCTGAAGTTCTTTAATGAAGGTTGTTTAACTCTTTTAGTCACCCATTTGCTGTATCTATTTTAGATCATAATTAATATATTACTACAACCAGGAGTTCTTAATTTTATTCTGTGAAAGAAATGACGATTGGCAAAAAAATATTTTTCATATATTTTCCCCTTAGAGCAAATAAGCACTGTTAAAATCTCTAATATCTCTCTGTTAGGATCAATGAAAAGCACCATTTAAGGTTAAAAAACTTTTTATCAAGTCTAAATTTTGGGGGGACAAACCCCACACAACTAAATAAAAAAAATACTATGAATGAAACATAACTTTCCTTTTTTTACTGAAATCTTTTATTTATTTTTTATATTTAAATTTACAATTACTTATTTATTAAAATTTTTATTGAAGTATAGTTGATTTACAATGTGATTTTTTTTAATTTAATTTTTAATTTATATGAATCTTAGTTGATTTACAATGTTGTATTAGTTTCATGTGTACAGCTAAGTGATTCAATTATACATAAACATATTTCCATTCTTTTTCAGATTCTTTTTCCCATATAGGGTATTATGGAATAATCAGTAGAGTATCTGATGCTATTACATTTCCTTTCAGTAAATAGAAATAGACATAAAATATCCTCAACAGGGAAACTTGTCATTAATCCTGAATATTGATTCTGATAAATTAATAAAAAGCACACTAATTATAATAATGCGTGGTACATTGCTTCAGTTGTGTCCAACTTTTTGCAACCCTATGGACTGTAGCCTGGCTGGCTCCTCGGTCCATGGGATTCTCTAGGCAAGCATCCTGGAGTGGGTTGTGACTCTCCTCCAAGGGATCTCCCTGACCCAGAGATCAAACCCTTATCTCTTATGTCTCCTGTATTGGCAGGCAGGTTCTTTACCACTAACACCACCTGGTAAGCCCACTAATTATAATAAGCAATTTTTAAACTGCTTATTCTTAAAACCATAAATAGTCATCAGTTACTCTGAAACCCTGCCTCGTCCAAGCATTTAATGGAGTGGGTGGACTGAGCCATAGCTTGCCAGGCATCTAAGCCAGCATCTTCTTTCTCCAAAGCGTCGCCCTGAGGACCGCTCGGTGCTGTCAGTGTTGCTCTCTAGTTGCAGACTGTCCTTTTCCAAGTACCTAAAAGGGCAGTGTCTCAACTTTGGATACTCTCCAGAGCCAAGTTGCCAGGATATTGCTCCCAAATAAAGAGGGGGTTTCTATGAAGTGGTATATCAGGTTAAATCTTTGCCGGAGAGCTCTTTCTTGAAGAGTTTGAAATACACCTAGTTGGTTAAGGGCATGGCTTTGGAGTTTAACAGAAATAGCTTCAGTTCTGACTTTGCTGCTCAAGAGGTCTGACCAGGAGCCAGTCTTAAACTCATTTGGCACTAAGCTTGCTTGTCTTTAAAACGGGGGTGATAATACCTACCCCACTACACTGTTATGAGGGAATAAGTTAGATGGATCTTTGTAGAATGTACTTAGAGTGTACCCCTCTTCTGCCTTAAACCGTCAGTGGCTTCCTACGTTATTCAAAGTAATTTCCAAAGTCGTCCTTGTCGCTTCGCAGGTTCCCTACAGAACTGCCATCACCTCGCTGTACCACTGATGTTCCCTGGAAATATGAGGGCCTTGGTCCTTGCAGCTTCTGCTTTGACTGTTCTTCCCCATGCATCATCAGTTCTCATGGCTTACTTCTTCACTTCATCCCAGTCCTCCCCAAGTTCACCTCATCATCACCTTACTTAAAAAATGTGCATACACACGCACGCACACATACACACACATGTTTTTTCAACTTTTTATCTTCATGTTTATCCATTCCTGATAATTATTTATTTGCCTAGTGTTCTTTGTCAGAATCCCTCCTAGAATATAAAACCAGAGAGAGATACATTGTTTTTATTTACTATTATGTCCCAGGCCGGGAATTCATTCAACTCAGATATTTAATAAGCATCTCTAATGATCTAGCAATTCATTACTTACATATCTGGGACTCAAATTGTTTGTTATTTAAGTGTTTCCTAATATTTCTAAAAATTCCTAAGGATGTTCAAGGGTCCTAAGAAACCAGAACTGGAGCTCCTTTAGGAGGACCTGGAGAAGGGCTAGCCAGAGATCCCCTCTGTGGCAGCTGTGAAGCTGTGCCCTTTGCATCTCTCTCCAAGACGAAACCATCTTGGAGTGCAGGCAGTGGACGGCCTCCAGCTGCAGCGCACTCACCCTGCAACCATTGGCAGAGGCTCAGGCCAGCGAATCGTGTGGCCGAGCCTGGAGCCTGCCCTTTTCTGCTCCGACTGAGGCCCCTCTGGCGGGCGGTCCTTGCTCAAGGCTCCCATCCGCCTGGTGGAGATGCTCTCGAGTGTGCAGCATCTGAGGCCCTTCCTCCCGATCCTCTTCCTTACCTCACCTTTCGTGGGTGCCTCGGGGTTCCCAGGCATGCCCTGCCTGCCCCTGCATCTTCTCCTGCTTCTCTCTAGAGGCGTTTCCTGTAATCCATCTCCTACTCTCCCAAGTGCCTCTTGGCGTCTGTCCTGAGATGACCCAACTCCTGCAGCAGTCCTTCTGCCAGGGAAGGAGAAGCATGTGCTAAGCCTTCGGACTGCAGTTTTCTGAAGTCAAGCCTTGCTCAGAATTCTCTCGGTTGGTATCGATGGTCCTCCTGTGCCTGTTCCAGTGATTTCTGCACCTCTTGTAGACATGATAAAAAGTGATAGTCAGGATTGGCCCTTAGGGCCGGTGCAGACTGTGCACCCTTGAAACCTACACATAAGCTATGTCAGAAGATAAAAATGGGAAAGGAACGACATCCCATGTGGCTAATATCAAGGAAAAGCATTTTTACAAGCTGGACTATTTAAGTGGGCCCTGTTGACGTTAAGAGGGAAATTCCATAGAAGTCATTTGAGATTCCTTTCCTTTCAGTGACTCTATTCAACATGGACTGCCGACTCTTACTTGGCCATAGTTCATCATATTATTTCTTAGATCAGTCTCTTCAGATATATATATGTCTTGAATGTTACTATATATTTAATCCCTTAATCATTGTAGTTTATTATTCTAGAACTGATTGTGTTTTTATTAGAAGTGGTTTACTAAAAAGAAGGATTTACCAGCTTATGGCCGTGTTTCAAGCACTTCTGCAAAGCACAAAGAATTCTTTTTGGAGGGGAGATGTTGAAGAAAATATTATTTGTGACATTTGTTATAAAGATAAGATAGACTTCCAGGTGGTCCAGCAGTGAACACTCCTCATTTCCAGAGCAGCAGGTGTGGGTTTGACCCCTGGTACGGGAACTAAGATCCCACATGTTGCGAAGGGTGGCCAAAAAAATAAAAATTAAAAAATGAGCAGACAGGCTGTATTCAGGAGACCACTACAAAGGGAGTTTGCCAGGAGAGGAGAGAAATTGAGCCCAACTTTGAAAAATAACAAAGAAAAAGGAATTTGTAGCCAAGGAGCAGGTAGAGTAGTCAGTGGGTGGAAAATGGTTAAAAGGAAACATCCAGGGTAAGGAGAGATTTTGGCTAAACCACCTGAGTAGAGTTCCTGCTGCAGGCAAGCCGGGGTGATCAGATATCACCTGGCAAGTGGTGGAGGTTGAAGAACCAGATCAGATATAAAAGCAGATCAGATCCTGAGGGTGGGAGATTCTGGCTAAAGCAACTCAGGATTCTTGCTAATGCCGGGCAGTGTAAAGACAGACGTGGAAGTCCAAAACTCAAAGCCTGGCTGGGAAGGAGGTCCAGAGGAGTCAGCTCAAGCAGAGAACCTCTGGGGTGGCATGTGGCAGAGGGTGGCTGGGGGATGATGGTGACGTATATATTTGTGAATGTTTGTTGCTAGAGCATTTCTTTTCCTCCCTGGCGCCGAATAAGTTGGTCTTTAATTTTTCCTCCTTATAGTTACTACAGCAACTGTTTTAACTAACATGACAGTTATTCTGCCCAAGAAAGATACTTTCTTGAGTGACCACTCACTTCATCTAAAAGCACGTCTTGTTGACTTTCTTCTTCTTTCTGCAATCTGAGAGGCAGTTGCCAAATATCTTAGGAAGAATTTCTTCAAGTGTTGTCTGGCAAGCATCAGGGAGCCTGTCCAGCATCCTGCGGCAACACAGGAGCCCTCTCAGAGTCTAAGGGTTCAGATTGGACCTCCAAATGCCCTCAACAGAGTGCTTCCAGGAGACAGAGGGATAAGGAAGACAGACACAGAGTTTGGTGTCTCAAACGGGCAGACCTTAAAAAGTTAAGACCCAAAGATTCAACATCTTTATCTGGAAGTAAGAGAAAATAGAGATTCCTAACTATGTAGGACCGTGAAACCAGCAGACAAAAATAGAATTTGATTCTTTCAGGCAGCTCATTTAAGCAATACCTTCTTCTTCCCAAATTTAGATCCTAGTTGAGTTGACCAGCTTCTCACAGAGCCAAGGACATGTCAGCACCCTTGTTAATAATAAACACCGTCAGGCCAAGTTTCAGTTCCTTTTTAAAAGAGGACATGAAAAATCAGGAAAGATGCTGTGCCTTCCTCTTGCTGGTTTTCAGCAGCCTTCAAACAACTCTTCCCCACCAAGCCAGGTCACTTTGAAAGATGATGATGGTCTTCATTTCTGAGGGCAGAATAAATTGAAATTAGGGGATTAAGTCCTGCCACTTGTCAGAATAGAGGGTCACTGTATGCCATTGTATCACTCCTGAAATCACCTTTCTAAATCCTTGCGGTTGGTTATTGAGGGGGAGAACTTTTCATTTCTGTTTCTGTGGCCAGACATAGACAAGATAGACAGCAACTCTAGCACCTGTAATAGTTGCTGAACAACCTCTTGATTGCTGCTCACGGTCCAAGAGTGTGATCAGAGGACACACTCACACAGAGGACACACAGGACAGTCCCCAACCCAGAGACTGTCTCCTTTGGTCACTACTCCCCCACATTCCTGTGAAGAAGGAAGAACTAGATCTATGTTCTGATGGCTGGATGTGGGCTGAAGCTGTCTGGGACACAGAAAAAAAAAAAAAAAAAACACAGCCCAACCAGACTTTCAGTGAGTCTAGCTCAGCAGCTCTGGGTTATCTTCACGCATAGGCCCCTAGATCTGCATCAGGGGAAGAAAGCAGGGTATCGTTGCTCATCCTGAAGACCCACATGACAGAGGTGCTCTCCCCACCTCAGCGCAGATGTAGACGTAATTCTGCTGCCTATTTTCTGTGTCCTCTTGAGTGACTTGCTAACCTCAGAGAAAATCTGTAAGGTTGGGTGGTGGCATTTATTATATTTGTTTCTTGAATGCTCCCCCATAATCAGTACTAGCAGCATGAGTCACAGTGATAATCAGTAATAATGTACTGAGTGTAGGTTATTTATCAAGCCCAGCAGTGCCCACAGGTGGCCTGTGAGATGTTATTGTTGAGGTTGCTTCCCTGCTTTTGGAGATGAAGAGACAGAGCTCAAATAAGCCTATGAGTGTCCAGCCACATTTGGATCAGGTCTGTTGGACCAATGTAAAATGTTAAACCCATATAACATGCCGAGTAGTTTTGAGTGTTCATGAAATGAGTTTTGTGCTTATTTATGCATGTTTCTCCCACATCCCAAAGCCAGCTGTTGAAAGGTTATTGCAGAACCACAAAAAGACACTGGGATTCTTGGCCTCCGGAGGAGAAGAATTCAATCCGGGGCCAGAGATGAGGCTTGATCGCTCAGAGCTTTTGTGTAATAAAGTTTTATTAAATTATAAAGGAGATAGAGAAAGCTTCTGATATAGGCATCAGAAGGGGGCAGAAAGAGTACCCCCTTGCTAGAGTTAGCAATGCAGTTATATATTCTCAAGTTAGTTACTACAGTGAATCAAAAGAATGTCTGGAGGTTATAAAGACTTCACTAGACCTACTCCCATAATTTATATTTTAAGATAATAGGATTAGCCAGAAGGCTTTTTTCCAGAGACTGTATAGATTATTGTTATATAATCCTAAGGAATATAGAGGGAGAAAAAAGTTTGTCCTTTCTTCCTCCTTGAGAATTCCAGACCCCTCTCTCCTTGGGGACCCCTAGACTTCTTATCAACCTGCCTAGGAAATGACTCTCTCAATGTGTTGCAGAAATTGTTAGTGTTCAGTCGCTAAGTCATGTCCAGCTCTTTGGGACCCCATGAATTGCAGCATGCCAGGCTTCCCTGTCCTTCACTCTCTTCCAGAGCTTGCTCAAATTCATGTTCATTGTGTCAGTGATGCCATCCAACCATCTCATTCTGTGTCGCCCCCTTTTCTTCCTGCCCTCAATCTTTCCTAGCATCAGGGTCTCTTCCAATGAGTCAGCTCTTTGCATCAGATGGCTCAAGTACTGGAACTTCAGCTTCAGCATCAGTCCTTCCAATTAATATTCAGGGTTAATTTCCTTTAGGATTGACTGGTTTGATCTCCTTGCAGTTCAAGGGACTCCCCTGAGTCTTCTCCAATACCACAATTTGAAAACATCAGTTCTTCAGGACTCAGCTTTTTTATGGTCCAACTCTCAAATCCATACACATGACTACTACAAAAACCATATTTTTTACCATATGGACCTTTGTCAGCAAAATTTATTTCTCTGCTTTTTAATATGCTGTATAGATTTATGTCATAGCTTTTCTTCCAAGAAGCAAGCGTTTTTTAATTTCATGGTTGTGGTCACCCTCCCCAGTGATTTTGGAGCCCAAGAAAATAAAATCTGTCACTCTTTCCACTTTTTCCATATCTATTTGCCATGAAGTGATAGGGCCAAATTCCGTGATCTTAGTGTTTTGAATGTTGAGTTTTAAGCCACCTTTTTCACTCTCCTCTTTCATCCTCATCAAGAGGCTCTTTAGTGCCTCCTGACTTAATGCCATTAGAGTGGTATCATTTGCGTATCTGCAGTTGTTGATATTTTTCCTGGCAATCTTGATTCCAGCTTGTAATTCATCCAGCCCAGCATTTTGAATGATGTAATCTGCATTTAAGTTAAATAAGCAGGGTGACAATATACAGTCTGGACATACTCCTTTCCCAGTTCTGAACCAGTCCATTGTGCCATGTCTAATTCTAACCGTTGCATCTTGTCATATATACAGATTTCTCAGGAGATGATAAGGTGGTCTGGTATTCCCATGTCTTTAAGAATTTTACACAATTTGTTACGATCCACGCAGTCAAAGGCTTTAGCATAGTCAATGAAGCAGAAGAATATGTGTTTTGAAATCCCCTTGCTTTTTCTATGATCCAACAGATGTTGGCAATTTGATCTCTGCTTCCTATGCCTCTTCTAAATCCAGTTTATTCAAATGGAAATGCCACTAGATGAAATGCATTAGGGGTTTAAGTTGAAGACAGGTGGAAAAAATGGAAAAGTAAATCAAATTAGGGGCAAGATTTAGGAGGCAACCACTCTATCGGCAACAAAAATGTCCCTTAAATTGAAGAAGTGAACTGCAAATTTGCTTTTGATCCTGGTGGCCAGAGCAGTGCAGGAAAGAGAAACAGTTTAGAATACAAAATGTCAGATTACAAGGAAAGCAATGAGTCAGACAAAATAAATTTTCTTTGTACTAGGATCCAATAAAAAATTCTGATAAGCCTTTACAACAACCTGGTAATAAGTATGGTCTATACAGTTAATAAATGTGGTCCATACAGTTGACAGAGTTCACAAGAGAATGCTTGAGAAATGTGGTAATTAGAACTGAAACATTTCTGAAGCCCTTCTGATCCGAGAGATGGTTACTGGCCTTCGGTGGTAAGGGCAGCCAAGCCTCCTTCTGATGTGACACTGAGCAGTTCCCTGGACCCACTCCAGACAATGTCCATCTTTCACTTATGGGTCTGAAAGCAGATGTGATGCAAAGGCATCTTTGGTGTAGCCCGCCGTCTCAGCCCTGCCTCACTGGCTACACACCCCTGGGAAAGACACTGAATTTCTGTGCTCCAGTGGCCTCCTCTGCAAAATGGGAATATTAAGAGCACCTCCCTCATGGGAAGTTGGGAGGTTAATAAGTCAACGTGTCCAGAGTGCTGTGAACATTGCCCAGTGCTGAATGAGAACTGTTTGGGTGGAAGCAGTTATAGTGTGATTTATGCTTGGTAAGGCCCCTCATGGTCTTTCCCTGACCATGACTGTGTTGTCTCTCTCCAGCCTTAACAAAGCTCTCTTCTCTTCCTCTAGTTTTATCAAAGCAGGAGACAAGGAGCCCCATGTTTTCCTCCAGGTGGAACCTGCCAAGGTAGTGTTCCTTTACTGACAGTCCAAAAGTCCATTGATTTTAAGCAGAGGAGGACCTCCTCAGTCAAGGCTGGCAGAGTCAAACAGACACAGGTTTCAGAATCAGAGAAACCAGTTTGAACTGACCCTCCTCCAAACATTGTTCCCCCTCATCTCTAAAAATTGCATGTCTGATAAGGTAACCACTAATCATACATGGCTGTTTAAGTGAAATTGAAGAATTCAGTGTCTCTACCACATCAGCTATGTTGACATATAGCTACAGGTCCCATCACCCCACAGGGCCCTGGTTGCCTTCATGCTGGGCTGTGGCCATCTGGCCATTGATGTCATCACAGGGAATCGGCCGCAGTGTGTTGTACAGGAGCCCTGAATTACACAGTAGCTGTCTTCTCCTAACCGTTACCAGGTTTGCGGCGCTGACCTTGTCCCAGGCGCTCAGGCTTTCTCGACTTTGAGAACCCTGTGAGGCTGGTGTCCATTTTCTCAAGTTACAGGTGGGACCAGTCAAGCTTAGAGAGATGAAAAGTTACCATGGCAAGATCTCTTGCAGAGGCCTGAAGAGGGGGCTGGCATTTGAGCCCAGGAACGTTAAGCCAGCTTCCCTGATTGCTCAGCTGGTAAAGAATCCACCTGCAAAGCAAGAGACCCCGGTTCGGTTCCCGGGTTGGGAGGATCTGCTGGAGAAGGGATAGGCTACTCACTCCAGTATTCTTGGGCTTCTCTTGTGTCTCAGCTGGTAGAGGATCTGTCTGCAATGCGGGAGACCTGGGTTCGATCCCTGGGTTGGGAAGATCCACTGGAGAAGGGAAAGGCTACCCACTCCAGTAATCTGGCCTAGAGAATTCCATGGACTATAGAGTCCATGGGGTCGCAAAGAGTCGGACATGACTGAGCAACTTTTACTTTTACAATAAGCTACAAGGTCTGGGTTGCAGTGCACCTCCTGAGGGTTTTCTTTCTCAGAAATCAGGAGTCTTGTGGTGGAATGTGAAGCCCTCATTCACTTCACTCCTCTCTATATTCTAATCTACCCACCCAGTCGCAAGCACTGAAGAAGCTGAGAACAGCTAGGTAAATGAAGAGGAGTTTAGCTTAGAGAGGAGTTAGCACATTTGTTAACCAGCCCCAAATCTCCGTCCCTCCCTGGTAGTAAGACTTAACCTTTCCCTGTTTGATGATGCAGACCCCAGGGTAGAAAGGTGTAGTCATTCATGATTAACTCAGGTATTATTGGTGGGTAAAAGGGAGGAGAGGCAGGGTAAGATATAACCACAAATCACAGTTAAAATAAAATCAACCATCTGTTATCACCTATTATCTAGAAACTTCACCCAGATACTTTCCTCCTCTTTAGAGTATTTGACCTGCTACGATCTCTGCTACTCTTTATGAGAAAGAATAGGATGAAATGTTGTTTAATCAAATAAATAACTTTTAAAATTGAAATAAAGGAAAAATATTTTTAATGTAAAATCATTTTGAAAGTAACTTGACTCTTTAAAACATAGACTATGCTACTGAATAATGTTGAAGGTAATATGTGTTAGGTTGAAAATTGCACAAAAATAATGCTGAGATGCAGTCGTTAAATATACTCTGTTGTTGATCAAACGGGGACAGGGTCTCTGGAAGCCCCTCAGATCAGGGATCCTCAAGGCAGGACCAGCTTCTCGCTGTAGTGATTCCAGCAAAAGTGATGCTTCTTTCCTTTTCCAAAGAGATTGCCCCCAGACCCCCAAATTCTGCCTCTCCCAGGGGCCAAAGGAAAACACTGGTGTGGGCTGGATGAGCTAACTAGTCCTCGAGCTCTAGTGTGACTGTGATGAGCTGTAATTAAGTCTTGGGAGAAGAGAACTTCTGAGCACCAGGAAGAAGTTCCATTATGGTTTGCATCCTTCTCAGAGAATCCTACTACCATTTGTTAACTGGCAACCAACAGATTTGTGAGGGAGAAAGGGCCCAGCTTCCTTTATCTCCCCTGCCACACTCGAGTCTGGAGAGGGATTTTCCTGACAAGAGAACTAGGGATGTCATTGCCTCAGTGTGATCATGGGGCTGCAGCCCAAGTTCTGGTCAGTGGGTATCTCTGTGACATTTACAACCGCTGTTCTGGAAGAAGAATAGAGATTGTGGGCCTTTCCTCACAGCAGATCTGGTTGTTCTGTTTGTTAGTGGAAGTTGCAGAGAAATCTAAATGAGTTAGGTTTCAGTTCCTTTCAGCTGATTGTCACATGCCCCTCAGATTTGCGCTGTCATTTTCATGGATAGTTTCAACCCATTTGGTCCAAGAATTTTCCAGTCACAGTACAAGCTTATTGTGGGTTTTGTTGGAAACCTTGTCATTAGTATCTGTTGGTGCTCCTTAAGTGTCTCACTAGAGAATTTCTATTCTGGCAGTTGATTCTCCTAACATGTGATATTTTTATCTATGAACTGTATGGGCACCTGGCCAATGATATTTCCCCCTTTTGCTTTTTCGCTAGGGAGCCCAGAGCCAATGAGGCATCTTATTCTCATTGTATAGGACCTTGTAACAAAAATTTCTGAAAACTCATCTTTTACTTTGTCCTTATTTTGCAAGTTTGCTTTATTTTTCTTCTCCTTGCCTGCAGTTCTTATCCTGTTTTGAAAATAATCTCTTTGTAGGGGCATTCAGATATTTCTTCTGTTCCAAAAGGCATTCCTAGGAGGTACTTCAAAACCATACCCAACCTCTAAGATGAGCTTGTATGAGTTAGAAAAGCTTCTGCTTTTCCAGGCAGGCAGTCTAAGCATTGGTGGCCTTACATTTGTCTGTCTGTTCATAGGAGCCCTCCAGAGACTGACCTTTATGGGGGCCTGGTTCAACCCCCTCAGCTTGAGGAACTTCTGGTTTACATTTTATATATTGGCCTACTGTGAAATATCTTTGAAAAAAAAAGATTTATTTAAATTTTTGGTGCATGAATTTACTTTCAGTGTGCCTTTGATGTGGTAGCTGCTTGGAGCACAAATGTGAACAAAACAGTTTCAAGGACTCTGCCCTCACAGAGGTTAAACTCTGGTGTAGGAACCAAGCCATGAATAATAAACAAAGAAATGAAATAATTGCAGACTGTGTTAGTTGCAAGCAAAGAAATGATCAAGATGCTATCTTAGAAAATAAAATGAGAGACCTATTAGGGAAGTCAAGGAAATATCCCCTCTGAAGAGGGGAAAGTTAATGTGAGGCCTGTAGAATGAACAGAAGCTAAACGCAGTAGGAAGAAACTTCTAGGAAGGAGGAGCAGCCAATGCAAAGGCCCCGAGGCTAGAAGAGCTTAAGAAGTACTCTAAAGGAAAAGAGTACTGATGGGTGTAGTGAACAAGAAGGAAAACAAAGACAGAAAATAATGTGAGATCAGGTCTCTAAGACCCAGATTACACGGGACCTTTTAGGCCATGCTAAGAGTTGGGGTTTTCTCCTAAATATGATGGGGATCTATTAAACAGCTTCGCTGTTTGAAGAATCAATCTGGCTGCTGTGAAGGAAATAGTAGAAATGGGTTGATCAAATCTGTTAAAAAGATGGTGATGCTCTGGACCAAGGTGGTGGTGGTGGTGTTGGTGGAGATGGATGCTATGAAAATGGATTTGTTAATGAAAAGTCAAGGATGATTGTAGTTTCAGTGAATCAGGACTCTAGTGACAAGTATTGAGCCCAGAATGTCTTGTGATGGAAAGGCTTGGGGAAACAGGGTGAATAATAAAGAATTTGGTTATGGATGCATTAATTTGGAGACATTCATGAGAAGAAGTCAAGAAAAGAGTTAGGTTTCTGAACTGAGAACCCAGAGAGGACTGGGCTGCTACTATAAATTTGAGAGTCATCAAGAAGTAGGTGGTATTAAAGCTCTAGCATTAAAGGAGGTTTCAGAACATAGTAGAAATAACAATCCCCAGAGCTGACTTCTGTGGATCATGTTCAGAACATAGTAGAAATAACAATCCCCAGAGCTGACTTCTGTGGATCATGTAATGTTGACCATGTAGAAGAGCAAATCAAAGTGTGTCCTGCATATGGCAGCATGAAAGTGAGTCATGGTGAGCCTGACAGAAAAATGTTCGCAAGTGGGAGGAACAGAAGGCAGATGGAATTGGTCAGAGATGGACGGATGAGAAATGGTAGAGACAGTGGACCATGGACATAAACTAGACAAGGATGGAAGGAAAAGCAAGAGAAGCCTGGTGGTTAGAGAGGGGTGAGCAGGATTAATGAATAGGAAGTTGTAGGAACTCAGATTAATAGAGTGAAGACTATAGAGCTAGGGGTTAAAAGCATCAGATGATCCAAGGATGGGATGTTGGGAGTCCAGATTCCCAGGTAGTAACGGTAAAGTCAGAGGGCACTAAGGAACTGAGAGAGGAAGAAAGAAAAGCACTTTGCTGTTAAGGAGGCCAAGGAACTGTAAGTTCCACCTCAAAATAAGCTGGAAAATCATTCTTATTATCATATATATTTCCTAGATCATTCCAAATCCCTATTTGGAATTGGATTGGTGCACATAAATAAATAATGATGGTGGCTGATTCATTGTAGGTCTACTCTGTAAACACCATTTTAGGTCATACTTTTGAACACTGAAATTCTTTATTACCATTAAGATATTGCTTGGAAAGTATTCTACAATGTGTTCATTCTCATAGCTTGATTATTCTCATTTCTCAGTCAGTAATGATTCAAGACCTTTTGGGTTACATTTAATACCTTTTTGTCTGATGTACACCACCCTTCGATCTAGCCTTACTTCTGTGTCTAGTCTCATTTACTGCCATCCCCTTAAGATGTACCTACCATATCAACTCCTCCGAAGCCCCTACTGTCAGAGCAGTCCTTGCATACCTGCCATGCTGCTTCACCTGCATAACTTTGCTCATCCTCTAAGACCCATCTAAAGTGTCAACTTCTGGGTCAAACCTTTCCTAAAAAGCTGAACCATTCAGAAGTGCATTTCTGTGCATTTCAAAAACATTACATATTGACAAATTGACATTGTTAATCATTTGCTACCACAAATGTAAACTTGAACCAAGGATAAAGGATGTAACAAATGTGATTCACATTCAGGATAAAATGTAAAAGTACTTTGCATTTATCATCTCGTTTCATTCCCTAAAAGGTAGGTGTAAATATTTCCTTTTATTAGATAAGGATTCTGAGACTTAGAGTCTTTGTAAGAAAAAGTAAATAACAAGTGGCAGAACTGGATATTTATTCCATAAACAAAGGTCACATAATGCTCTTCCTTCATCTTATTCATCACTGTGCATTCATCATGCACTTATGCATGCACATGATAATTCTTCACCTGTCAAAAAACTACACAAATTTTTGTTCAGGGCCCCTGGGACTCTAAAATCTGACATTGACTTTGAATTTACCTTGATAAATGTTGCATCTTCCTTGAAATTTAGAAAAATAAGTTTTGATTTGAGAGTCTGGACTATGCTTAAAATCTTAATTCAGTGATTGCCCTCTACTTGTTTGAAGTCACACCCTGTTCCTGTTTGCCAGGCAGCTCCTTATAGCAGTGTTATAATTATCTAGGAGGACAAGTTCTTTAGGTCATGAGAAGTGGATTTGTTGACACGTGAGTGTCAAGCCTTAGTGTATTGAAGGCAGAGGGCAGAGAGCATCTGGGTTCATTTCCTGGGGGCCCTTTTGCTTTCATTGACATAGAACTTGCCTGGAGTTTTTAAGAACAATGGTGCTTTCTTGCTAAAGACCAGGGATCCTCTGGGAAATACAAGTTAGCTGCTGTGGGGCCCCTGCATTTGGCAAACATGCCATCTTGATCTGATCCTGATGTCCACAGCAGTCATTCTTAGATTTTTACTGTGTGGAGGGCTTGTTGGAACACAGATTTCTGGTTCCCACCCCAGAGACTCTGATTCAGTCTGTCTGGCCTGAAGCCCTAGATTCCACCAATTCAGTCAGTCTTCCAAGTGAGGCTGATGCTGCTACTCCCAGGACTACACTTTGAGTAGCTCAAAACCTTGCTAAAGTCCCGGTTTATGGAACACCCAATGAGATTGGATATAAAAGCAGAAAGCTCAGGAGTTATCTGAGTAAACTCTGAATGCTGAATTCTATAGACGACAAAAAAAAAAATCTAGAGACCAGCAACAATTCCTCTCGTGTGAAGTGAGGCCAGTTGGCTGAATCCTGGGAGTCTTTCTTTCCAGGAGCTCTTTTTCCCGAGATCTTAGAGAAAACCTCCTCTATGTACCTTCAGAACATTAGTGTGTTTTGTTCTTAAAACTGCCTTAAAGGAAGATGCTGTATAAAATTGATCAGTCTCTCAATGCAAAAATGAATGCAAGAAATTTTCTAAATGAAAATGTTACATAATATAATGAGAAATGTGGTCATTAGATTCAGGATGCATTTGTCTCTTGTTTAGATGCTAAAAGATATTTGCATTTTTATTAGATTCAAAATGGTGTGAGTCATGCAGATCAACACATTTCTTCTTCACAGGAATCCTTTGTGTTTGAACCCAACTGCCTCTTCAAAGTAGATGAATTTGGCTTCTTTCTGACCTGGAGAAGTGAAGGCAAGGTATGACACAGAAACAAGTTGTTCCTTCTTGCTCTCAGGGTGAAGGTGTTGCATTTCTCAACAAGTGACCGAAGCCCCTTGAGGGCATGGACCCTACACTTATTCATTCATTCAAGACTTTTTAAAATGTGCTTCCTTGTGCCAGGCATTGGGGATATAGTAATGGTCAAGGATGTGATCCTAATTCTTTGAAAAAGACCTCTGGTAGCTTGATAGGAATTGCATTGAATCTATAGATTGCTTTAGGTAGTATACAAAAAAAAAAAAAAAAAAAAGGATGTGATCCTTATAGATTCCAGCCTAGGATCAAAGCCGGGCATCCAAAAGAAAGAAAGAAAGTTACAAGACATTGAGAGTCGTGGAAGAGAAGATCAGGTTACAAGAGCTTAAAAGCAGGCAAGTCTGATTTAAATCTTGGGAGCTAGAAAGATTTCCCAGAAGAGAGATATTCAAGCTGAAGACTCAGAGGTGCATTTAAGGGCATTTTCCAGGACTTAACACATGGCACAGCATTCACATTTTGTGAACCTTTGAGCTGAATTTCCGAAAAGTAGAATCAGAGTTTAAGTTAGTATAGTCCCACTAATATTTCATGTACACACATATATTTAATACTATACATGGCAGTAATCACAATATTAAATATATAAAAGTAACATCTTGTACTTATTCAGAGTTGCCTTATACATATGTATGTGTGTGTATATATATATATATACACATATGGAAAGGAATGTTTGGGGTCTCTGCAACCAGGCAGGATGCTATGGGGCCTTCCCAGAACAGACCCCTCCCCCATATCCACTGCTTTGGCTCCTCTCTGAAGTTCCTAGATAGTATCTGATGTACATTTCCTGAGTTATTTCACAGATCCTAAACCCCCCACCCAATGGAAGAATTTAATTACTTGATGACCGTAAGGACAGAGCCTCCTGGAGCCTGAGGATTAATAATGTTCACCCCTGTGACACCCCCATGTTATCTCACCATCAACCAGTCAGGGAACTGTGCACTAGCTGATCAAATACCCTGCAATATCCTTGCCTTGGCTGCCCTTTAAACTTATTTTGCTGAAACTCTGTGCTTTGGGGAGTTCAGGGTTTTAGAACGGGAGCCACCCATTCTCCTTGCCTGGAGCCTTACAGTAAACACTGCACCTTCCTTCACCACAACCCACTGTTCGTGAACTGGTTTTACTTCACACACATGAATGGACCAAAGTTTGGCTTGAAAGTATCTTGCCCGTTTTTGATGGTTGAAAATTATTATTGTTATTATTACTTGTTTTTAATCCTGCGTCTGCTTTACTCTAATCAGCAGTGCCTTCATCATCACAAACATTTGCTAATCACCTGTCTGTGCTCTAGGTCTGGCAGAATTTAGACTCACTGCTGTGTTATATGCTCTCTGTGCAGGAAGGCCAAGTGCTAGAATGTTCCCTCATCAACAGTGTTCGGCTGGGAGCCACCCCAAAGGTACCCATGTTTGGTGTTTGTTGTTCTTCTAGACACAGGCTGTTGTGTGACCCCTTTGTTGTCATTGTTTAGCCAGTCATTCATGTTTAACTCTTGTGACCCCAAGGACTACAGCCTGGCAGGCTCCTCTTCCATGGGATTTCCCAGGCAAGAATACTGGAGTGGGTCGCATTGTCTTCTCCAGGGGATCTTCCTGACCCGGGATCAAAACCTTATCTCCTGCCTTGCAGGCATATTTCTTACCACCAAGCCACCGGGGAGGCCCATTACTGCCCCCAAATCATCAGCTGGCAGTGAAGAACAGATACAGCTTAGAAATCTCATCTGTAATGGTTGGATAATTTGGATTGCATTGGGTTTAATTATATTAGAAATTGTTATTAACCTTTGAAAATGATGACCCTTGTGCGACATGAGCATTGAAATAAATTGTTCCCTTAACTCAGAAATTAATCTGGCAAGCACCCTTTTTCCCCATCCCCACCTTCTTTTTCAGCAAACAGTGAGTCACTTCTGGTCCGTGGCTGATGTGGAAATTTAGATGACTTGGGTAGTTCCATATTTGTGCACCTGTGCATGCAGACCCTGGCTCACCTTGAAGGCTCAGTTTGCCTGAGAGAAAAAAGAATGGCAGAGCACATAAATAAGCCTTCTTCACAAGGATTGATTTGTTTGAATGAGAAGCTATTTGCACTAGGAATTTAAAAGATGGTTTGTTTTTTTTCCTGGAATATTCCATCACAGCATTTATTCCCTTTTCCATAATAGTCTTGCAGGTTTGCAGGTTCTTAGATGTTCAAAACAAAATTATGTTCCTCACTTTGTTTTTGTTTTTTGTTAGTGACCCTCTTTAATGTTAGTTTCAAATCTCTGGGTAACTACCTTGGCATTTCCCCCTGAGTTCTTTCAGAGGACAAAGCCACTATTTTACTTGCTAATTAGGGCAAACTTACACAGTTTTCATTCCAAATGAGAAGGCCAGGGCTCCTAGAGATGCACGTGTTCATTCTTTGTGTCCAGGCTATTTGAAAGACTAGATCTCATTTTCTAACAGCTTGCGGTTACTGACTGTGGCAATACCCTGCGTGTTTGCGTGCCTCCCCAGTGACTGTTCTCTGTGAGAAACCCCTTTGACCTCTGCAGACACAATCAGGTCTCAGGCAGAGACTTTGAGTCCTGTTGCCATAGTTCACGTCCTCCAATAACTACAACCCTCAAATGAAAGAAAGACCGTGCCTCCCCATCTCCTAAATCAATAACTGTGTAATACCTTTCTTACCAGATGAGTTCCAGTAGTGTGTAGTGTTACAGATTTTACCTAGTTGAGTTTTAGAATAACACTAGATGTCTGGCCATTTTTAGATAGAAGAATTTGCTTTACTGGATGTTTCTACATCAAATGTAATTTCTTTTCCTATGCTCTGTGATCTAATGTATTTTTTTCCTACTTGTCTACCTCTATAGGATCCCAAAATTTTGGCTGCTCTTGAAGCTCTTGGCAAATCAGAAAATGATCTGGAAGGGCGGATAGTTTGTGTCTGCAGTGGTGCAGATCTGGTGAACATCAGTTTCACGTACATGGTGGCTGAAAATCCAGAAGTAACTAAGGTATCCTCCATGAAACAACCTCCTTCCATTCCCATATGGACATGTGTGGTGCACATAATTTTTCATGTATAATGTCATTTTGATATATATTTGAATTGTGTAATTTAAATTTTAAAGAAAATTTCCATGGCTTGCTAGAATGTTGCCCTAGAAAATTCAGCAAGCACAGTACCCTTTCAGCATGTCACTCATGAATACCAGCAGCCTGAACACTGACTGTGATATGTCGTAGGAACCTCTTTAACCAGAATGTTCACAAGAATCATCTGGGGTTTAGTAAAAATTCAGATTCTGATTCAGTAGGTCTGAGGTAAGAACATATTCTCCCTTTCGAACAAGCTCCCAGTTGATGCTGAGAACCACAGTGTGAGTAGCAAAGGGTTAGATCAGTACCACTCAGCTGAAATATAATGCGAGCCACAGATGTAGTTTAATTTTTCCTGGTAGCCACAAGTAAACTTAGTTTCATTATTTTATATTCCACATAGAAGCGATACCATATGGTGTTTATCTCTCCCTGCCTGGCTTACTTCACTAGTGTGATCATCTCTAAGTCCATCCACATTGCTGCAGATGCCCTTATTTCCTTCTTTTTTTATGGCTGAGTAGTAGTCCATTGTGTGAATGTACCACATCTTCTTTATCCATTCCTCTGTCAACGGGCATTTAGATTGGTTCCATGTCTTGGATATTGTAAGCTATGTTGCTCTGAGCATAGGGATGCATGTATCTTTTTAAATTCTGGTATGTCATTTTGTAGCCCAATAGGTCATTTTAATATGAAATCAATATAAAATCAGTTAACATATTTTACATTCTTCTGTTCATACAAAGTCTTCAAAATATAATACGTGTTTTCAGTTCAAATGAACTGCATTTCAATTGCTGTGTATGGCTTGTGGTTACCCTGTTAGTGCACGTCTAGATGATTGATACCCACCCTGCCTGTAAGCTATGAAAGTAATGGGCTATGATCCATCTTAGTACCATAACCAGCCTACCATTGCCCTAACAAGTGAGTCTCAGAGATATTGACCAAGGTAGAAAGCCTCAAATGTAATTCACTCTCCCACAAGTTGCTTGCCTTCAGGCAGTGTTACCTGTGGACAGAGCACCCATTATCTTTGCATAAAACGTGTGAGGAGGTCTGAGCCTCTGCTTTTCCATGGCAGAGATCTGGGTGTGGGGGGTTGGGAGGGGGTCATTGTATTTTCTCATTGATTCTGCAAGTAGAATCAATGCAGGGTTGAATGAGAAAGGCCCTCATTAGAGATACCGAACTTTGGAGCCCTCAGGGAATATCCAGGTAAGATTATTTGATGAAACTGAGATGAGAAAACTTTACCCTGGACCCAGAATCAAGGGGTGCAGAACTGAGTTCTACAGATACTGAGATCATCAAGACTCTTTCACCCTCACTCACAAAGCATGGTCCACTTTCCAGCTGCACACGCCTCAGTGGGAACTCCTTGCACGTTAGAATCTCAGGCCCACAAAGACCTACAGATCCAGACTCTTCATTACTAAGAAGCCCTCCCCGCCCATTGACTCATATGTGCAGTAGAGTTTGAGAAGCTCCCAACCGTGGCTCTGGGTCCAGGCAGGAGTGGATGTCCCACATGATGTGAGAGCCTTTGCTTCTGTCCTTGCATGGCTTGGTTGCTTTTATGCTGCTTTTCCAGATCACTTCGCTTTGGGAGAACAGATGTTGCTTTCAGCATTGTTCTTTCAATATTGTGCTCAGATCAACACCCAGTTGGATGGTTTCTTAAACCCTGCTGATCTAAACAAGCGTTGTTTCTAGTGCACGCTTATGTTATTTGCTACAAAGATCTTTCTGGTTGCTATTTGCCATAGCAACATTCAATCCCAGAAGTCTATCCTGATCACCCAGAAAGAGAAAGACTTATTAATCAGACAGATATTTAGATGGCTGAAATTTTGCAAAATGACAGTTCTGTAGACCTGTGTTATGTCTTTTATCAACTGGTCCTATTACAAGAAACAGTATGACTCATATGACCTTAAGAATCTGGGATCGGAAACAAGTTGCCCGGCCGAACATCCTTCCTCCTCCTCTTCCCAGCTGTGTGACCGAGACACATGACTGGCCTCGCTGAGCCTCAGCTTCTTCATCTCAAAAATAAGAGCAGCATCCCAGCACCTGCTCGTGGAATTGTTGTGTAGATTATAGGCTTCATTACATGGACAGTTCCTGTGCCTTTCTCATCGAGAGCCCTCATTGTACACTCACTGCTCAGATCACAGAGTCCTAGGATTTCAGAGCTGGAAGTGGAACTTAGACACCTCATTTTTCAGACGTAGAAGAGGAAGCCAGAGAGTTGAAAGAACTCGCCTGAGTCTACACAGCAGGCTAGGCCAGAGTCCAGCCTAAAACTGAGCCTTCTGATTTCTTGTGTGATACTGTCAACCCCACCCCATCCCTGAGCAAGTACAGTCCTGGGAAGATGGCTCAGATCAGTAAATCGAAATGTTCTTACTTCCGTGGTTTGATTGCTGCAGTCTTGTTTTATTTAAGAGCCATGGTCTGAACCCTATAGTCATAAGTACATGATATATCAGTCCATGTTCCAGGGCAGAAGTCTGTACTTGAAGATAAGATTTGGGATTTTTTTGTGGTGGTACCATTTTGACATGAGTACAGCTTAGGAGCCCAGAATCATGGGACCATAGAACAGCTCTTGGCTAGCTATATTCTGTTCATGTTATCACAAAAGTCAGTTAAAGCAAATCATCATTCTAAAAAATTACACTTACAGACCTTAAACACTATTATGGCAATCTGAGCGTAGGTTGTTGGAAAAGAATTTCCAGACACAGAGCATTTCAGATGGGAGTGAGTTTATTAAGAACAAAGAGCAGAGATAACGTGGGCGCTGGGAGTGCAGCAGGCCAGCCTCCAGACAGACCAGGGAGAGTCTACAGTTTCCGGGGTTAGTGGCCAGTTTTTTATAGCCTCAAGACAAAGCAAATTCCTGCTGGAAGCTTGGCTTTGGGTGACTGGTTAGGGCATGATAGTGTGATCACCGGGGTGGACATTTTTGCCAGACTTGGTGTCAGGGAGCTAGTTGGTGATCAGTGGCGGTTTGGGGCCACAGTCACAAAGGGGCTCATTCATCTTCAGAGGTGCCCTTGGTTCTGGGCCCCACTTCTACGGCCTTGGTGCAAAGCCTCACACCTATGGCCTTGGGACAGAACTCCACAAATGCTCTATTTTAACTTGAAACATAGAGATTGGGTTCAGTTGTTGGCCAATCTTTTAATGTTAGGGCCAAAATCTAATAGTTTTGGTCTATTAGTTGTGGTTGATGGATTTTTTGCCAATATGTGCTCAGTCTTGTCTAGCGCTTTGTGGCCCTATAGACTGTAGCCAACCAGGCTCCTCTGTCCATGGAATTTTCCAGGCAAGAATACTGAAATGGGTTGCCATTTCCTACTCCAGGGGATTTTCCCGACCCAGGGATAGAGCCTTTGTCTCTTGCATCTCTGAATTGGTAGGCAGGTTCTTTACCACTAGCACCACCTGGGAAGCCTTTTTTTTTTTTCTCCCCACTTATACTTTGCCCATAATGCACTGTCTGAAATATCCAATTTGGTTTCTTTAAAATACAACTAAGTCCACTTTAAAGACATTCTTGGAGCAGTTAGAGAACAGGATTCTACAATTGAATAACATCTTTCCCTAATCTTTTAGTTGTCTCACTTACACAGAACTTGAGAAAAAATTTTTAGCAACTTACTTTTAAAGAAATCTTCCCAAGTATTCACTGGAAGAACTAGCAACCCTCTTTCTTTCCACAAACGTTTTTTACTGATTAATGTAGTTTTTGTTATTTTATTAATATAGTTTTTATTAAACAGGTATAGAAATAAATGTAAGTAACTCATGGTACTCATGCAAATGAGAGCAGAAACTTACAAAATGTTGAAAAATAGCTTATTAACTGTGAGGATTAGCCATTTTCTCGGAGGTCAGAATGTTTTGCTTGTTTTATGCCATCTGACAAGTCTCGGTCTGACCAGTGATATACAAGTTTTAAGAGGTTTTCTAGTACAGAACTTGCTTAGGAGTATTTATTTGAGACTCTTGAGTCTGTTCTTAATTCCTGGGCTTATATGATACCTACAGTCCAATGATTCTGAAAAATTCATTTAACCAAACATTGAATCCAGGCAGATGGGCCAACCTTCTTGTCCTGTCCACAGAGGACCAGCTTTCACATGTGGGACCTTTCTGGACTCTGTGAAAGTCACCCTACTTCCTTGTTCATCCACTTCCTAAAAGGGTTCTTTGATATCTTTTCTTACTTCAAGTGGGTGTTTTAGGAGTCAATACATTTAACATAAAATCTTACTTTGCTAAAGTTAAGCTTTCAAATAAATACAAAATATTTTCTCAGTACCCAAGATGATGAAAATGATGGTGCCTCTTCTTGTTTAGAGAAAAGATGACACTTGTATAAAACACATCCTTATAGCTCATCTTGTCTTTTCTTCAGCCATGCCCTCTGCTTAAAGAATAAATAAGCTTGCCTAGTCCCTCTACCTCTTTCACAAGATTTGAGCTCAATTTCATAGACCTTTCTCCCCTATGAAATAAATGTCTGATAGGATCCTGAACATAAGTCTACATCAGACCTTCCAGCCACATCCTTCTGGTTGCTGAGGCCATGGACACTCTCCTCGTGTGTCCTGATCGATCTGTTAACAAACACTCTGTGTCCAAAATCTAGCTGCTTCTACCATCACCATCACTGCAGTGCCCTCCCAGTCAATACCATTTCTCCCCTAATTCTCTGCCTTGACCTTGTCTGTTGTAGTCTATTCCCAAAATAGCAGTTGGAAGGATGTTTCTAGAACTTAGTTTAGATCACATCACTGATGCTCAGAACCCTCCCCGGCCCTTAAAGAGTCCCTGCTCACCTCTGTCCTCTGGCTGCCCTGCTTTCCCTCTCCCTATTTCCTTCCGGCCACAGGAACTTTGCCTGTGCTGTTCCTTTTGCCTGGAACATGCTGTTTCCCAGCTACATGGCGCGCCTCCTCCCTCACATCTCTCAAGTCTCTGCTGGGACCTCTCCTCAGCTTCCTGCCTCCCCTCCCGTCAGCACATGCTAACTCTTTATTCTGCTTTATTTTTCTTCATAGCAATTACCACTCACTACTTACATGCCATACATACATTTATTACCTTCCCATTCCCTACTGCTTCCCCAGCCTTTAGAACATTCAGTGCCTGACATTTAATCAGTGCTCAGTACATACATTTTGTTGTTTTGTATATATAAAGTGTTTTTACATGGGCCATCTTTAAACTCTAGTGAATTTGTCTCAATATTGCTTCAGTTTTATGTTTTGGTTTCTTGGCCACGAGACATGCGGGATCTGAGCTCCCCAACCCGGGGCTGAACCTGCACCCAAGGGAAGTCCCTTTATATATAAATATAATTTCCAGAATGACAAAGAAACAGTTAACAGTGGCAGCCTCTGGGAGTGAAATCAGACGGAGAGCCAAAGATGCTTGTTTTTCTCTTCTTACTCGTCTTTGTTTTGTATGATTTTCTTTTTCTTTTTCATCATTAAACTTAGTTTTTATTGGCTGATAGCTGCTTTACAATGCTGTGTTAGTTCCTGCTGTACAGCAGAGTGAACCAGCTGTTGGATCTCCTTCCCATCTGGGTCACCACAGAGCACTGAGTAGGGTTCTCTGAGCTATACAGTAGGTTCTCATTGCCTGTCTATTTTATACATAATATCAGTAGTGTATACATGTCAATCCCTGTCTCCCAATTCATCGCACCCTCTTTCCCCCTCAGCATCCATACATTTATCCTCGTTTTATTGAGGTCTTTATGTGGACTGAATCCATAAACTCTAACCTAGGCGATAAATAGGTATAACCCTCAAACCTTTTGCAGTTTAGCTCTAAGAAAAGCTAGGTGAATGATGTTTGGATAAGAAAACCAAGAAAATGTGATTCAATGTCAGTCCCAAATGTCTGGGATTCCATGGCATTATTTGTAGAGTCACTTTTCAGGATGTAAGGGGGCTGTTGCAGAGAATCCATGACAAGCCTGGAGGCTGTAACCCCAGTGTCTCGACCTCTTTCCAACTGAGATCATTATTTTCTGCTTCCCTAAGTCCTTCCTGTCATGCCAGTTAGAAAGGTCAGCTTTCATTTCCTCTCCTTAAAGATCTTCTGTTAAAGGAATTTCTAGCAAATTGCTGGTACTTTTTCTTCAAACCCAGTATGCCTTTGGGTAATAGGTGTGTCTGATCGGTCACGTAACTTAAAACATCTATAAATAAAAACAATTGCATGAAGGAGATATTTCCTTTTTTTTTTTCCTAAACTGTATGTAATAGAGCTTTTTTCTGAATCCTCCTTATCTCTCTGCCACTGTTTTACCATAAACCCTTCTGTGCTATGTGCTTAGTTGCCCAGTTGTGTCCAACTCTTTTCGACCCTGTAGACTGTAGCCCAGCAGACTCCTCTGTCCATGGGGACTCTCCAGGCAAGAATACTGGAGTGAGTAGCCATTCACTCCTCCAGGGGATCTTCCCAACCCAGGGATCGAATCCAGGTCTCCCATATTGCGGGCTGATTCTTAACTGTCTGAGCCACTAGGGAAGCCCATAAACCCTACAAAAAATGCCAAATATTGTAACAAACTTCTTTAGTTAGAAGAGAAATTTGATTTCTCTGATATATTTTTTATCTCTTAGGATGCAACTAGCTGGGGGGGTTTTGTCTCTGGTGTGCTGAAGGGAGTTTGGATGTCTTTCATTTAGCTCCAGCTGGTGCTGCACAGCAAACTGCACGCACAGTCACAGTACATAAGATTGAAAGGCAACCCTCTTTGAAAATCTCCCCAAATAAATATGCTGTTTTATACCAAGTTGAATTTTATTTTGATTACAAAAATAAGCTGTTATTATGGAGTTCAAAATGCACAGATTTGGATTTGAGTTTAGACAACTTCCAGACTGTTCATCGCACTTTCTGTAGGTTGTAAATATTTGGCAAACTCCATAAATTATGCTTTGTAACCGAGTCATCAAATAAGCCCATGATTGAATACTGTAGAAAGTAAATTACAAAAATGTTATGTCTTCTTCTTGTAGACAAAAAAGATAAGGTCAGGTAGTTTATTACAGGTAATAAAATCTTATTTTAGTCAATTGGATTGAATGTCAAAATCACTCTGCTGAATTGAAATTGTGTTGAGTGGAAGAATTACTGCAGAAGTTCTTAGAGAAGGGATTTATTCTTTGTTTTGTTAAGAAGGGAAACAATCCAGTTCACCTTTAGTCAGTGCTGCCTGACAGCTTTGGTCGCATTCTGCAGAGCTCCTCTGGGCTTCCCAGGGGGTGCCCATGGTCAAGAGCCCGCGTACCAGTGCACAAGACACTCAAGACTCAAGTTCAAGCCCTCACGGGGAAGGTCCCCTGGGGGAGGGCGTGGCAGCCCACTCCAGGATTCTTGCCTGGAGAGCCCCATGGACAGAGGAGCCTGGCAGACTGCTGTCTGTAGGGTCGAGCCGCCAAGACTCACGAACACCCTGAAGCAACTTAGCACTCACGCGGAGCTCCCCTCCTTTCAACTGGCTTCTCTACTCACAGGCAAGCACAGACCTACTCAAAGGGATCAAACCTGAAGCCTCACCTGAGACTTTCTTAAAAATGCAAATTCTTGGGTCTTAAGCCAGCCTAATAAATCCGAAATTCTCAGAATGGAGCTCAACTTTTTTTGTTTCTTTTTTTGTTAATTGAAGTATAACTGATTAATATAACAGTTATATTAATATATACAATGTTATAAACAATTAATACAAACAATGTTATATTAATTTGAGGGGCACATCATCGTGATGATTCAGTATTTTTACAATAATATTTTAACTAGCCTCCCAGGTGATTCTGATGCTAGATGAAGTTTGAGTCCCCATTAGCTTAGCATACAAATGGATTTGGTCCAAAAATTGTAGCAACTTTGAGCCCAAACAAGTTTTTATCAAATTAATTGACTGCAGCAGGCAAGTGAATCTATAGACCTACCGATTGCTGTGGCCTTACCGGAAATGGTTAGAATTCATTAATACAAAAAGCATGATTAAAATGAATTCATTTCTGTGACCCTAGGGGGAAAAAGCTATTTCTTGAAGTGTAGTTTTAATTGTGTTAGCTATCCGGTGGTTCTCAAAGTGTGGTCCCAGACCAGCATCTTCAGCGGTACCTGGGAACTTAATCCAAGATGAGAGGTCTTAGGCCCTGCCCTAGTGCTCGAGTTAGGAGCTCACGGTGAGAGCTGCTGCCCTGCAGAAAAGCTCTGTAAGGAGTTTCTCCTGCTTCTCTTGCAGAGAAGCCTTGAGGAACTTGCATTTGCTGGTTTGCTGCCTAAGCTCACCTGAGCCGATGCCTGCTGAATGCTGAAGGAGCTCAACTGTAAATCTGCATTTCCTTCCTGTCCATCACCCAAGCCCCAGTAGAGGAATTGACTTGAGTTCTTCACCACATTGTCTCCTGGTTCTTTGAGGCTCAGGTTCAGGATGGGGTGCCTGTAGTGCATGTGTGTGTGTGTGGTTGTTTCCAGGAGTGAATGTCGGCATGCTCTGGTGTTATTTTGTCTTTAAACCATCTCAAATTCATGAGAAGCAAATCAGCGAGGGCCAGTACAAAGTCTTAAGGACAAAGCTGTGAATTGGAGCAAATGGGTGGACGCATATTTGTGAGCTTTAAATGTCTCCATCTCACCCAGGTATTTTCTTCTTGCCAAAAAAAAAAAAGTGGGGCTCATCTGCTCACTTGCTGGGTTGACTATGGAGACCGTGAAGCTCTGGGCCTCGGGAGGGCTGTATGCGTCAGTGAGTGTGGAGTGGGTAACCCGTGCCCTGGGGGCCTCCCCTGACCGCCTGTCATCTTTGCTCTCCCTTCCTCCAGCAGTGCTCTCGCTCCTCTTGCCAGACTGTCTGTTCCAGGACCCAGTGCTTAAGTGTCTGACCCATGACAGTGCTCTCTGCACTCTGAAATCGATTCTTTGTCTCTGTGTTATCAAAAGTTCGTTCCTTTAGACCAGAAGTTGTTGACTCAGATACCTGCAGGAGCCAGGGAGATGATTTGAATAATGGAAAGGTGCCGGCAGACAGACAGGGATGGAGTAGAATTTAGTGAAGTGGGATGTACATCCACCATCTGGGGGCACTTCCCTCTTGCCAGTTTTCTGACCATCAGAACACAGCCCGGACGTTGCTGGACGGTTGTTGTTTGCGGTGTTTTTTCCATGAGGTACTGGACATCTGGATTTGTTGCATGACATTTCCTGATGTTAAAACGTTGACAGATACATTCATTTTTGTTCGCACTCTGTCAAACAGCAAACTGGTCTGTGGATCATTTAGAACCTCACCCCTGACAGCAGCCAGTGGGTGTAGTTATACTAAAGTGAATGCTAATCTTCTCATAACATGTTTACCTCACTGACGTTTTAAGTGAAGATGCCCGTTTGTGTCTTTTTTCATTCAACTGTACATCCTAGAATTATTTTTTGATGAACTATAAATGTGGGCGAATCATTTCTTCTACATGGGCTTTCTTATCCTCGTTTTTAAAAGAAGAGAGTTACAGTGGATGACCCTTGAAGCTGTGTGTTGGATGTTAGTCGCTCAGTCGTGCCCGACTCTTTGCGATCCCATGGACTACAGCCCACCAGGCTTCTCTATCCATGGGATTTTCTAGGCAAGGATACTGAAGTGGTTTGCTATTACCACTTCAGTATCCTTGCCTAGAAAATTTGTCACAGTTTAACATCAGGAAATGTCATGTAAAAAATCCACAAACAACCACCATCTAGCAGCCTCTGGGCTATGTTCTGATGGTTGGAAAACTGGCAAGAGGGAAGTTTTTAAAAGAAGAGAGTTAGAGTGAATGACCCTTGAAGTTACTTTCTCCTATACAGACATGGAATTTCTTTACAAAACAAAAACCTGTACTAGATGCCAAGGAGGGTACCAATTAGTTGCTTGGATCCTTGTGTCTATACTGAAGATTCTTTGGATGTAACAGAAAGTCATGGCTTGAATTGAAGGAAGGATGAAACATGATCTTGGCATTCTAAGAAGACGATTGTTTTAGTTGCTCAGTCGTGCCCGACTCCTTGTGACCCCACAGACTGTAGCCCGCCAGGCTCCTCTGTCCATGGGATTTTCCAGGCAAGAATACTGGAGTGCATTGCTACTTCCTCCTTCAGGGGATCTTCTCAACCCAGGGATCGAACCTGAGTCTTTTATATCTCCTGCCTTGGCAGGGAAGGTAATATGGTAATAACATAAGGCTCTGAGCACTGCTTCTCAAAGTGTGGTCTGGACCAGCAGGGTCATCATCACCTGGGAACTTAGAAATGTAGGGTCTCAGGCTTATCCTCAGACGTGTTGAATCAGAGTCTGCATTTGAACAAGAACTCTAGGCACTTCCTTTACACATTAAAGTTTGAGAAGTACAGTTGTACCTCAATATCCACAGGGAAATGGTTCTAGGAACCACCCCCTTGACCCCTGAAGACACCAAAATCCACAGACGCTCCAGTCCCTTGTATAAAATGACATCGTACAGTTGGCCCTCAAATCTGTGGGTCCCACCTCAGCAGACTCGGAGGACCAACTCTGCGGAGGTAGGATACAAGAAAACAAGTCATTCTTGCCTTCAGCAGTTACAGGAGGAGGACGACCTGAGAAACATTTGAAATTGAGAGGCTTTGTTCCTGAGTGAAATTGGAGGAGATTTTAAATCTGATTAACTGAGAGTATGATGCTAAGATCATCAGAAATGGAGGGCCCAGTTACTTTGGGGCAACAGAGGAAGAGACAGTGAACTTAGAACATGTTCCCTGAGGGATGTGGGTATCCTGGACTTGCTGTGGTCACACGGTGTGAAGGCGCTCATTGGCTGCGCAGCCACCCTTGGGAGCTCACCTGCAGGCTGGCCCTGACCTCCTGTTTCTTTGTTCCCTGTCTCTATACCCTGTAACATTCCAAAGATGACTATCTTTATGTGTTTGGAACACCACCACCACCACCCCCGTTTCTTAAGTCATCAATTGTGGGATTTTAGTGTAATTTGTCTTAGCAAAATTCCTTACCATAAAGCATATGCAGGAGCCCAGCACTGGAGCTGGAGGAGGTTCCATTGGGGTTCTCAGGAGCCTTGTCGCTCTCATCAAGGAGGCTTCTTTGGGGTCAGGGGAGGAGCAAAGAGAGAAAGAAGCTCCAGTGAGGCCTGTCACAAGTGAATGCAAGTGAAATTCACCTGAAATTAACTGTTTCAAGTGAACATTTTAGTAGCATTTAGTGTATCACCTGGAGAAGGAAATGGCAACCCACTCCAGTCTTCCTGCCTGGAAAATCCCAGGGACAGAGGAGCTGGGTGGGCTGTTGTTCATGGAGTCTCGGAGTCGGACACGACTGCGTGACTGAGTACAGTGTATCAGTGCTGTGCAGCCACGACCCCGTCTGGTTCCACAGCAGCATGCACCCTCAGAGAAAAACCCCATGTCCATTTCATGAGTTGCTCCCTGTCCCCCTTCTTACAACCGCTCTACTCAGCCTAACGTGTACACACAGTTTGCTTTTATACTAAGCTGGGCTCACGCCAGTAGAGTTTAACATAAAGTGAAAGTGTCAGTCGCTCCATCGTGTCTGACTCTGTGACGCCATGGACTGTAGCCCACCAGGCTCCTCTGTTCATGGCATTCTCCAGGCAAGAGTACTGGAGTGGGTAGCCATTCCCTTCCCCAGGAGATCTTCCTGACCCAGGGATCGAACCCAGGTCTCCCGAATTACCAGGAAATCTTTACTGTCTGAGCTACCAGGAAAGCAGTTTAACATAGTACTATGTTTTATCATTAACGGTTTTATCTTGGGCATTTTCCTGGCCTTTAAATTGTTGTCTTGGGCTTCAGTGTAACGGTAAGTCCCCATGACCTTTAAGGTGGGTTTTCTAGGTTGTTGCCTCTCTTGCTTCTCTGGAAACCTCCCAGCCTCTTCTGTTCCAAATGCTGTGATCGTCACAGGGGACATGTTTTCTCTGCTGAGGTTTCATGAATGCAAAGGTTTCCTGAGAAAAGACTCAGCCCTGGGCCCAGCCCGCAGTCACTCGGGTTGCCCTAATTGCAAGTGTTATCAAATGACTCTGCCAAGGGAATGCAAAATGAATTACTCTAATTGTACCAGAAGTTTGAATTTCACCTTTTGGCCCCTGGGACAGAAAAATGTCGCTAGCTGTAAATTGCTTCTCCATTTACCACATAGCTCCAGTTTTTACTGCTAGCAAAAAATTTTAAAAATGTCATTGGGAACATAATGTGTGTGGAACATGGGTCTACATGTATTTGTGTGTTTTCTTATCTTTGGGGTATAATTGAAAGATAGGACATGTGAGGAGGTGGATTGGCAATGCCTGCGATGAGACTCTGTTGCCTCTAAGGAAATAATTGAATAATCATAATAGCGCAGTCCATGTGCCAGATCCTGCCCTCTGCTCTGATTTCTTTAAATGTTTATTTTGTTTATTTGGCTGCACCTGGTCTTAGATGCCACACACAGGATCTTCGATCTTCATGGCAGCATGCCCGGTCTTTGGTTGCAGGTTGTGGACTCTCGGGATCTAGTTCTCTGCCTAGGGATCAAATCTGGGCCCCTGTATTGGGAGTGTGGAGTCTTCACCACCGGACCACAGGGAGTTCCCCCTCAGCCTGATTTTTGTATAGCCAGTGAGCTAAAAATGGCTTTTAAATTTTGAAAAGATTATTAAAACAAAACATAAAAACTGTGCAACAAAGAGCCATAGATGGCCCCCAATTCCTCAAATATTTATTGCCTGGCTCTTTACAGGAAAAGTTTACTGGCCCCTAATAATTATAATAAGAAGAACAGCAGCAGTGACGTTTTTATTTTGTAGTGGATGCTAGATACTGTTCAGAGTGCTTGGCATGCCTTATCTCATTTAATTCTCAAAACAGTCCTGTGAGATGGATTATTCCCATTTGCAGAGGAAGAAATAGGCCCAGAGAACTGGGTAACTTGCCCAAAGTTCACACAGCCAGTAAGTGGCGAGCTGGCGTCTTGAACCCAGACCCTGGGTCCACTGCAGGTCCTGCGTCCTACTCACCCTCTGCTGCAGCTCACGACTTGAGGACTAGTCTCCCCCACTTGTAACACAGTGTGATGCTACTGCACTTTTCAGGTAGAAGGCTCTTTGGTCAAATGAGCACGAGAAAGCCTTGTTTAGGAGAATTGCTTTGCTATAGCTCTCTCATAAGCACTGATATATTCTCATACCAGTCTCAGCAAGGAGGAGGGATATTCAGTTTTTTCCCAAGTGGATATACATTCATTCATTCATGCTTATTGAAGAGATACAGTATCTTTCAGAACTGCTGGTTTAAGCAAATGATGTCATAGAGGCATTGCTCAGCCCAATATTTTCCCAGATGTATTAGAACACTCAGCTTTACCCTTCACATCCTCTTTATTGTCCTTGTTTTCGGGCTGCCATGTCTCTTCCTTCCCTCCCCAGTTTGGGGGGGTGGGTAGAACAGAGGAAGTGTGGGATTTTTTTCATAAATGATAGGAAATTAGATAATGAAACTCAAACCCTTTGACTTAAATTCTTTTTAGTACCTTTTATCTTGAAAGTCCTGTTTGGTTTCTAGGACTGCCTGTACATTTGATCAGCCTGGACCAATCGGTGATGTTACCTGGAGGTATAGACAGACAGAGGCTCCTTGACGGATGACGCTCATGCAGACCCTCAGCCGGTGGCATCTGTCTGCGTGTTGAGTGCTGTTCACTCTGACGTGGCTGAATTTGCTAGTGTTGTCAACTGACGCAAGTCAGGAGAAAAAGGGACCTCAGAGATCCTAAATGCAGGCCTCAGTCAAAGAAACAATTTCCTGGACACCTTTTAATTCACCAGCTCTTACTCATCCCTCACCACCAGCATTCTGTAAATCTAACAGTTGAGACCAAAAATGCACTCTTACAAAACTGGCAGCTTCTGGCCAGCATAAAATGATGCTTTGTGTTCTCTTAAAATCTTATAATTCTTCAGTTATTTCAGAGTTCTCCATATGGATATAAAATGTTGTTATGTAAAATAAACAAGACATCTCATTTTTTTCCTTTTTAAAAATGTTTATTTACTTGGCGGCGTTGGGTCTGAGGTGCTGCCCGTGGGACCCCGGCTGTTAGGTGGGGGTCTTTTCCTTAGCCGCACATGGACTTTCTGGGGTGGCGCCCTAGCGTAGTTGCTCTGCAGCATGCGGTGTCTTAGTTCCCTGACCGGGGATCAAACCCGTGCCCCTGCATTGCACGGTGGATTCTTAACTACTGGGCCACCAGAGAAGTCCCTCTCGTTTTCTTTTTGAATGGTTTCTGGAGTTTGTGCGAACGGTGCTGCTCTGTGCATTTTGAGCCATTCAAGAGCACCATGTACTGCTTATAGTATGTTGTTCATTCAGCAAGCACAAGTGAACACAAGCATAAATTTATTCTGAATGTATATATGTGTGGATGACTTAGGCTGGGTCTGTGAAACAAGCTGATAACAAGACAAATTAACAGGAGAAAAGGCATACCAATTAATGAAGGTTTCATCTTGTTTGCACAGGGGCATCACAGAAAGAAGTGAACCTCTAGAGGGACAGTGAGCTTCTAGAGTTCATAGAGCATGTTAGCAGGGGGTGGAGGGGGGCCCAAGGCAGATGGTTTTTAGGGAAGATAAATGGGTCCTGAGGAGGACAGAAGGAAGGATGTCAGTCCTGGATGATTTCTGTTTGGGTGTGGTGTCAACTTTTCATCTTCCGAAAGAGAAGGTCAGTGTTGCTTCTGGGGAGAGTATTTATGACAATCCAGTTCCCTTGGGAGGCTCTGCTTTTAGGCAGATAAGGAATTTCAGGAATTCAGCTCTCTCAACAGTATATCTATCAGAGTAGATATCTGGAATTAGATGTAGTTATTTAGGACAAGATTCTGTAGGTCCAATAGAACATTGTTACAAGATATCAGACTGTCATGGGCAGAGTCAGGCGTGTGTGTGTGTGTGTGTGTGTGTGTGTGTGTGTGTGTGCGCGCGTGCTCAACTCTTGGTGACCCCCTAGACTGTAGCCCATCAGGCTCCTGTGTCCATGGAGTTTTCCAGGAAATAATTCTGGAGTGGGCTGCCAATTCCTCCTCCAGGGGATCCTCCTGACCCAGGGATCGAACCTGCATCTCTTGTGCCCCCTGTGTTGGCAGGTGGATTCTTTACCACAGTGCCACCTGGGAAGCTCCAGAGTCACACTTAAGTGATGAAAAAATTGTCTGTTAGGAATGATAGTGAACAGAAACCCGTTTGGAATGGGAATTTGACAGTTTAGCTTCTGGGTGATGACCGAGAATAGCACAGTATCCCCTCCTTCCTTGTGACTATTTAGAGGTTCTTTTTGACCTAGTGTTGTCAAGATAACCAGCCAGGCTGACAGACTGTTTTGACTATCTGTGAGTGCCTAAACTGATTTTGACTAGGAAAGGATAAATATTATCCAGGCCCATCCGTACTGATCTTCCAAACACAGCCCCCCAGACTCATATGTGGCAGCTCATTTCCTGCCCAAACACTGGTTCCAGTGCTCTGAAGGGAGGTAAGAATCAGGTGGCACTTAATGTTTAATGCATTTCTTTTATCAGCAACTTAGTATACTCTGTGGGCAGAGAAGAGCAGACAGAAACGTTTGTTCGGTGGAAGACTCAGACTATGTCAAGGGGAAAAAGGCTCTCCTTGTTGTTTTTTTCACCCCTTAATGTTCTCTTGGATTTGAAACTTTGATACGAAGTATTATTGACTTTCGAGTGACTTTGATATCGTTAATAGGGTTTTCCATCTGTTGCTTTTCTTTTTTGTCCAAAACCCACATTGCTGTTTGGCCCCCAGTTTCAGTAGTCTGCTATTGTGTGATTTTCATAGGCTCCTTAATTTAACCTTTCATCCTGAGTTTTATCAACTGACTTTGTCTAGGGTTGCCAGCATAGCTGCTTTATTATGCATGCAATTCTGTTCTGTCTCTATTACCTTTGAGGCAGTAGTTAAGGTGACTTTCAGTTTTCTTTGCCTTATTTTTGTTGTCACCATTGTCATTGTCTGCCTGTTGGCCTTCTGTCCCATGGCCGTGAGGGAGTTCTCAGGACTGACACTGATCTCTTGCCAGGGTAGCACTCAATACCTTGTACCTATGCTTATTTCTCTCCTTATTGGAACCAGGAGAAAATAGTTGACATGAAGAGAAAATTTGTTTTACTGTTCCCTTTTTAACATGATGTAGAAATTGTTCTACGGTATACAAACATTGGTAGATCTGCTGTTTAATTTTAGAATGGTTTTAGCATCCCAGATAAGCACACTCAAAAGGTAAAATGTCGATTCTTTGGTCAAATCTTGCCTAAATCACCAGTGTCTTCACCCTCCTGCTTTTACTCCTGTGCACAGCTGTGCTTAGTCGCTCAGTCGTGTCCGACTCTTTGCGACCCCATGGACTGTAGCCCGCCAGTCTCCTCTGTCCATGGGGATTCTCCAGGTAAGAAAACTGGAGTGGGTTGCCATTCCCTCCTCCAGGGGATCTTCCCAACCCGGTGATCAAGTCCAGGTCTCCTGCATTGCAGGCGGATTCTTTACCATCTGAGCCACCAGGGAAGCTTTTACCCCTGGGGTTTTCTAATTCCTGAACCAGGCTCTGCCTCAGTCCTGGGTCGAATACTCCACGGTCCAAGATATTAAGAACGTGAGCATTATTCCCCAGCTCTAGAGGCAGGTTTCATAAATGGTGCCTGATGGTTTGCATTGTAACAATTCCCAGGTGAATCTGACACTGCTGGTCCCCAAACTACACCTTAGGGAGCAAGTCTATTAACTTGTGAGTTTAAGATGCCTCCGCCATCTCCACAGTAGCCTTCTTTTTGAAAACAAACACTGGATGAGTAGAGAGGATGCTCCTGCAGCTTACCTTTGGAGAAAATTGCATAGCACATTTAGAGAGTGTCACAGGGTCTGCTGGTTTTTGCATTGGCAATTTGTTACCTTGACTAAAAACCAAAAAGAATCACTGCAGATGCTGACTGCAGCCATGAAATTAAAAGACACTTGCTCCTTGGAAGAAAAGCTTTGACAAATCTAGACAGTGTATTAAAGTCAGAAATATCACTTTATCGACAAAGTCCTTAGAGTCAAAGCCATGGTTTTTCCGGTAGTCATGTATGGATGTGAGAGATGGACCATAAAGAAGGCTGAGCACCGAAGAATTGATGCTTTTGAACTGTGGTGCTGGAGAAGACTCTTGAGAGTCCCTTGGACTGAAAGGAGATCCAACCAGTCAGTCCTAAAAGAAACCAACCCTGAATATTCATTGGAAGGATTAGTGCTGAAGCTGAAGCTCTAATACTTTGGCCATCTGATGCAAATAACTGATTTCTTGAAAAAGACTCTGATGCTGGGAAAGATTGAGGGCAAGAGGAGAAGGAGACAACAGAGGATGTGATAGTTGGATGGCGTCACTGACTGAATAGACATGAGTTTGAGTAAACTCAGGGAGATAGTGAAGGACAGGGAAGCCTGGTATGCTGGACTATGGAGTCACAAAGCATCGGACATGACTTACCCCTGAACAACAAAAACAAGAAGAGTGCTTCTGGAATAAAATCTAGAGATAAGATTGAATTGAAGGAACAACTCTAGTTGAAGTGATGGTGACTGGGAGGGACCAATTATTTTAGGAGGACTATGTGCATAGAAAAAGCCTAGAAGCTCAGACAGCAAAGTGTAGTCACCTCTCAGTATCAGTAATGGGATTTGGAGTAGTCTTTACTTTTTTGCTTTCTTGCTTTGCATTTTTCTACACAGAGCATTTAAATATTGTTTTCATAACCTTAAAAAAATTGCCAAATGTTTTTAAAGGAGAAAAAGCAAGATACGTGCTCTGTAAATTCATGTATCTGTTGCTTTAGGCCTGTTATGTCTATGTCTCTGTACATTTGGGGGGGTTTGTTTGTTTTTGTTTTTTTCCTCTGTGGAGAGTATCTTTTGCATAAAATTTTTTATGTTTTTCCTTTTATACATATTAAAGGTTACTTTCCATTTACAGTTATTACAGAATAGCAGCTGCACTCTTTTTTTTGTTACAATATATATATTTTATTATTTGATACTTTATTTTTTTTAATTCTTTAAAAAAAATTTTTTTTCTTTACATTATCATGTTGGTTTTGCCATACATTGACATGAATCTGCCATGGGTATACATGTGTTCCCCTTCCAGAACCCCCTCCCACCTCCCTCCCGGTTCCCTCTCTCTGGGTCATCCCGGTGCACCAGCCCCAAGCACCCTGCATCAAGCATTAAACCTGGGCTGGCAATTGATTTCACATATGATAATTTCCATGTTTCAGTGCCATTCTTCCATATCATCCCACCCTCGCCCTCTCTCATAGAGTCCAGGAGACTGTTCTATACATCTGCATCTCTTTTGCTGTCTCGCATACAGGGTTATCGTTACCATCTCTCACGCCTGGCCCTTCGTGCTGCCCACTCCCCCTGCCCTCCACCTCTCCTCCCCCTGCCCTCCACCTCTCCTCCCCCTGCCCACTTGCAGTCACGAGTCTGTTCTCTGTGTCTCTGAGTTGGCTTCTTTTTTTGTTATTCTCTGCGTTTGGTTTTTAATGAGAAAGAGATTATTTTGTCTATGAGAGTCCTAGTATTTAAGGGTGAGGCCCAGACATTTGCTTGGAAAATGGACACTCTGGGGCCTGCGTAACGAAAATAAGTTCGAAAGGTCCCAGAGGAGAGGGTGAGGGGCTGAAAGTTCCCAGGATCTGTTCAGGGGCAGCTCCTGTTCCGCCCACCTTCCCCCTCCCCAAACCATCCAGCACTGACCCTCGAGAGTCTCCAGAAGGCCTGAAATAAGTTTTAAGTTAATTTAGACAGAATTGGAAGAGTTGGAAAATGCGAGAACAAGGACCACTGTAGTCTCCAAGGAGGTGCAGAAGCTTGCACATCGTAGGTGAATGAATTCTGCAGGCTGCTTCTCCTGCATCCAGGCTGTGTGTGCCCACTCAGGACCACCAACCAGAGGGAAGACCCCCAGAGTAGAAGGAATCCCACCCTGTGCCACCATGGAGCCCGGTGTGAGTTCAGTGTGTCGGGGAATAATCCTCCCAGAAACATGCAGTCCAAGGCTTTAAGATACGCCTTGTGGGGTGTGACATAGACTGTTCACATATATGCTTATTTTCAGCAATTCAGAAAACCATATCTAAATTGGCTCTTTTTTTTTTTTTTTTGCTTCTGTTAATCTGGAAGCATTCAAAGAAGTTGATACACATTTATTTCATTTCTAACTTTCCAACTAAATTCTAAATTCTAAGGTTCTACTGACACCTGCTGGCATTTCCTCTGTTTTATGTTTTAATAAGAACAAAACCAAAAAGCAAAACATTTAACATATTTCCCACAGTCTTTTGGCCTTATTATGCCAAGTGTACATTAAGATAACAGACATAAGGGAAGGCTGATGGATCTTTTCACGTCATGGAAGGAGATATGTGGATGAGCCCTGAGTACAAATTTCCAGACACACGAAGGGCCCTGAGTACAAATTTCCAGACACACGAAGGGCAGGCAACAGAGTTCTGATGGCCTCTGCCCTGCCCTGGCCACTGTGTGACCTTGGACAAGGCTGTGGACCTCATATTTAGCATCACAAAGAGGAGAAGCTGAAGCTTCCTCCCTGTGCTTGTGGGGAGCCCGGGGCATTTCTACTAATTAAAGCATGAGCCACATCACTGGTGTGATGACCTCAAAGGTCACTCTCAAGGACTGCTCCATCACAGTAAATAAGCAAATTTGTTACCACGTTGTATTTTCAGGATGAATGTCACTGAAGCCTCCTCAAAGTCCAGTATCTCTGCTGTTTCTTTTTAAAAACCACTGGATCAGAATGACCTGAAGGAGCCGGTGAACAGCCTCAAAAATGGTCCACGTTTTTGCCCTCAGGAAACCATGAACTTTGGTTTGTGTTTTGGAACATGTAGCAAGGCTTCGGTGCTTCCCAGTTCATGCCAACCAAATTATCTGTGCTTTTTCTGTCTTTTCTTGGGAAACTGTGTGGGCCTGTGATTTGTTAGGCCAACCACAGGATACTTGATCATCCCCAGGGAGTCAGAGTCCCATATTTATCCTGACAGAGGAAGCAAGGTCTGATGAGGAAAATAATTGAGGCATTTCCTTTATGCCGCTATATCATTTCTTCTTCCTCCCTCAGAATTCTGACTTCATCATCTTGCTTGCTGAGGCTTTCGATGCGATTTAGAGTCGTCAGCATTTCCTTTCCTTTGTGAAAGGAAATTTTCCTCTTGTCACTCCCAAGTCCTCCTCCAGAAGTCTGTTAGGTTTGACTGGGGCTCAAAGAGGAAAGCACAAAAATTGTCCTATAGACTCATATCCGTTAGGGTGGCACCTCTCAAAACACAATAAAAGTAGAAAATAGTGAATTTGGTAAGGCTGTGGAGAAATCGGAACCCCTGTGAATTGTTAGGGAGACTGTAAAATGATGTAGCCGCTGTGGAAAATAGTGTGGCAGCTTCTCAAAAACGCGAAAACAAAATTACCATACAATCCAGCGATTCCACTTCTGGGTATATATCCGAAAGAATCCAAAGCAGAAACTAGGTGACATTTGTACACCATTGTTCATAGCAGCATGAGTCTTAATGATGACACAAGGATCCATTGACAGATGAACAGATAAACCAAATGTGGTCCACACTTGCAATGGAATATTATTCAGCCTTAAATAGAAGGGAAATTCTGACACCTGCTACAACACAGAGAAGCCTTGAAGAGGACAGTAACCTAAGTGAAATCAGCCAGTCACAAAGGACAAATGCTGCATGATTCTACTTACCTGCGGTACCTTACATACTCAAAGTCAGAAAGCAGAATGGTGGTTGCCAGGGGTTGTGGGAGAGGGAAATGGGAAGTGGTTGTTTAATAACGGTTGTTCAAGTGGTTCTGTTTAACCGAACCAAATTTCAGTTCTGCAAGATGAAAAGTGTTCTAGAGATGGCTGGAGGTGTTGATTGGGCAAAAATTTGACTTTTACTTGATACTACTAATGGATCACTTACGAAAGGTTATGATGATAAGTTTTACACTATATGTATTATATCACAATTAAAATTAAAATCACATAGACATATAGAACTCAGTCATCACCTCTGGCCCTTGGAAGTGACTTAATCCCTTGACCATGTTCAACCTGGTAATACTATGCAGTTCTATCCACTGGAACCTTCGGTGATGACAGAAATGTTCTTTATTCACACTGTCTGATATGGTACATACATTGGGTTTTGAGTACTTGGAGTGTGATGAGTGCAAAAGATGCTCTGAATTTTATTTTTATTCAGCTGAAATCTAATGAATTTCATTACTTTTCATTCAGTTTGATTTAGCCACATGCAGCCAGTGGCTGCTGTATTTTACAGGGCAGGTAGCCTGTACATCTACATGCCTGTTTCAGAATACTTTCCCTCACACACAGAGCTACGGCAGTCAGACTCTAAACCTAAGAAGGTAAAAGCTGGCTTATGTGTGGGCCCCAGTTCTGTTTGAACCCCCAGTATTATGAATTTGCTAAAAGCATTTTGCCAGCAGTGTGACTCTACTTTAGAAGCTTGGTATGGCATCACTGGCATCTGTTATTGGGCCCACGAGCAAAGTTGGCCTTAATTCACAGGGCAGCCTTTTCTAGTCAAATGCCCTTGGGGAACCTAAATTCCTTCACGGCCACACAGGGCTTCTTGACTTGTCCTTGAAAATCCTTGGAGTGATGTTGTGAACTAAAGCTGCAGTCCAAGGCCTTCTGCAGAAACTGTGCGAGCACATTGCTGTTTCTGCCGGGTATCCTGGCAGTCAATGCTTGCTTTACTTTTGGAGGCTTTACTAGAAAACACAGGTAAGAGAGGTGACAAATTCTTACACTGAAACAGAAACCCACAATAAAATGGATGAACCCCTAAAACATTCATCCTCTGAAACAAGAGTAGTTAAACATGTCACCATATATTGTATAATGTTGCTTTAGGAATAGTAAAGCTTGCTGGCAGCTGAAGGAACTTATATTTCAGCAGGCTGCAAACAGAAGTCTTAACCAGTCAGTCAGTGGGCAGCATTCCTTCGTGACAACCCAGTGTTTAATGACACTGTGTGTGCCACAGTTATCTTCATGGAACGAGTAAAAACTGTTTATTATAGCACAAAATATGAGCATTTGATGCAGATGGGCGTGTGGCAGGAAGGAGATAAAGAAGAGTTTATGTTATTCTTCCACAAAATGGATATGGGCTGTCTAATAAGAACCTGCCGGTTTAGCTCCGGTGGATTTGCTCACCAGGAACCTTTCTTCTTTCTCTTTCAGCAATGGGTCGAAGGCCTAAGAGCCATCATACACAACTTCAGGGCCAACAACGTCAGCCCGATGACTTGCCTCAAGAAGCAGTGAGTTTTGTTTGCATGATCCTTTGTTCTCGGCTTTTACCAAGCAAATGCAGTCTAGGAGATGACGGCCACGTATTTGCACCAGGCAGCACCCTCCTTGCCTTCCCCTCTGCGCTCCTGATTTTGGAGAAGTCATTGACCAGTACACACCAGTACCCTTTCTGCCACCTGGCAGGCATGTGTGATGCCCACAGCCCAAAACCTATTTGAGGGGAACGTTTGGTGGCAAGAAGATACTGGAACTCCACCTCCTCAGTGTCTCCTGGGTTGTGGGCCTTGGCTTTTGTGTCCCCAGGCTGCTGATAAGTAGCTTTGTGTGCCTGGGGCCATAGTGAGGGCTGGGTATGGCTTGAGCCTCTACTGCATGACACTGCTGGATGAGGAGTGTGGCCGAATGGAGCCCTTTCACAGACGCACCCACCACTCTGGAGCCCTGGCTCAGGGACTGTTTGGCAAGCAGACAGGGATCCAAAGGTACTTTGAACTTCAGAAGGCAGGCCTTCCTTACCCCAGCTGATTGTATCCAACATTCAGAGAGGTGCCAGGTGGTAGCTTTTAACCCTATCAAGTTATTTTGAAAGTTACTCAAGTAGAAACCCTAGCCAAAGCCCCAGTCCGCCTATTTGAGAAGCAGTGATCCGGGAGGAGGGGCCGTGGTGGGCGGGGGGCGGTGCGGGGGGTGCAGGGGAGGACTGCGGTGCCAAGGAGGACTACGGTGCGGGGGAGGACCGCGGTGTGGGGGAGGACTGCATGGAGAGCCTGCACGGAGCAGGCTGCACACATCTCTTAGCCGGCCGGGCTGGGCCAGCACCCAGGGTGAGACTCCCCGGACAGTGGGGGATGAAAGGAGAGCTCTGTTCTCCAGGCCTTTCCATTCTTACTCTGGTCCCTTCGGCAGTGCTCTGAGAGCATGGGCTCTGCTGTAATTCCCGGGTTGGTCACTTCGTTACCTGATGACTTTTTTTTCTTAATTGGAGGCTAATTACAATATTGTAGTGGTTTGTGCCATACATTGACATGAGTCAGCCATGGGTGTACAAAAAGCTGGAAATAGAACTGCTTGATGACTTTTGTAAAGTTTTTAGCCCTGTGCCTCACTGTCTTCATCTGTGAATGCAGGTAATGACACTACTCGGAAGATTCCTTGCAGAGCAAATGAGGCCATGCAAAGCCGGTGCTTGGCCCCTCATTCCCCCTCACTCAGAATTAATTATTTTGATTTTGATGCCCTCATTCCAGTGTTTCCCCATTGTTTTAGAAGAGGGGAGTTGTTCAGTCTTGTATATTCCTATTTTTGTGCAGCTGCTTCTCCTTTCCCTCTGCAGTTGCTCTGGCACAATTTCTTAAAAATAAAAAGCAACCCAGCAGATATTTTGATGTCATGGAATCCCAAAGGGTCTCAGACTTTTGGCATGCCCTCTTAGGCCCGAGGGAGCCGATTCCTTGTTTGGGTGCCAGATCTTAGCTGCCCTCGTGTTGTTTCTCTCCCAGACCGCTTTCCATCGCTGGTGTTCACCCATCCACCAGCGGCTGGAGGGTGAGGACACTCAGGGCTCACGTCTCCCTGCTTCTCCAGAGAACCACCCTCTGCCTGCAGGGGATCACAGGGCCCAGTAGATCACAGCCTCCCAGAGTATCTCAGGGGACCGGCTCCAGGACCCCTGCCCATACCAAAATCCACAGAGTCCCTTAGGGTTGACCCTTCATGTCCATGGTTGAGAAGGGCTGATCCTGCACTCTCCCTTTCTTCAGAAAGGAAGCCCACGGCCAAAAACAGGCTGAGACAGGATATCAGACAGAGCCTGCCCCCTTGCCGCCAAGCCTGGCACAGGTCACACTCCAGAGGTCTCGGTGGCCTTGGGACAAAGCCCAGCTGAGAGCCCAGCTTGGTGTGGCCGCCCCTCCCTGTCTGCCCACTGCCTTAAAGGGAGCATTGGCCTAAGACAGAAGCTTTACCAAATCATCATGGTCTGCGGATTGTTAGATGTTATTTATAAGAACAGTGAGAATGGAGTCAATAGCTAAGGGCAGCCCTGGCACCAAAGGATAAATGTCCCAGTCCCCCTGAGTCCTGACATCCTGGGGAGGGCATGGCGTTTCTCACCATCGGTTTGAGTTGCTGAACTTCTCTGACAGTGGCGGGTTGAGGATCCAGATTCCTTCAGGGAGACGGTGTCCACCCATCCGCCAGCTGCGTGAGGAGTAGATCACCAAGGGCTTGCACCTGCCCGTTTTTCCATTTGCACTTCAGTGCTCCCTGGGGTGGCAGAGGGGTGAGGGCCAGGAGTGTCCCACAGACCCTCAGACAAGCCCGGCTGCTGTCACCATGCACTAGCCTTTCTTAACCCCTGAGTAGACTATTAAAAAGCAGCAGTCAAGGACAAAGTCACCAAATAAGTGCCCATAATTTGCTTTGTTCAGTGCAAACACCCAATTTCCTAATTCATCTAGAATTCTCAGGTAAAATATGGGACTGTTGGTGAAATTTGAATAAGTAACAAATAATATTTTAGTACAAGTTCACCTTAAGCAATATTTGGAACATACCTGAAGTAAAAAAAAAAAGTATCTATTATTTATCTGAAGTTTGAATTTAACTGAGAGTTATATTTTTATTAGCTAAATCTGACAAACAGTAAATTTTTCTCATGGTGTGCGATTATCTCTGGTTTTCTGAATAAATAGTCTTTGTTTGAGTGAGCTTTCTTTTAAAGTTTTTAACCAGATGGAAGCTGTTCCTCCTAAGAAACATTAAAACAGTTGTTACTGTTCTTTTCCAGCTGGATGAAATTGGCATTTATGACCAACACAAATGGGAAAATTCCAGTTAGGAGGTAAGTCGGTTATTCCTGAGTGCTCTGTACAGCCTGGGTTGGCCCTAATGATACCAGTCCACAGAGAAAGCCCCCCACAAGGACTTGTTAATTGCTTTAGTTACAGGTATTTCTGGAATCTTAGTTTGAATCACATTATCAGATGCTGTGTTCACTTCGTAAAAATCACTTATGGATGTACAGTCGCATTTTTTTCTCAGAATGGGTAGCAGTAAGTCTGATAAAGGACATCTGAAAAGGTAGGAGTGTCTTTTTAATCTTTAGATAAGTGGGTGTTTAGGATTTAAGTGGCTTCCCTGGTGTCTCAGATGATAAAGAAGCTGCATGCAGTGCAGGAGACTCAGATTCAATCCCTGGATTGGGAAGATCCTCTGGAGAAGGAGATGGCAACTGACTCCAGTATTCTTACGTGGGAAATTCCGTGGACAGAGGAGCCTGGGGGGCTACAGTCCATGGGGTCAAAAAAGAGTCAAACACAACTGAGCAGCCAACACTTTCATTTTCTTTCATCTTTCACCTACTTGCCCCGAATGACCGTTAGCTAAAATTAAAGAAGTTTCTCTTCCGTTCTGCACCTACAGTAGAGGTGTATGGATGTGTCTTAGGAGATGCGATGCCTCTGGACATTGCAGCTTATTCTGGGTCCCATTGGTCCTCTGTGCCCAGGACCAGCAGACACCACTGAGTCTGGGTGTGTTGTCACTGACACCACACACACCCTTCCGGACTGTCGCTTCCCCTTCAGCCTGCCCAGAGTAGCAGTGACAAGGGAGAAAGAGGCAGTACAGCCCTGTGGAGCCAAGAGTGAAGAGAAGATGAGCCGGAAACGGCCTCCGCGTCCGTGCTTCAGGCCTCAAGCCAACGTGCCTCACCCTCCGAGGGTCCCAGCATTAGGACTGGCTCCTGGCCTGTGGGTCCATTGGAAGCTCTTGCAATGGGAGTGATGGGGGCTCTTCACCCAGCTCCCCAGTCTTTTTGGCTGGTGTTTGTGGTAAGCACTCCGTGGTAATTCCATAAGCTGGGCTGGGCCCCAGGGCGTCTGCTGCCCGCATGAAGCCAGGGGTGTATTCAGAGTCTTGAATCTGAACTCAGCATGAGCTCCCCAGACCCTGACTCACTCTTCAAGAATTCTCCAGACTCGCGTTCAAGTTGAGCTCTTCCCCAACACTTTAGCAAAGAAGCCAACCAGCAAATCACCACAGGCAGGACCCAGAGCCACCAGGCGGAGCCTGTCTTGGAATGGCTGTAACCGTCAGGATGAGGGGAGTCTTGGAGCAGCTGCACACGGTTCACACTCGGCCCTTTCTGCCTCTCCTTTCCCGCCCTCTCTGCTAGCCTCGAAGCTTCCACTCTGCATTCCCCCGAGGGCATCTCCCTCAGCATCCTTTCACATTTAATAGAACTATCCTAGAGATCACTGTTTTCCTTAATTCTGTGGATTATAGCAGTCATGAACTAAGGTAGCCACCTGACACAGCTGAGGTATCAATGAGGAAACGGGGCGTCCACGGTGTAAAGAAGACCAGGCAGTATTCTTTTTATTTCACCTGTTCTTGAGGGCTTCCAGAGTTATCAACTTCATGCATCTGTTGTGGTCTTTACAAACCTATATGTAGGATTCTCTGGTTTTTATTTAATAACTTACTAGGAAGTCAGTTTTGCATTTACGTTAGATGTTTTTTAAAAAGCCCTGCTCGGGCCTTCCCTGGTAGTCCAGGGTTAAAGCTTCACACCTTTGAACGCAAGGGCTGCAGGTTCAATCTCTGGTTGAGGAGGTAAGATCCCACATGCCTAGTGGCCAAGAAAACAAGCAAAACATAAAACAGAGACAATATTGTAACAAATTCCATAAAAACTTTTAAAAAGTGGCCCACATCAAAAAAAAAAATTCTTAGAAACAAAAAGCCCTGCTAGCACCCTTGATCAATGTTTGTTAGCAAAGACACTTTACACTGATCCTTATTTTATTTAAAACCCTTTGAATTATTGAGAATATCAGGATAATTATTTTAATATATCTCAGGATACTACAAAAAATATTTGTAGGATATTCAGTGCATCTTTATTTGAAAATAAGTACTGAAGTAATAGGGCTTCCCAGGTGGCGCAGTGGTAAGGAATCTCCTTGCCAATGCCAGGGCCACAAGAGAAGAGAGTTCAATCTCTGGGTCCGGAAGATCCCCTGGAAAAGGAGATGACAACCCGCTCCACTGGTCTTGCCTGGAGGCTCCCAGGGGCAGAGGGGCCTGGATGGTTACAGTTCATGGGGTCACTAAGAGTCAGACACGACTGAGCACACACATACACACAGATGTAATAAGTCCAAACTTGAAACAAATAGCAATGTGAAGACCAGCAGTGTAAGTGGGGTCTGTTTTTACGTACCTTGCTCTCCTGATTTTTCTTCCAAGGAAAGGTTCAGGAAATGGACAAAGTACAGACACAGAGAGTGTGATCAGGGCACTCCTAACCAGCAGTTCTGCTGTCGTTTGTACACATCCTACTAATCAAGCCTGTGTTACACAAGCTTGGACGCCTGATCCAGCCTGTTCACGAACACAGGTACCCGCCTCTTTTTGTAGAAATAGCCTAGGTATTTTGTCTTCTTCCTCAGTGCTCTCTGACATAAACTCTGGTGGCTGCCAGTATTAACAGGTGCTTGACATAGGACATCTGTGATCTGGGGGCGGTTTGACAGAGTTGAAGGAGAATTGATACCGAGCCAGTGAAAAGCGGATAAATCTTTGTGTGGTTGAGCTCCCAGGCGCAAGGTGGAAATTGTTCTGAATGTTTTAATGGATATGAAGAGTAAACACTTTAAGATGTCGTTTCATCACTATCACTCTGAAGTTTTAAAATGGAAACTCTTAGTGTAGTGTGTGTAAGAGGAGATCTGGCTTCCTGGTCATTAGATCAGGTTGAGCATGGCCCCTGTTCGGCAGTTGTAACCCATATTCAGTGTCTAAGAGGAATTAAGGAATGAGGGAAGAAAGCTCTTTACCCGCCGCCTCCTTTCTTTCTTTGTACCTTCCTTCCACCATCTGCCTTTCTTCCAAACTTACCCACTCATGCTCAGTTTACCTTCCCATCCAGACCAAAGTATTGAAAGTCACTCTCTTTATATATATTTTTGCTGTTTCCCATTCCTTGTAACCTGGAGTTAGAACCAACAGCTATGGCTAGAAGAAGTCCCAAAGGAGAGTGTGTGTTAAGAGAGCTGAGACCTCAGGGGTGGTCCCAGCTGGCCAGTGTCCACATAACCCGTCCACATCCCGAAGGCCCGGCCTGCCACAGTGAGGGTCTGCATCTGTGGGGCTTCCCTTCATGCACCTCCTTGACTGCAAAGCTACTATTAACACCACTGGATGGGTGGTAGAGCCTTTGAGGGCAGAGCGAAACTCAGTTTCTAGAGTCATTGCTGTCTTGGTCGTCTATGGTCTCCTGGAACAGGGAATTTAATCAGATAGGACTGGGCACCACTTACGGGTATTTGCTTCTCTTACACTTCCTTTAGGAAAGGTGGTGTGTTTTGATTCCAGACGCTCACTGAACACCGGTTTGCTGTGAAGCGCTGAGCTGTGCTCTGTGGGGCTGTGTACAAAGGGTTGCATGAATCACAGCCCTTTATACATCCTCTGCCTGCCAAAGAAATGCCCTCTGGTGCTATCTGAATGCTCCCAGCCTGTGATAAGTGTGTTTCTCCTGGTTAAATACTGCATCTCTGATGCAGTTGGAAACTCAGAGAATTCACCTGTGTGCAACAACCCTCCTCATTCCCGAACCAAATCCATTTAAGGCCCAAGAATACCTCTGAAAGCTGCCTGGAGTGAAGGTGATAAATGTGCAGCTCCCCCACCCGTCACCTCCAGGGGAGTGGTCCCTTCCCCTTCCTTCTGCTGTCTTCTCTTGTCCCCTCATGCAAAGATGGGCCTGAGAACAAGCCCTTCCGGCCATCACATAACCTATTGTCTTATTTATTTACTCATTTATGTACCCACACATGCCATACGGCATGCAGGATCTTAGTTCCCTGACCAGGAATCAAACTCATGTCCCCTGCAGTGGAAGCCTGGAGCCCTAACTTGGACAGGCAGGGAGTTTCTTGCCTTTATTATCTTGTCAACAGTCGTGTCTCTGGGCTCTGACTTTGCCCTCACTGATGTATTCCCACATGGATTTTCCGCCTTCATGGCCCTGGACACCCTGTTTTCTCTGTCTCCCATAAATTCTTAACCTCCTGCTGCCGTGAGATGTCCTTGTTCTGCTTTCTGTTCCTTGTCATCTTCCCAAGCCCCAGCCAGTATTCTCCTCCTGCAGACTCTTCCTCTCCTCCCTGCAGCACCATCTCCCCAATACCACATTGTCTGCCAAGGATCAAAGCTAAGTCTCCTGCACTGACAGACCGATTCTTTACCACTGAACCACTGGGCAGCCCTCACACATACATACTTTTTTTCGAAAAGGACAAAATGAACAGCTACTTTACCCTACATTAGAAAGGGCAGATAAAGTACTTCTTAGTCTAATATATGAAAATTCCATGAACTCTAGAGAAGTGGGAAAATGTGGGCATAGCACCCTCTGCCCTGAAACTGGTTTAATATACATGTATGCCCTACCATGTCTGCAGGTCTGTGAAAGAGAATTCATAGGCCTCCCTATATCTGGATACAGTTGTCTCAAACACTCTTAAAAATGCACTTCTTGAAGTATTACACTGAGTATGAAATAGTCAAGTTTTGAAAGAATGCACAACAGTTCATTTGCCTGTAGCCAGTTCTTCCTAGTCTCTCCTTGGAGGCTGTCGCTGCAGTGGAAGGGGCGCTTTCTCCTGCTGAGCAAGGTGAACTGGGTCAGTGCTCACCTTCAAGCTGGCCTCCACTCATGCAAATGGTGGGGTGCATGGCAAGCCGAGCAGGGGAGGCTCACCGTCCTGTGCTCCCGGGAAGGTGTTCCTCAGCCATACCTCACACAGGAAAGTCAGCTCTCTTCCCCCAGTGGCTGAACTTCTGATTTATGTCATTGTGGTGATTAACCACCTGAACGTCCACTCAGGCAGTGAATAAAGGCTCTTTGGGTGGCGCAGACGTGGCTCAGAGTCAAGTGTGGATTCCAGGGTCTAAGTCCTCTCCTCAGCTGGGTTCATTCTGAGTGTTACCAGTGTTTTAGTCAGAAGAAGCCTCCCTCCTACTTTCATCATCATCAGGAAATACGCTCCTTAACGTGTTATCCATTTTCCTAGCCTTGATGCACACCATACTAGTTCAAAGGCACTACCATTATTCAAAAATACCACATCTCAGGGTAGTGCCAAGATTCTGCTGAAACACTGAATAATTGGTCCCCTGTCTCCCTTCTCCCCGACGTCTGTCACTTTCATAATAAAGTCCCCAAGCCTTGAAGCAGCTGATATGTCAGAGTAGCTCATGGGTGCTTGGCTTGAAAAACAAACAAAAAAATACAAATGAAATATGTCTGATAATGCATGTCAGCTGCAGAATGAGGCCAGGTGAGAATGACCCCAAGCATCGGCCGGGTCCTAAGGGGCCTCTTTCCTGTCCCCAAGTCACCACCAGCTCCTGTTCTAGAGCTGCTGTTCCATCTACCACATCCCTTTTCCCTAAGAAAGCAATCTGATAGGCCCAAGAGTGTCCCCTCATGCAAAGATGGGCCTGAGAACAAGCCCTTCTGGCCGTCACATAACCTATTGTCTTATTTATTTACTCACTTATGTACCCACACATGCCATACGGCATGCAGGATCTTAGTTCCCTGACCGGGAATCAAACTCATGTCCCCTGCAGTGGAAGCCTGGAGCCCTAGTATGACTGTGGTTGTCCAGAGGACCTGGATGTGTGTGCTCACAAGTAGCAGGGGACCGTCTGTCTGAGAATCAAGGTGCCTGACTGGCTTAGCCTGCTCTGGTCAGCAGAGGGCCGTTGCAGGAGCCAGTCTGGGGAGCAAAAAACAGCCAGAAATGAGAAGTCATTTTATTTTCCTTTTTCTTCTCCTCTATCCCACCATCCTTAGTTTTACTTGGATGTTTGCATCAGAGAAAACAGAATTAATAGCAACTTTTTTTTTTTCCTTTTCTGCCCTAGTATTACTAGAACCTTTGCATCGGGGAAAACAGAAAAGGTGATCTTTCAAGCACTCAAGGAGCTAGGTCTTCCCAGTGGAAAGGTATGCATTAATTCAATAATGTGCTTCTAAAACCACTTTGTGTATTTTTGTCCTCATGTATTAAGTAACATTATTTATATTAAACTGATTCAGTTAGATTCAGAATTAGGTTCAGTCATATATAGTACAGTCAATTTTTCCTTCATTCTCTTTCCTTCTACCCTTCCTTCCTTTTGTTTTCTGGGCATTTTAACCTAACCATTATAGTATTCAAATAGTGTATTTGCAAATGTTCCTGTAAACATTACTAAGAAAAGGAAATGACAGCCAGGCTGCTCTTTCTATTGAAAGCTTATTTTATAGAAGCCCATCAACATTGGCTGAACCATGCACAATGTCAGCATGAAAAATGGCTCATGAATTAGGTTCTTCAGGATAGCTGTGTGATGATTTATGAAGCACCTTTCCCCAAGCAAAACATTTGGGTTTGTGGCCCTTCAGATTTAAAATAGTTGCAAAGAGTGTATTAACTGCAAGAAAGATTTAAGCTGTTACTGCCTTAACAAATCCTATTTGAAATATAAGGTTCAGTATGAAAAGTAAACTTTTATAGAAGTCCCTTTATGTCACCTGTGAAAATTCACAAAATAAGCCTGAGAAAACATTGGGTTTGATATAGTCAGCATCCTTGTGGCAAGTAGTTACATTTTTCCTTCAAGGAGAGAAGGAAGAAATGTTTCTTTGTGTTTATTCTATGGAGTATCTCCCAGAGCAAGCCCAGCTGTGGCCAATGTTTGAACATCCAAACCATGGACGCATGGTAACTAGAAACACTCATTTACACGCGCCATATTCTAGTAGGCTGGCCAACAGTTGGACCTTCTGGCTCCTATCAGCAAGAATCAGAGATGAAAACCCTGGAATTACAAGTAGTCATCACTCTGCTTCATGAACCTGTAGATTCTGTAGATCCTCCAGAGAGAGAGAACGGTGCCTGATTTATGACATGCTTCTATTCTTTCCAGAATGACGAAATTGAGCCTGCTGCATTTACTTATGAAAAGTTCTATGAACTGACACAAAAGATTTGTCCTCGGACAGATATAGAGGATCTTTTCAAAAAAATGTAAGTTCCATTTATGGGAAGGTGTCACATTGAAGTTATCCTTGCTCTTTTAGACTTTAAAAACATTTTTTTTGTCCTAATATCTTCATATAATATGTTGACAGTATCTAGGAATGTCTAGTCAGGGTTACATTTTCACCCCTTAGTTTATTTGGTGTAAAAGTTCACTCTGATTTTTTGAGAAACTTTTACATAAGTTGGTTGCAGCACCTGGAACTTTCCCCCCTCCTCTCCCTGCATTGGCTTTACTAACTACCTACAATGTTAACCTGCTCCTTTAGGTATTAACCCATTATGTGAACTAACTAGATTCGATTTGGAATGTTATTATGTTGTTCAAAAGTCCATTCATTCCAATTATATCAAATGGATGACTTACATGTTGTTTTATAATAATGCCTTTGGATAATGCAAAAGAAGGATTGCAGATATTTTCTATCACCTAGGGGGAGTGATTTCTTGCCTTTGCTGTTGTTGGGTTATTATTTTTTTTTTTCTTTACAAACAGTCTCTGGCCATTTTAAGAGTTCACCACTAACTTCAGGTTTAGAAAAATAAGTTTAGGATTATCGTCAACAAATGTCAACATGTAAATCGTACCTCCTGTAGCATCATATACCAAAACTTACTTTTTCTAATAAATTTCTTTTCAGCAATGGAGACAAAACTGATTATTTAACGGTAGACCAATTAGTGAGCTTTCTAAATGAAGTAAGCTTTTTCATACATTAACTCCATCAGTCTGTGTGCGGTGGCTTGCTTCCTCAGCATCCTCATTGCATGCCTGCATCCTGCACCCCCATTTGCTTTGCTTCTGACCTGCTGATCTTTCCATGATGGCTTTACCAGGTGCAAAAATCAGCTGCTGCCCTCGTGTGTCCATGCACTTCCTCATTGGCTTTGCACACTGCTTTTTTGTTGGTTTCTTGCTGTGATGTGTAGCTCTGGGTCTGTGTATGTGTGTGAATTTGATAATATATTCACTTAATTAAATGTGTCTGTGTTTTGCAAGATGATATTTAAGGTACTTATCTTTTTTTTTTCTATTTACTTATAAGAAATAGAAAGAGAATGGATTGAATTTACCACCCTATAGTTGGATTCGCCATTGCTAACTTTTTCTCGTACTTTTGCATGGACTGGGAAAGCCTTATTTTTGTCTTTTAATGGATTGCATGTAAGAAAAATATGTAGGTTTGAATAGAATATTTTGACAACAAGCACAACACTGGAGTTCCTGGGTGAAAACATTGTGCATATTAGGCCAATGGGACGGCTGGTTAAATTTTTACTTTTTATTTTTGTAACAAGCTCAGAACTAATTTTAGAATGTGATTCACTCAACAACTAGTTGACAAAATTTGCTTAAGCCCGAGAGAAATATATTTCAGAACACATAAATGTTCCAATTTTTATGACAACTAAAATTAACTTTTTCTTTCTCTACATGTACAAGAAAGTTTTCAGTGAAACCCATTGAAGCTCTTATTAATGCATAAAAGGGAAATGCACTTTTTGTCTAACACATTAAATAATAAGAAGACTTTAAATGAGGGATGGACAGTGTATTTTTGTTCCAAAACAATTGATAGTAGCCATTATACCATATAAAGACAAAATGTTAAGGTAGACAATATCATGCCAGGTAGAAGGTATTGCCTCAAGAGAAAGCAGCAGGCAGACTGATTTGCCAGTTTGGAGACACACAGCACATCTTTGCTAAAGGGCTTCTTGGCTCTTTCTGATTCAGGGCCCAGTGGCTCCCGATTTGTAGGGTTGCGCTTGAGAAGCTATGATAACCAGAGCCTGGAAGCACAGATGAAAGAGAGACAAGGTCCCCCATATATCAGCACAGATGCCTACTTTTAAGTAATCCTTTCACTACACCACAATATTTATTTTATTTTAAAACATTTCAAGTTTTTTCACTCCACTAGTTTTTGGTCATACAGGTACTACATGCATAATCTTTACCCAGATATTATCCACATTCTTATGCCACTGTTGCTCAGAAGTTAAGTTGCTTTGCTCTGCCTCCTTAACCCTTTCCCCATCTTCTGCTTCTTTTTAAAAGTGTATTGTTTTATCTCTCTCAGCTTTACATGTACTTTGGGTCATTGGTCATCTTAAGTTTTGGTGAGACAGGCAAAAATCTTGCTTTCTACTAAAGAGGGAAGACAGTTAGTGGAGAGAAGATGTACCACATCATCAGTTTACTGCTTCCTAGAGGAAGGCCTCTCGTGTGCTCTGGGATGAAACTGGTGCTCAGCTGTCTGTGAAATGTAGTGGAGACTCAGTGTGCATTGCGTGTGTGCTGTTCAAATGAAGAAACGGTTCTGAAGTCTTCAGCCTAGGTGCTGCATTCATGGGTCCTTATTTCATGCCCCTCCTTGTATAGGAGACTTTTGTAGACCTTCCCAGTAACTACTCTTATAATTCTTATGTCACAGACAAAAAAAAATTAATTTAAAAAGGGATGATCATATATACTTTCTGGCTCTGCCATCCAAATTCTTTCTTAAATACTTTCTCTTTGGTAGCTTTTATCCGTCAGTATTACACTGGCCAGTAGTATTCATCTGCTTATGTTTCCTTCTGTTTGACTTTTCATTAACAATAAGGAGGCACTTTTAATTTGGGGGTGGGGCTAATTGAATTGGTATGATTCTGGATTTCTTTGGGTCACAGAAACTACAAGACAACAGGTCCAGGAAAGTATACAGCCTTTATTTTTAATCAAAATGTCTGCCCTGACTCTCTTCCTTTTCTGTCCTAGTGAACTCAGCTGGAAGAACTAGACAGAAATCAGATTGTCTCCTTGAAGAAGGCTGTCAAGCATAGAGAGTGTTCTGCCAGCACCTTGCACCCATAGGACTTTTGAGGATTCTCTCTCTCATTGTTCCAAAATCAAAAGCACCCCATGGGCAGAGCACCATTGAAACCCATAAGGAAAGGAGACAGAATTCACTCTGGAAGGGAGCAGGCATTGGAATGTTACGGGTCTCTGACTCCAAGAACTTAGATCTAAATATTTTCAAATGCCTTAGCCACCTAGTCTCAATAAGCTGGAATTTAACATTGTATTAGAAGCCCTGGATGCAATAGGACAAGAAAAAAAAATAATGAGTCCCAGGAACACAAAGGGATAGGACCCTCTTCATTATTTGCAGATGATTATGTAATCTGAATATCAAAGGCCGTCAACTGAAGAACTCTTTGAATAGATAAGAGAGTTCAGCAAGGTAACCAGAGAAATGATGAACAAAGAAAAAAATCGATAAACACACATCTTATGAGCATTAACCAATTCCCCTGGAGCAGGAAATGGCAACCCACTCCAGGATTCTTGCCTTGAAAATTCCATGGACAGAGGAGCCTGGCAGGCTACAGTTCATGGGGCTGCAAAGAGTCAGACACGACTGAGCAACTACCACTTATTTTAACATTTAACAGAAAAAAATGGTATTTGCCATATATTAGTGAAAGCTATGTTGCCTCCCACTACCTTCCAGCTTGTGAGTCCCTTTACTCCTTAGTTGCAGTTTTCCATTCAGTGTGTTAATGTGTATCTGCAGGAATTTGGAAGGAGAGAAGAGACTATGGTCTGCTTCCTGCCTAGTTACTATGTAGGGCTTTGTACCACCTGCTCTCTGCCCATGCCACCATCATGTACTGGCTTTTCACAAGGCATTTTGGACCTGCTCTTGATCTCGTTCTCAGTATCTCCATGTTCACTGCTCTCCAGAGTGTGATCTGGGGACCAGTAGCCTCAGTATCCACAAGGAACTTGTTAGAAATGCAGAATCCCAGGTCCCACCCCAGACCTGCTGAGTTGCAATCTGCATTGAACATTTTCTCCAGGTGGTTTGTCTGCACGTTAGAGTCTGTGAAGCACTGGATATCTCCTTGGTACCATTACTATCAATGGGAGGAATGTGAGAGCAGCATGAACTTATAAACTAATTTAGCCATGGAAATCTACCACTCAGATCTAAAATTTTGGCATAGTTATATTTCTTGGTCCCATCCAGTGGGCTGAGGGCAACTTGTGTGTGTGTGTGTGTATGTGTGTGTGCCAGTATTATGAAAATAGTGAAGTTGAGGTACTGCCGCCAACTCAGTTCTGTATGTGTCAGGACTAATTAAAGCCTCTTGGTTTCAGGTAGTTTCACCTCTCTTTCCTTGTTCCTAATGAGAAACTAAATTGATTTTAGTTTTATCTTCATTGTCCATTTCAGTTCAGCCTCTCAGTCGTGTCCAACTTTTTGCGACCCCATGGACTGTAGCACGCCAGGCTTCCCTGTCCATCACCATCTACTGAGGCTTGCTCAAACTCATGTCTATTGCATCAGTGATGCCATCCAACCATCTCATCCTCTGCCATCCCCCTCTCCTCCTGCCTTCAATCTTTCCCAGCATCAGGGTCTTTTCCAATGAGCCAGTTCTTCACATCAGGTGGCCAAATATTGGAGCTTCAACTTCAGCATCAGTCCTTCCAGTGAATATTCAAGACTGATTTCCTTTAAGATTAACTAGGACTGATTTCCTTTAAGATTAACTGGATGGATCTCCTTGTAGTCCAAGGGACTCTCAAGAGTCTTCTCCAACACCAGAGTTCAAAAGCATCAATTCTTCAGAGCTCAGCTGTCTTTATAGTCCAACTCTCACATCCATACATGACCACTGGAAAAACCATAGCTTTGACTAGACGGACCTTTGTTGCCAGAGTAATGTCTCTACTTTTTAATATGCTTTCTAGGTTGGTCATAGCTTTTCTTCAAAGGAACAAATGTCTTTTAATTTCATGGCTGCAATCACCATGTCACCATCTGCAGTGATTTTGCAGCCCCCCAAAATAAAGTCTGACACTGTTTCCATTGTTTCCCCATCTATTTGCCATGAAGTGATGGGACTGGATGCCATGATCTTAGTTTTCTGAATGTTGAGTTTTAAGCCAGCTTTTTCACTCTCATTTTCATCAAGAGCCTCTTTAGTTCCTCTTCGCTTTCTGCCATAAGGGTGGTGTCATCTGAGTATCTTAAGTTATTGATATTTCTCCCGGCAGTCTTGATTCCAGCTTGTGCTTCATCCAGCCCAGCGTTCCTCATGATGTACTCTGCATATAAGTTAAATAAGCAGGGTGACAATACAGGAATACAGTCTTGACGTACTCCTTCCCATTTGGAATCAGTCCACTGTTCCATATCCAGTTCTAACTGTTGCTTCCTGACCTGCATACAGATTTCTCAGGAAGCAGGTCAGGTGGTCTGGTTTTCCCACTGCTTTCAGAGTTTTCCACAGTTTGTGATCCACAGTCAAAGGCTTTGGCGTGACTTCTTACAGATAACAACTGAGGGTCTGCAGAATTGAGAGGTGAATAGAGAGCTGGAGAGAGAGATCAGAATGAGCACGGAGAGGACAGAATTCTGGACAAGCACAAGAATCCAGAGTTAGCTCTGTTTTCTGGTTACTGGTAATCTGCCTCCTGCATCTCATGTATCATAGGATCACATTAGAGCTGAGCCTGATTTTGTTACTCATTTTTTTTATTTTGCAGTTGAAAGACTGTAAGAAAGGGCTCAAGATCACTTTCCATTTACCATGTCTTTCTTCTTTAATATTTGGGCAGAAAAGGAATTATTTAGTTCTATGAGTAAGGCTTGCCAATTATTCCTTTACCTTTTGATATCTCTTTTGAGTATTATTTATGTCAACATCTCTCTCTCCCAGTGCTGCTCAGGTTTAAGCTTGTTGATGTCTTTTCTCAATAAGAGTATGGACATATATTCATTGTCTCTTTGTTTACTTGGTCACAGTTCTGTGAACTATTTTCAGAAGCTAGTCAGTATTATCTTTTATAAGGCTCTGAATATCATGGCGTGTATGCCCTTAGTACATTGCTTCCCCAAATCCCAACTGCAAATCTATGGTCTCTCCCCTCAGAGCTGTGGTACATTCACCCCACACTGCTTATGACTAAGTGGAAATCTTCTGCAGTCTTATTTCTCTGAGATGTCCTGGAAATGATCTTTCGCCTCTTTGTTTTTTCAAATAAAGGTTATATTTTTGTGACTTTTAGCACAGGTTTTACCATTGTTTCCTTGCCTTCAGTTCATCCAGATTACACTGTGCTTCCTTTCTGAAATGTGAACGTTTTCGAAAAAGGAAAAGGTTATCTGGTCGAGCGGATGTAAAGAGAAGTGACGTTTCATATTGTTGTGGTGCTGAATTGCTGCAAATGTGGAATAAGGGGATTATGATACATATATTTTAAGGATTTGGTTTTCCTGGCTGTTGTTTCTGAAAGCAGGATATTCTTCTAGTGAATATTACGCCCTCTGATAAATTTTGATGAGGGTTACTTGGGAGCAGATTTCAAAGGTTATACTATTTTTTAAACTAATGGGCAAATATATTTAAAAGCATACCTTTACGTATTAGAGTCACGCTTGTTAAATTTGAGCACATCAGAATCAACTGACAAGACTGTTAAAATACAGGTTCCACTGCAGGAAGTGCGGGTTCCACTGCAGGAAGTGCGGTCGGGTAGGTTTGGAGTGGGGCCCCAGGATGCGCATCCCTCTCAAGCTCCAGGGTGAGGGTGATGCCCCTGCTGCTCTTCAGAATCTGCGCCGCAGGAGGCACCAGAGCACAGCGCGCACACCTCTGTGTACAAACAGCGCAGGATTGCCTTTCTTCCTTTTCCTGACTTTGTGTCTTTCTTTAACTGGGGCTCTTCTTTCTCCCAAATTCATGTGGATTTGCCCCCATGATCTCCATGAGTCCTGACCGCTTACCAGAGAGCATATCTGTAAACTGAAAGAGGTGATCCTAATAAGGAAAACCCTGCGAGGGTGGTGGCCAGCCACGATCAGAGCCACGGTGGGGTCCAAACAGGCCGCTGTGCACCACATCCATCTTCCTCTGTGGGAGTGCCTATGGAGATGGGAGAAGGAAAGTACCCAGAACACGTACTGGTTATTTATTTGCTTGTTTTGAAAGCAGTGCTTTCTCCCCGGAGGGGCGGTGCTTGTTGCTCCCTTGGGGAGGGCTCTGGAGGTGCATGCCAGCATCCATTCCTGAACGAGATGGCTCGGAGCATGCCTTCACCCGCCTGGCACCCCATGGTCCTCTGTACCACCACTCTGCAGCCCAGGACTTTCCTTCTTTGTGGACTCGAGGCCTGTTATTCATGTAACAGTTTTGCTCCAGCACTTGCATGGATGTGAGCCGTTGTTTCTTGGATTCCAACAGAAGCACGCTTCATTGGGATAAATTGGCAAAGAGATATTGATTCCTTAGGAGTTAACACTTGTCCTTCAGGGGGATGGTGGGAGGCCCAGAACAGGCGAGGCCACGGGTACTCTAGGAAATAACATCAAGTGTTCTGTTGGCCAGAGGCATTCATGCTGTGTGCCCCACTCCTCAAAGGACCGTTCCAAAACAAATGGGCAAGGGAAATCCATATGAACTTTTAACAGTGGTTTCTTCAATCCTTTTCTGATAGTGCTTTTCAAAGTCTGTGCATATATTTGGGTAAAGAGTCATTGCTAGGGTCCTATCTATCGACTGAGTTTTGTTCACATGTCTATCTGCCATTTTTTCATTCCAGTTTCCCCTCTTTATTTATTTGATGGATGACCAGGGACTCAGAGTTTGGTCCTTAAATCTACCATGAACAATAAGGAAGTTTAATAGACCCAAAATAGATACAGAAAGATAAACAGATACACACACATACACACACACATACTCGATTGTAGCTGTCAGTAAATTGGACTTTTTTCATCTTGGCTGTGAAGTTAGGATGATAGAACTGCAGAAATTTGCTCCTGGTGCCTCATATAATACCAGGAGCCTATGGGTGCTGATTTGAAAAGAATGGCATTACCAACCTCCCAAATGTCTTTAAATATTGATGCACTTTCTGCCCAGAGGATTTCCTCAAGGCAAACCAAATTAGATTTCACAGTGAAACAGAATTTCTGAACACTGATATTTAAATACAGATTTTCATGTTGTTTTGAGCTTGTAAATATCCTTGTGCAGATTTTCATCCTTATTACAATGGATTCATTTTCATAAATATTTACTCAAGAGAATGAAGTTCACAATGCCCCCCAAATCTTTTATTCATGTGGAAAGATACAATGAAAATAAAATTATATTTGTCTAACTTAGGGGTTTGGAGGTTTCTTTGTTATTTTTGGTTTGGCATTTACATGGGTATGATTTTTGCTTTTGTTTACCTTTTTTTTAAACGACTTTTCATCTCACTTTATAAACACTTAATGCCAGATACCTTCCCTGTGGTATGACAAGGCCATACCATTTTCTCTGTTCATCAAATTTGAATGAAAAAAAAAAGTATTTTTTGTCTCTCCATCTTCAGTTCAGGGAAGGGAACCAGCAAGCTACTGCCAAATTTGGACCTTTTTGAAGTCTGTTTTAGGGAGAAAGACAGGAGAAAAGCAAAATTTCTTTGTAACTACAAACATGATATTATACATATATCTTCTATTAAAATTACATAGTTTAGTGATGTGTAATAGCCCAAGGGTAAAGAAGGTCAACCTAAATGGAGTTATTTTCTCATCATAGCATCAACGAGATCCTCGACTGAATGAAATTTTATTCCCATTTTATGATGCTAAAAGGGCAATGCAGATCATTGAGATGTATGAGCCTGATGAAGATTTGAAGAAACAAGGTAAGAAAAGTGAAAAAAAAAAAAGAGAGAGAGAGAATTTTTCATTATTTAAAAAATTCAAGAGCATATGCAACTTTTAAAATCCTTGCATTTTTAGATAAATGTGTTTTTAAATGCTTTGGAGCTCTCTAGAGACAAGGGTTGATAACTGACTGATTTTTTTTTTCCCTAAATCAGTATAAATTTTGCCTTACACCAAAATTTGTTTTTGCTACCTGAAATATAATGCTAAATTTATTATTAAACTATAGTGATATTTCCCCCATGCACTTTCTTATATTAGATCCTTAATGTTGCATAGTGCTTAAAATGTAAAAATGCCAATTATAGCCTCTGTTTGCCATTTCTGGATAAAATTGGCATTTCCTATAAAAATTGACACCTTCCTTTTGTCCCTTGAATTTCAGTAGGCTAGCTAAATTTAGTACATGATTTGAGGTGCCATTTTACTCATCATTTGACCTCTGGTCTGGAAGATAAATGCAACTGACATCAAATTAAATAGGAATCAACTTAACAAATTGTTGGGGTTTCTGACCCGTTACCTGGTTCAGTGAAACTCTGGGAACAGTGTGTTGTTCATTTCAATATTTAGCAAAGGACAGGTATGGGGAGGAAATTCAAGATTGGTTCTATAACCTTGAGAAACACCTGCCAAAGCTGGGAGCAATGATGATAATACAGTATCGCCAGAGACGGCCAGGAGATACCTGGGCTAGAGCCTCTGGCCTTATGTCTCAGTGGAGAGAGATGCAGGTTAAGTTCTTTCTGTCCCATTTGCTCATGAACATCATGGCCTCAGTCTCCTCCTATTTAGAATAGAGGTTCTTCTCTCCTTTTTTTTTTTTTTTGGTATCTCAGCGAGCATGGACAAAAGGTTTATACATTCTCTGGACCTATATAGACCTGCATATATGCATCCTGGCCCACCACACATGTGGCCACACCCCTGATATTTTTCTAAGCCCAACAGAGTTTTCCCTTGGTTATAATCATACATTTATACTTTCCTGTTAGAGTCTCAAATATCTATTTTCAGCCAGACTGCTCCATTATTTCCTTCTGAGTATCATAATCAACTCCACACGGCATGTGATGTAAGTGAAGCGAGGAGTGGCTTTGCAGGAAAGCTAGCACCTGCAGTGGTGGGAGGTGATGTGATTTTTGTTGCTTACCCTGTTGCTGTGTGACCTTGAACAAGGACCTCTATTCACAGACCTCAGTTTCCCTGCTTACAAGATGGTGGGGTTCATACCATCATTCCACTAGTATTTCTCTTCCCTGCTTTCAGTCCTTAAGGTTTATAGAGGACTGACTGAGTACCAAGCACTGTACTAGATGCTGGGGATTCAAAATGAAAAAAGGTAGTTGCAAGCTATTGAAGGAGAAAGACTTGTGAATCAGGAGTGCCTTGGCAGTATGATAAACGTTATGATAGAGATATGTCTTTGATTAGTATAATGTCCTGAAAGTCTATGACATTACCACTGACACGTCTAAAAAGTATAGCTTCACCATTTCACAAATGACAGGAATGTTAAAGTCTGTCATTACAAGTATGGGTGAGAATATGGTGCCAAAGGCATTGTAAACCCTCTGGGTGTGTAAATTGATACACACAGCCACCTGGTGAATAATTTGTCCATAATCAAGTGGAAATCACGCCTCTCCTGCGGCCCAGCCTCTTCGCTTCCAGATCTGGGTCTGGTGTCAGAGTGCCCCTGCTCAGGCCTCAGATCTCTGCCCCTTCTGCCTGCACTCCTTGGATGAACTCATCTAAACCCAGCGGCTTTAAGTGTCTTCTGTACATATGTGGCTTTCAGATTAAACTCTCCGTGCCTAATCTCTCTCTTAAACCACAGATCTGTATAATAGACCTCTCCATTTGGATGGTGAGTGGGCATTTCAGATATATGTATGTTTACAATATGCTTTCATTCCCCCATCCACAGACTGATCTTTTCTCAACCTAGAAAATGGTACCTTCACTCTCCCACCTTTTCATGCCAAAAGCCTTGGAGTCATCCTTGACTTGTTTTGCTCTTTCACATCACTTCTAACCCATCCTCAAAACCTATAAGATCCATCTTGAACATAAATCCTGAATAAATCACTCTCATTGTCTCCACTCTTACCAGACTATCTGAGCCTACATCAACTCTTCCTGGATGGTGCCAGCTAACTTCTAACTAGTCTTCCACCTAGCTTTTTTCAGTGCCCTGCAATTTCTGCACCACACAACAGCCAGAGCAAACCTTTTAAAATCATGTCTAACCGTGTTCTTTCACTGTTCAGAGTCCTTCAGTGTCTCCAAACACACTTAGTACTTAATGAAGCCTAAAGTCCAACTGATGTAGTCTTTAGATTACTCTGTAGCCACATTTCCAGCTCCTTTCCCCTTCATCACGTGGTCTCTGCGCTTGCTGATCTCTCTGCTCTGAATGGGCAGCCCCATGTGTGCATGTGAGTGCCCCCCATGCATGAACGTGACCTCATCAGAAGGGCTCTTGCTGGCCCCGCATCAAACACAGCATCCTGGTCATTCTTTATTACTTTCATTTCCTACCTTCTGTTTCCTGCTGGCACTTTCATAACATCATATTTATTCGTTAATTTATTTGTTCTCTCACCCACAATATATGAGTTTCGTGAAAGCAGGCCTTGTCTGTTTCTTCTATCCCACATCTATCACAGTGCCTGGAAAAGTGTGAATATGTATGTCCAAGGAGATAGACACACAATTTTTGTTGCAGTACTTTTAGTTATAAATAGAAATGACCTAAATATCCATTGACAGAATGATGGACCATGGACTATGGTTTTAATATATTCACATATGGCCCTTATACTCTGCACACTGCCTGCCACTACTCTATATCACTCAGTGAAAGTAAATGACCAAGAGCTACTGGTATTAATTAGATAAATCATAAGATAATATAAAAAATATTTTATATAAACTTATAAATAGTCAAAAATATCTGTTTTTTGGACCAGTGCTTGTATATAGTAAAGTTACAAACCATTTTGGGAATGTAAATATGAATAAAAAGAATTGAATGGACTCGAGGTGGGGCATACAGGGTACTTCACTGGCACCTGTAATTATATATTCCTTAAAAAAAATGTTAAGTAGATAAAGGAAAAGATAAAATCAGACAAGGCTGAGGTGTAGGTCCATGGCTATTTGTCATGGTATCATCTGTACTCTTCTGTACACTTGAAATCACCTTGTAACTTTAAAATGCTTAAGTAAAAGCAAGAAACTTGAGGTTATTGGTGGTTGACTGGGTAAGAGAAGATGCAGAAATAATGATCTCTCCTGCATTTAACACACTGGCCCTGCCCCTCGTCACACAGATACAACTGAGATGAACACTGTCTCTAGGGGTCACATTTCAATGACCATGGAGTACTCATCTCACAAGCCCTAGACCCCATTTTCTTAGATGAGATAGGGAAATGAAATTATTTGAATGTAGAGAGGCCACTGTTCCCTCCTCCACTTTGGGTTCTGGTGCTCCACGTCTGAACTTAGGGGACTGAATGCTTTGACATCACGGATATGAAAGCAGATGCCACCTATTTGTGGAGGGCATTATGTTACTTACGGAACTTGGGTACTTTGTTCAAGTTCTGAAAGATGAAGTTTCTTGGGAAAGACACTGTGAAGTAGTATTTACTCCTCCTGTTTAAGCTGCTTTAGATGTTATAAATAGAACTTGTGTATCTTCAAAACCATAAATCTACTGTGATACTCTTTCCCTCCCCCCAGGCCTCATATCAAGTGATGGGTTTTGCAGATACCTGATGTCAGATGAAAACGCCCCCGTCTTCCTAGATCGTCTAGAGTTGTACCAAGAAATGGACCACCCTTTGGCTCACTACTTCATCAGCTCTTCCCACAACACCTATCTCACTGGCAGACAGTTTGGTGGGAAATCTTCAGTAGAAATGTATAGACAGGTCCTCCTGGCTGGTTGCAGGTTAGAAATTCAAGACATTGTTCTTTGTATATGATGCCTTTCGATTGAATTTACTCGTCTCTGAAAAATCAGAGGTAGCATTAAGAGTGAAAAGGACATTTATCTTTCTCTTTAATGGATTATGATGGTCATTTAACCTCGAGGAAGGAGGAACAATATCTGTTTCAGAAAGATCTAGAGTCCTCCTATGGGTCAGAAGATTTTTGTTTTTACTATAAATTTAAAATATTCCCCCAAAATTATTAAAAAAAAAAAAAGCTTTAAGAAGTCATGCAAAATTTTCTTTTGGTCCTATTCACTTCAAGTATAGCTTTGTTGTTGTTTAGTCACTAAGTCATGTCCTACTCTTTGCCACCCCATGGGCTGTAGCCACACCAGGCTCCTCTGTCCATGGGATTTCCCAGGCAGAGATAGTAGAGTGGGTTGCCATTTCCTTCTCTAGGGGATCTTCCCAACTCAGGGATCAAACCCAGGTCTTCTGCATTGCAAGAGGATTCTTTACTGCTGATCCACCAGGGAAGCCCAAATATAGCTTTCCTTAATGTTAAATGTTCTAAAATTTTATTATCTGACAATAAATATTATTTCAAATGATTTTTATTTTATAGAAATTGGAAAATATTTGAGGTTTAAAATATGTTGAAACTGCTGAAAGTGACAATTAAGAAATGTAGTTATATTGTGATATTTTTCTTGATTGTCAATGACCAATACATAATTTTTAACTCATTATTTTTGTACATATACTTTAAAAGACTTTAAAATACTGTCTCAGACTATTTGAATATGAGTCACGGGAACAATTAGAGGCTAAAGTAGCATCATCCCAATGATAAAATTTTTACAGTATTCTTTAACATCCTTTAAAACCTAATCCATACCTAAATTTTCCTAATTGTTCCTAAATCATTCTTTATCACAGCTTTGTCACAGCTAAGGTCTCATCAAGAACTACACTGCTTGTTCTATCTCGTCTCTCAATCTACAATAGTCCCTTTTTGATGACACCAATCTGACGCTCTTTTAAGCTGTATCCTCCACAAAATAATCACATTACTTCACTCATTCAATTTTCTACTTCTATAGAAAGTAACTTATTTTGATATCTTTTCTTTTCCTTTGTATACACACTGTTTTATTGTAAAGGTTCAATACTGTAAATCACTGTATTCCTAGATGTGTTGAACTTGACTGTTGGGATGGAAAAGGTGAGGACCAAGAACCGATAATAACTCACGGCAAAGCAATGTGCACAGACATCCTTTTTAAGGTGAGTGTTTTTGTCTGCTTGATTTTGGCTTTAGTGCTTGTTTTCTTTTATGTTGAAGTGTCGTTGATTTACAGTGTTGTTTTAGTTTCTCGGGTACAGCACAGTGATTCAGTTATGTGTGTGCGTGTTCTTTTTCATTCATATTCTTTCTATTTTAGTTTATTACAAGATATGAATATAGTTTCCTGTCCCACACAGTAGGACCTTGCTGTTTGTTTATATATGGTAGTTCATATCTGCCAATCCTCGGTTATCCTTCCCCTATCCCTTTTCCCCATGGCAACCAGAAGTCTGTTTTCTGTGTCTGTGAGTCTGTTTCTGTTTTATAAATAAGTTCATTTGCATCATACTTTAGATCCCATATATAAGTAGCATCATAAGGTATTTGTCTTTCTCTTTCAGACTCTTAGTACGATCATCTCTAGGTCCATCCATTTTGCTATAAATGGTGTGATTTCCTTCCTTTTTATGGTTGAGTAGTACTCCATTGTGTATATATGTACCATGTTTTCCTTATCCACTTCACTGTCGATGGCCATTTAGGTGCTTTCACATATTGATTACTGTGAATGATGCTGCTATGAACACTGGGGTGCATGTGTCTTTTCCAATTAGAGCTTTCTATGGATATTTGCCCAGGAGTGAGATTGCTGGATCATATGGCAACTCAGTTTTTAGCTTTTTAAGGAAACTGTACTTTTTTCCATAGTATCTGCACCAATTTACATTCTCACCCACTGTATAGGAGAGTTCCAAGGTAAGTATTTAAATTATATCACTATAGCCTTTTTCAAACTGTTGTGGAAATAGAGTGGTAGAGTGGAGAGAACAAATTATTCACTTTCTCAAGCATCTTACCTTTATATTCTCTTTTTCCAGTTTTTCAGAAAAAGTCAAGGAAAATATTTTCTCCGCTTAATATCTCCTTCATGCTGCTTTTTCTGCTTTCAAATGGTGACAGTGCCAAGGTTCCTCTGGGAGAACCTTTTTTGTTCCACTTACTTTAAAAACAGTCTTTCATTTTCTTATCTATTTTTGTGCTTGCTTAGTTTGCATTTTTCCTAAAGGGCTTTCAAAGTGGAGTAAAAAGATAAATAGGATATAGAAAATAAAGTAGATGGTGCCGATACAGATAAGAAGGTAAGATAGTGAGATTAGAGTTTTATGAATCCCTGTCAAGAAATCCTATAAACTGTCCATACCACAAATTGGGCTCCAAACTTTTTTGAATTCAGTGCAAGGAGAGAGGGCTTCCCAGGTTACTCAGTGGTAAAGAATCCACCCACCAATGCAGGGGACACGTGGGACTCGGTTTCAATCCCTGGATGGGGAAGGTCCCCTGGAGAAGGAAATGGCAATCTGCGGTAGTGTTCTTGCCTGGAAAATTCCATGGACAGAGAAGCCTGGCGATCTACAGTCCATGGGGTCTCGAAGAGTCGGACATGACTGAGCATGCACACAGGTGCACACGTGCAAGGAGAGAAGCAGGAGGGTTCACAGGGTTTGTAAAATGCTACAGAGTAGTTTAAAAAGGCTATGGCTCAGGTGTTAGATAATATGCCTGCAATGCCAGAGACACAGGTTCGATCCCGGGTTGGGACAATCCCCTGAAGAAGAGAATAGCAACCCACTCCAGAATTCTTGCCTGGGAAATTCTATGGATAGAGAAAGAAGCCTGGCGGGCTACAGTCCATGGGGTCACAAAGAGTTGGACGCTCCTGAGCGACTAATACTTTTAAAGAGTTGTTGGCCCAGAGAAGCACAGTTATTCCCAGCGTGTGCACGCCTCTCCATCTGACTCTTTGCGACCCTATGGACTGCAGCACTCCAGGTTCCTCTGTCCCTGGGGTTCTCCAGGCAAGAGCACTGGAGTGGGTTGCCGTTTCCTTCTCCAGAGGATCTTCCCAGATCAGGGGTTGAACAGACATCTCCCACAGTGGCAGGCGGATTCTTTAGCATGATACCACCTGGTTGGACAGGATGTCAAGTGCATCGACCTCTGTCAGGTCCGTGTAACTCAGAAGAGTTATTGCAGCTTCTGGATCAGTGGTTCTCAACTCTGGCAACATGTGGAAAATCACTGGAGGTTTTTTAAAAACAGATGCCCAGACCCTGGACCCATGACACTCCATGCGTATCATTTCTCTTAGCCAAGATGTTGGCGAGTTTTGAATAGCAATGAATTCAAGATGATGCTTCCTGAGAAGTACCAAGTTATGTTTAAGTGCGAAGCCATGAGTTTACAGAGCCAACCAAACTGACAGGAAGGGTTAATGTCCTTTTTATAGAATTAAAGAGCTAATAAGGAAGCTTAAGCTGAAAAGAAGGCTCTCCCCGCTCATTTCAGAAGTGAGCAAAGGAAAACTCATAGGCAGAGCCTAGATTTTCTGAAAGGAGGTCAACTCAAGTGGAAATCAAGGTCACTTGGGAAGCAACTCATGACATGTTTACCTGGGAAGAAACTTCAAGCAAAATTAGCTAAAGGACCACCTAAGCCATAAGAGTACTTCATAAAATACTCCAAATCTGTCTAGCCTATATTGTTATCCTTTCAAATGATTTCCCTAGATAACTACTATAAAATACTTTCCCAACTAATGGAATGATGGGACTTGTCCCATGGTTAACTATAAACCAGTAAGAATTTGAGGATTTTTACCAAATATGATGCTCTGGTTGTGGAAGTGTTGGTGTGAAACTGGACTTTCTGAAGCTAAGCAGAGAGCTGCCATCTGTGGAAAGTGGCAGGCAGGGAGGACTTGCTCAGCTCATTGAAAAGTTGTTTCAAGTGATCGAGCTCTCAGTTAGAGAGGGGTGTCCTGGTCCCTGTTTTGCCTCATATGTTGCTTGAGCAAGAAGAATCTTCACCCCATGACCCCCCACTTTCACCGGGCTAATGCAAAAAAAAGACATTACAAACATCATATCAATTCACAGGAATCTTCATAGAATGAATGAGATGTAGCCTCAGTCTGGTCCCCAAAGGAAACTCAGTAAAAGCTTCTATTTCACCAACATGTTTTTCCTCAAGGCAAGAGGAGAGGGGTCCATTGTGAAAAATCTCTGAAAGCTGAAAGCTCGCCGGCTCCTCAGTGAGAAAGGTGAACTCTGAACCATTGTGGCAGATTATTGAGCAAGCAATTGCACTGCCGGTTTAGGTGAAATGGCCGGTTAATAGCCCCCTAATTTTGGAGAAGTAAACAATAACTGAAAAAAGTGTAGTTAACCCTGAAGGATGCCTGCTCTAACCACAGGGGACTCAATCTGGAGCGGTGAATGGGTTCTCCAGGTTTGAATTGCCAGAACTGACTTTCTGAAAAGCTCAAATTATTAGTCTCCAATTTATTTCAGGTGCTGTAATTTTTTTCTCTCCTGTCTCATTAACACTCTTTATCTTTAAAGGATGTTATTCAAGCCATCAAGGAAACTGCCTTTGTCACATCGGAATATCCTGTAATTCTCTCCTTTGAAAATCACTGCAGGTATAGTGATTCATTCTACCCTGTCTCTCCGTGTTCCTGTCTCTCCGTGTTCGCTAATCCCCATTTCCCATCCCTGCTCCGCATCTTTTTGAATAACTGAATAGTTTCTTTTGTGAAGTGGTAACTACCTATAGTCTTGTGGGAAAAAAAAAGAAGGAACTCAAACCCCTATTCCCCAACACCTCCAAAGAGAAAAACAAAAGTCCTTTTAATATGTTTTAGAAATGCTTCCTCTAAACCAAAGGTCAGACAGCAGGACACCTTGCTCAGAGTTTCATTGCGTTAGAAGGCTTGGCAGTGTATTTGTAGTCATATGTGATGGACTTGAAAGACACTTTTTATTCTGCTTACTGGCTCTTAGTTCAGCAGTGGATTCTACTTTTTAACCTACACCAATTAGCTCGTTAGCGTCAAAGGGACAATCATTTTGCTGAGTGGGAGTTTTTAATCGCTAGGAATGGATGTTTCTTATTCTTATCCTGGACAGTTAATGGATGTTTGAATTTACAAATGTCGGTTCTTTCCCTCCAGCAAATATCAACAGTACAAGATGTCCAAATATTGTGAAGATCTATTTGGAGATCTCCTGTTGAAACAAGCACTTGAATCACATCCAGTATGTATTTTTAGCAAACCATGTTTCTAACATGAATGGATTTGTTTTGAAATTCATTTCTGAAGGGTCAAGTAGTTCTGGAGGACTGATGTTAAAGAGCTTCATATTTATTTAAATTCGTTGGTATGGAAAGCTTCCACTGTGTTTCAGAAAGGTGTGTAGAGAGAGATATAATGTAAACATCTGGGTCAATTTAGTTCAGAAGATTGTGGGATCTTTATGGTTGCTGAAACCTATGACTTAAATTTTCATAAAGTGCACAGTGGCCCGAGTCTAGAGTTGGTGGTCATTCTGAAATTCAGTGACAGGTTAGAATCACCTGGAGGAACCATGAAACATAGCTCTGCCATAGCCCCCACTCAGAGACTCTGAAATTGATTCAAGCAGCAGATCATGTATGGAGTTTTTTAAAATGCTGTCCAGGTAAATCAAATGCGCACCCAGGGTTCAGCATATGGAAAGCTCCCTGGATCAAGTCACAGGAGCCTAAAGTTCAAGCTCCCAAGTCCAAATCAAACTCTTGGGCAATATGCCCACTTTTGAGTTTCATTTGTTAAACCTGCTAATTCCTTATGAGGCAAAGAACTTGTAACCTGTGCCCCATAGATAGGCTTTGCAGGTTTGTGAGCTCATTCTAATTATATGCAACTTGTTTCTCTGTATATAGTCATTGGAGAGAGTTCATCAGATTTTTACTAAGATCCACAACCCCCAAGTGGTTAATTGTCACAAGATGTTGGGAGTAACAAGAAGCTCCTGGAGTGAAAGTATGAAACACTGAACAGTAATGAAGGGTTTGCCCCACTATTGACGAGCAGCTGATAGACCCAAACATGGTAACAATAGGCAGCAATCGGCCATCACCCTGACTAACGTCCGTGCCACCTGGGAACACATCAGGTGGCTTAACAACAGAAGTGCATCTATGGGAACTGAAAAAACTGTAGAAGGCTATTTACCCCCTGCTGAAGCTATGGCAGCCGGCGCCCTGCCCCGTCCATCCGCAGCCCCCAGTGCTTCCCACTTCCCCACTTAGCGGCCTAATCTCCACCTGTTGCCCCACCGCTGCTATCTCAGGGATGCTCTGGTCCCTGGAGCTGTGCCCACACGGGAAAGTCAAGCCAGAAGCACCAGAGAATCCCCACCTCTACCCTGTGCTTCACCACTCCTCAGGAGGTTCGACTGAGCACCTGGGCCCACTGAGCCCCAGGTTCCCCAGCGGGTCCCGCTCCAGCAGGCGGTGTCAATAGCACTCCCCTGATGGGCTGGCCATCTGCTTTTTCTCACCCTTCTCCTCCTCTATTGGAATTCCCTGGAGCTGCCTCCCAAATAAATGACTGGTGCTTTCATCTGTCCCAGACTGACTCTAAGGGAACCTAAACTAAGAAACAGCCCTGATTTATTTTATTTTTTTACCTTGGCCCTTTGTGTATTTTATTTCCTTTGTTAGACTAACGTGCTTGTTTTTACAGAAAGGTCTCTGCATTTTGGTGTAAAGTGAAGTGCACATACATGAAAGGTTATGGGAAGTCTGGTAATATAAATGAGACTGAGATCTGAACTACAGAACTTTCAGTCTTGGGAGCAGAGCACAGGATACAAATGTAAAACCATAACTGTGAAAGAAGATGGACTATTATGTGTTGAATATTTATTGCCAACATCCAAGTGTGAGAGAGAGAGATTGGTGGGCGTGAACCAATTAGGGCAGGCTTATGAAAGGAAGCAGAATTTCGGCCAAGGGTTTCATTAGAGACAGAATGGATGTAGGAAGGCACAGTGCCTTGCATGTATAAATAGTATAAAAATCAGTTTGGAAAATGAATGCACATGTGGAAAGGTAGGCAGTTGTATAGATGGATGGCAGGGGGATGGGGAGGGGATGGGGAGGGGTGAGACACAGTTCTGTGACTCAGTTGTTGTTGTTAAGCTGCTAAGTCATGTTTGACTCTTTGCGACCCATGGACGGCAGCACGCCAGGCTCCTCTGTCCTTCACTATCTCCCCGAATTTGCTCATGTCCATCGAATTAATGATGCTATCCAAGCTTCTCATCCTCGGTTGCCCCCCTCTCCTCCTTCCCTCAGTCTTTCCCAACATTAAGGTCTTTTCCAGTGACTCAACTCTTTGTATCACCTGGCCGAAGTATTGGAGCTTCAGCTTCAGCATCAGTCCTTCCAGTGAATATTCAGGGTTGATTTCCTTTAGGATCGACTGGGTTGATTTCCTTTCGGTCCAAAGGACTCTCAAGAGTTCTCCAGCCCCACAATTCAAAAGTATTAATTCTTCCTTGGTCAACTTTCTTTTTGGTCCAACTCTTACATCCATACATGACTACTGAAAAAGCCATAGCTTTGACTCTACAAACCTTTGTCGGCAAAGTGATGTCTTTGCTTTTCAATATGCTGTCTAGGTTTGTCATAGCTTTACTTCCAAGGAGCAAGCATCTTCTAATTTCATGGCTGCAGTCAGCATTTGCAGTGATTTTGGAGCCCAAGATAATAAAAACTGTCACCATTTCCACTTTTTCCCCATCTATTTGCCATGAAGTGATGGGACTGGTTGCCATGATCTTAGTTATTTGAATGCTAAGTTTTAAGCCAGCTTTTTCACTCTCTTCTTTCAGCTTCATCAAAAGGCTCTTTAGTTCCTCTTTGCTTTCTGCCATAAGGTTATTGATATTTTCCCCAGCAATCTTGATTCCAGCTTGTGATCAGAGGTCATCAAATAAAGGATCATCTCCTTTGAAGATATCAATCCAAGCAAATGAAACCATAGTAGAGATCATATTTTAGTCACTAGGACCACTTCCTTCTTGATTCTCTTATTGAACCCTCAAAGGCACAGTCCTAAGCTTTGAGGGTAGATCACTCTACTGAGCAGACTGACTTACGGTACAGCCCAACACTACACTCAGCGACACCAGCCGGCCCCATGATCCTTTGTACTTTACCAGAGACTTGAAGAGGGTCAAGGCCTGGGGTCGAGCTGGGTCCCGTTCCCTGAGACCACTGCAGTTGGAGCCCACTCCCCGGGGAGAGCAGAGCAGGTCTGCAAACCTTGAGAGTCCTTTTGGGTGCCAACTTCGCAGCGTTAGCGTAAGGCAAAGCATGGGCCAGTTTAGGGTGTACAGTGAACGTATGAAGCTGTGCTGACTGCCATCTACTGAATGTTGGTTGTGTGACTCACAGGCCTTCTGCTCATTTTGGTCTGGAACAGAGAGTGAACAAGTAAAACTATAAGCAATCAGCCTTTTCTGTTTGTCTCTAGCTGGAACCAGGCAGACCCTTGCCATCCCCGAATGACCTCAAAAGAAAAATACTCATCAAAAACAAACGACTGAAACCTGAGGTTGAAAAAAGTAAGTCAGATACACTCATCAGTGACAGAAGCATGCATACGTTGCTTCTTTAGACAGTTCAGCAATCTCGAGTGAGACAGACATTAAAACCACTGGTTGGGGAGGAAGTGGGTCTGACGGTCTATATATTGTTCAGAACAAAGTTGCCACATTTTCATTGAAGTTTAGTTTCGACATCAACCCATTCTGGCAATGGGAAACCCTATTCATGTATTTATAAATCAGCATTTGGAGGAATCCCCAAGAAAGATGAGGAGAAAGCAAAAAAAGCATTTTAGAATTTATCAAGATATAAGGAGCTAGCGCTTTATCAATTTATACACTTCAAAGCCCTCTTTAAAAGTCGCCCTTTGCAGTTTCCCCTGTGATAAATACACATCTAGGGGTGCTAGGGAACATGAGAATGTGAACATGGGTGAGACAGACAGGCAGGCAGGCAGACAGAGGTGATTTTATCTAGGCATTGCCCCTGTGTTTTCTGAAAACATTTTCTTTGCAGGTATGTTCTTCCAACAAATCTCTTAGTTCAGTGAAGAAATAGTAGCATCAAAAATTGGCATGATTGCATTGTGGCTTTTCCCTGGATATTCTAAACTAAAATTTTGAAATTATATTAACTCCACTTCATTTTTATTGCAATACCAATAATGCGTTAGGAAAATGAAAACAACAAAGAAAAATATAATAAAATAAAAACTAGTGAATTATATATCTTACACACATATACATGTACTATAGACACATATACACACATGCACATTTTTGACATATGCACACATTTTTAACAAAGCTGGGATCATATTAAATATACTAACTGTTGGTCAGTTTTAATTCAGCCAATTAAGTGTTTTTTTATCCAGTAAGGTATAATTCTATATACTAATTTTAATTCTAATGTATAAATTTTTTTTAATTCTAGTATTAGCACTTATTATGTGGAATATAGTATAATTTAACCAATCCCAAGTTGATACATTTTCATTGCTATGAAAACAATGGTGAACATGCTTGGATGTTAATTTTATACATTTATGCAGCCTTCTCCTTGGAATCACTTGGTACAGTTAAAGTTGATGGGCCAAAGCATGTGTACATTTTTTACCATGATATATCTTATTGTACTGTCTTTCATGAAGAACACCTGTTTCCCAGCAATATTTTTAATGTTGGCTATTGGGCATCCTTTATGTGTTCACAACTAATAAAAGAAAAATAATACTTTAATTTTTTAAATTGTATGTCTTTGATGACTAGTTTCTTTTTATTATTTATGATTTGCCCTCCTATATTTCCCCAATTTAAAAATTATTTCATGTGTCTTTATTTCATTGACTTTTGAGGGTTTTTTATACTTTAGGGTAATAACTGGATTGTATCAATTGCAAATATTTTTCCCTGAAGTTTTCCAGTTTCTTTTATGTCACTTAACCATAATTGCCATGAACCATGGTCTGTGCCGCATGCTACAGATTCTGGGTTTTGCATCAAGCCTCAAATCCTTCTCAGGGACTGAGCTGTGACTTTGCAGCCTGGCGACCAGGATATGGGGCATTGCCCCCGTGTCCCACTAGTTGGTCAGCATGTGTAGATAACGGCATAGTTGCACATGCCTTCAGGAGTCAAGGCCGCCAGAAAGACAGTGGCCATGGCTGAGCCTCGGGAGCCTGGACAGTAGGTTTCTCTCTCTTCCCTTTTCATCCTTCGTCATGTCCATCTTTAAGCCGGTTTTATAAGAGACCTAACACTTATCTCCATCTCCTTGTTTATTTTAATAACAGAACAGCTTGAAGCTTTGAAAAGCATGATGGAAGCAGGAGAATCCGCTGCCCCGGTGAACATCTTAGAGGATGACAATGAAGAGGAAATAGAAAGTGGTGAGTTGTTCTTTTCTTTTTTTTTTTATAATTTATACTTCACAAAGATAACTTTTTTAAAATTAGGAAAACATGAATTTGTCTCGATGGACCCTTTTATATCGTGTGACATTTTAATTTCTGGTGGGTACCTGCACCATCCTTAATCTTCTGGTATTTAGAAATACTTTTCCAAATAGTATGACTTAGAATTTCCCTACACACTAGATTTTAGTAGCTTAGTCATCTCCTTTTCTGCTGTGCCTTCAGCTGTTCAGCAGAAATTCACAGTCAGAAAATCCTTGAAGCACTCGCTGTCAAAGACAGGGCTTAGAGTGAAAAGAGCATTTTTGTAGTCCCTTCCTGTCAGCAAAACACGAACATCAGTGTAGTTACTCGTGACAGCAGTTCAGGCAACTTAAACGGGAAGGGACATGGTAAGGACCCTCAGTAAATGCTTGCTTTGTGTGCACATGTAGTGAATTAGAAACTCAAAGCCAGAATCAAACTTTCAAGGTCAAATTCCTTCAAATAACCAGCTCACTACAATTAGCTATATTCTAGTAGACAGAATAATTTTTGCAAAGGCAGCTTTGCTCAAAATATTTCAATATTTGCTATTACCTTCTATTTTACTTTGGCCATGTAGCCACAGCCATAACCTTTGGTTTTAAATAGGTCATTTGAAAGATTGTGGATGTTGTTAGAAAATTATTTGTTATGTAGCATGAAGATTGATTAACAAATGACATAAATTGATTAACAGAATAGCTTGTGCATGTACTGTGTGTCTGTTGGTTAGAGCCTTGAGTTTAACTAGTGCTTTTGGGCTGAATAATTCAGAAACACTTGTAGAAGCTCTATTTTTTATATCAGTATTGGTATCAGTTCAGTTGCTCAGTCATGTCCGACTCTTTGCGACTCCATGAACAGCAGCATGCCAGGCCTCCCTGCCCATCACCAACTCCCGGAGTCTACCCAAACTCATGTCCATTGAGTCGGTGATGCCATCCAACCATCTCATCCTCTGTCGTCCCCTTCTCCTCCTGCCCCCAATCCTTCCCAGCATCAAGGTCTTTTTCATTGAGTCAACTCTTCACATCAGGTGGCCAAAGTATTGGAGTTTCAGCTTCAACATCAGTCCTTCCAATGAACACTGAGGATTGATCTCCTTTAGGATGGACTTGTTGGATCTCCTTGCAGTCCAAGGGGCTTTTAAGAGTCTTCTCCAACACCATAGTTCATGTTTATTTTTTTTATAAACATCTGAAATAGAAGAGTAGATTTTAAGAAAGTTTGACATTCTAGATAAAAACCTAAAAGCTGTGAGACCCAGCTAATCATACTCACAACCCCTTATAAAAGATTCCTGACTATGGAAGTCACTTTATAAATGACTATATATATTTAGGCATTTATGTTGCCTGTCCAAACCCTGGGAACATGACTTACTTTCATATATGAATAGCAGGGAGGCTGAAGTTAGCTGACGGTACTAATCAATGCCCATTATGGTATTTATTACTGTGCCCCAAACCACCCCAAAACACTTTACTGCTGTCTCTCCTAGTTCTGCGGGTCACCCGGGCTCAAGTTGGGGCTTTCCCTTGGTGTCTCGTGTGGTTGCCAGCAGATGACATCAAGGGTCATCTGAAGGTCCCCCTGGGCCAGTGCCTGAGATGGCTCCCTCGGAGCCGGCAGTTGACCCTGACTGGCTGTGACAGCTCAGTTGGATCTACTGACTCAGGCACCCCCAGGTGGCCTTTCTCTGTGGCTTGGACTTCTCATAGCATAGTGGCCAGCCTCCCTGATGAAGCGTCCTGAGAGCTAGTGATCCAAACGGCTAAAACAGAAGCAGCTAAGCAGTTTAAAAGCTATGCTTGGAAATGGCATATCACTGCTTCCCCTGTATTTTATTCATTAAAGCAGTCTTAGTAAGGGCCCACCCACATTCTGGTGGGTGGGCGAGTAACTAGATCGCAGTGTGAAAGGGTCAGTGGGAAACTGCTATTATTGCAGCTGTCTTTGGAATATGCAGTCTGCCACATCGCCTATGATTTTATTTAACACTTTTTGCAAATCATAAACCTGAACAAGATATAAAAATAAAATCTCAAAAGGAATGTATTTCAACAGATCAATATAAAATGATACAAATGAACTTATTTACAAAACGAAAACAAAACTCACAGATACTGAAATCAAACTTACGGCTACCAAAGGGGAAATGTCGGGGGAAGGGATAAATTAGGAGATTAGGATCAACATAAACACACAGCTCAGTTCAGTTCAGTTCAGTCACTCTGTTGTGTCCGACTCTTTGTGACCCCATGTACTGCAGCATGCCAGGCTTCCCTGTTCATCACCAACTCCTGGAGCTTACTCTAACTCATGTTCATCAAGTCAGTGATGCCATCCAGCCATCTCATCCTCTGTCGTCCCCTTCTCCTCCTGCCCTCCATCTTTCTGAGCATCAGGGTCTTTCCCAATGAGTCAGTTCTTTGCATCAGGTGGCCAAAGTATTGGAGAATCAGTCCTTCCAATGAATATTCAGGACTGATCATCTTTAAGATGGACTGATTGGATCTCCTTGCAGTCCAAGGGAATCTCAAGAGTCTTCTCCAACACCATAGTTTAAAAACATCAATTCTTCAGCGCTCAGCTTTCTTTATAGTCCAATTCTCACATCCATACATGACTACTGGAAAAACCATAGCTTTGACTAGATGGACCTTTGTTGGCAAAGTAATGTCTTTGCTTTGTAATATGCTGTCTAGATTGGTCATAACTTTTCTTCCAAGGAGCAAATGTCTTTTAATTTCATGGCTGCAGTCACCATCTGCAGTGATTGAGGAGCCCAAGAAAATAAAGTCTGTCACTGTTTCCATTGTTTCCCCATCTATTTGTCGTGAAGTAATGGGACTGGATGCCGTGATCTTAGTTTTTTGAATGTTGAGTTTTAAGCCAGCTTTTTCACTCTCCTCTTTCATTTTCATCCAGAGGCTCTTCAGTTCTTCTTCGCTTTCTGCCATAAGGGCAGTGCCATCTGCATATCCAAGGTTATTGATATTTCTCCTGGCAATCTTGATTCTAGCTTGTGCTTTGCCCAGCCCAGCATTTCACATGATGTACTCTGCATATAAGTTAGATAAGCAGAGTGATATTATACAGCCTTGACATACTCATTTCCCGATTTGGAACCAGTCTGTTATTTCATATCCAGTTCTAACTGTTGATTCTTGACCTGCATACAGGTTTCTAAGAAAGCAGGTCAGGTGGTTTGGTGTTCCCATCTCTTGAAGAATTTTCCCATTTGTTGTGATCCACACAGTCAAAGGCTTTGGCATAGTCAATAAAGCAGAAGTAGATGTTTTTCTGGAACTCTCTTGTTTTTTCGATGATCCACCGGATGTTGGCAATTTGATCTCTGGTTCCTCTGCCTTTTCTAAAACCAACTTGAACATCTGGAAGTTCTCAGTTCACCTACTATTGAAGTCTTGTTTGGAGAATTTTGAACGTTACTTTACTAGTGTGTGAGATGAGTGCAATTGTGCAGTAGTTTGAGCATTCTTTGGCATTGCCTTTCTTTGGGATTGGAATGAAAACTGACCTTTTCCAGTCATGTGGCCACTGCTGTGCTTTCCATATTTGCTGGGATATTGAGTGCAACATTTTCTCAGCCTCATCTTTTAGGGTCTGAAATAGCTCAACTGGAATTCCATCACCTCCACTAGTGATGCTTCCTAAAGCCCAATTGACTTCTCATTCCAGGATGTCTGGTTCTGGGTGAGTGATCACACCATTGTGGTTATCTGGGTCATGAAGATCTTTTTGTATAGTTCTTTTTATATTCTTGCCACCTCTTCTTAATATCTTCTGCTTCTATTAGTTCCATACCATTTCTGTTCTTTGTTGTACCCATCTTTATATGAAATGTTCCCTTGGTATCTCTAATTTTCTTGAAGAGTTCTCTAATCTTTCCCATTCTATTGTTTTCCTCTATTTCTTTGCACTGATCACTGAAGAAGGCTTTCCTATCTCTCCTCGTTATTCTTTGGAACTCTGCATTCCAACGGATATATGTTTCCTTTTTTCCTTTGCCTTTAGCTTCTCTTCTTTTCTCAGCTGTTTGTAAGGCCTCCTCAGATAACCATTATGCCTTTCTGCATTTCCTTTTCTTGGGAATGGTTTTGATCACTGCCTCCTATACAGTGTCACAAACCTTTGTCCATAGTTCTTTAGGCACTCTGTCTATCAGATCTATTCCCTTGAATCTATGTGTCACTTCCACTGTATAATCGTAAGGGATTTAATTTAGGTCATACCTGAATGTTCTAGTGGTTCTCCCTCCAATTTTTTTTCCCTCCAATTTTCCTGCCTTGTTTTTGCTGACTATGTTATAGAGCTTCTCCACCTTTGGCTGCAAAGAGTATAATCAATCTGATATTGGTATTGACCACCTGGTGATGTCCATGTGTAGAGTCTTCTCTTGTGTTGTCAGAAGAGGGTGTTTGCTATGACCAGTGCATTCTCTTGACAAAACTCTGTTAGCCTTTGCCCTGCTTCATTATATATTTCAGGGCCAAATTTGCCTGTTACTCCAGGTATCTCTTGACTTCATACTTTTATATTCCAGTCCTCTATAATGAAAAGGACATCATTTTCTGTCTATTAGTTCTAAAAGGTCTTGTAGTTCTTTATAGAATTGTTCAACTTCACCTTCTTCAGTGTTACTGGTCAGGGCATAGACTTGGGTTACTGTGATATTGAATGGCTTGCCTTGGAAACAAACAGAGATCACTCTGTCATTTTTGAGACTGCACCCAAGTAATGCATTTCAGACTGTTTTGTTGATTATGAGGGCTACTCCGTTTCTTCTAAGAGATTCTTGCCCACAGTAGTAGATATAATGGTCATCCGAGTTAAATTCGCCCATTCCAGTCCATCTTAGTTCCCTGATTCCTAGAATGTCGATGTTCACTCTTGCCATCTCCTGTGTGACCACCTCCAATTTACCTTGGTCCATGGACCTAAGATTCCAGATTCCTATGCAATACTGCTCTTTACAGCGTTGGACTTTACTTCCGTCACCAGTCACATCCACAACTGGGTGTTGTTTCTGCTTTGGCTCTGTCTCTTCATTCTTTCTGGTGTTACTTCTCTACTTTTCTCCAGTATATTGGGCACCCACTGACCTGGGGAGTTCATCTTTCAGTGTCCTGTCTTTTTGCTTTTCATACTGTTCAGGGGGTTCTCAAGGCAAGAATACTGAAGTGGTTTACCATTCCCTTCTTCGGTGGGCCACGTTTTGTCAGAACTCTCCACCATGACCCATCCGTCTTAGGTGGCCCTACAGGGCGTGGCTCATAGTTTCACTGAGTTAGACAAGGCTGGCTGTGGTCCATGTGACGAGTTTGGTTAGTTTTCTGTGATTGTGGTTGTCATTTTGTCTGCCCTCTGGTGGAGAAGGATAAGAGGCTCATAGAAGCTTCCAACCACTTCTATGGAAGCTTCCTGATGGGAGAGACTGACTGAGGGGGAAACTGGGTCTTACTCTGATGGGCTGGCCATGCTCAGTAAATCTGTAATCCAATTTTCTGTTGATGGGCGGGGCTCTGTTCCCTCCCTGTCGGTTGACCTGAGACCAAACTATGATGCTGATAATGAAGATAATGGTGACCTCCTTCTAAAGGCCCCGTGCACTCAGTGCCACTCTCAGTACCCCTTGCAGCAGGCCACTGCCGACCCCTGCCTCCAGCTGAGCCTCCTGGGCACTCACAGGCAAGTCTGGCTCGGTCTCCTGTGGGGTCACTGCTCCTCTCTCCTGGGTCCTGGTGTGCACAAGGTTTTGTTTGAGCATCTCTGACGCGTGTGGGGTTTGTTTCTAAACACTCTTTCGCCCCTCCTACCATCTTACTGGGTCGTCTCCTTTGCCCTTGGACGCAGGGTATCCCTTTTTGGTGGGATCCAGCATTCTCCTGTCGATGGTTGTTCAACAGTGAGTTGTTATTTTGGAATTCTCACAGAAGATGAGCACACACATCCTACCCCACCATCTTGCCAGCACAAAACTAGTCTTTCCCATTCTATTGTTTTCCTCTATTTCTTTGCATTGATCACTGAGGAAGGCTTTCTTATCTCTCCTTGCTGTTCTTTGGAACTCTGCATTCAGACGGGTATATCTTTCCTTTTTCCCTTTGCCTTTCACTTCTCTTCTTTTCTCAGCTATTTGTAGGGCCTCCTCAGACAGCCATTTTGCCTTTTTGCATTTCTTTTTCTTGGGGATGATCTTGATCACTATCTCCTGTACAATGTCACGAACCTCCATCCATAGTTCTTCAGGCACTCTATCAGATCTAATCCCTTGAATCTATTTGTCAAATAAGCAGCTACATATAAAATAGATAACAGTTCCCTGTATAGCACAGGGAACTCTACTCAGTATTCTGTACTAGCCTATATGAGAAATGAAACTGAAAAGATTGGATAAATGAATATGTATAACTGAATCTCTTCACTGTACACTTGATGGTAACATAGCATTGTAAATGTTATACTCCAATAAAAATATTTAAAAGATCAATAAAGTGCTTTAAACCTTGAAAGTCTGAATATTATATAAAAACTGTTCCTTAACTTTAGGTTAACGTTCATAGATGATAATCAAAAACATGTAAGGTATTACTAGTAATAATCCAGTAAAACAAGCTATAGAATAATGAAATACATTAAGAAAAATAATAATAATATGAATGATGACAGCAACTACGATTGTGGTACCAGCTGTGGATCGAGTGCTTTACATCAGTGCCTCCTCTAATCTTTATGCAGCCTGATGAAACAGTTATTATTACATTCATTTTTCAGATGAAGAAACTGAAGCTTAGATAAATAACATATGTTACATGCGGTGCCACAGCTGGTTGGAAATAACACTAAGACTCAACCTCAAATTGCCTTGACTCCAGGGTCAAGTCCTTTTATACGTCACAGCATTGTCCTTCTAATGTATAGCAATATAAAGAACAGAAATATGCAAAATCATTGTTAAAATATTTGTCTTTAAAAAGGGGGAAACAATATAAATGATATGAGTCAGAGATGTGAAGTTTCTTGAACACACACATATTCATCTGAAATGAGGGGTCAGTATGATTCCAGTTATCCTTAAGGCTACTTTCCCAACTTTTATGCAGATGCTCATCATTCCTAGAGACAAAATAAATTTGCATCTAGTAACTCCCATGTTATTCCAGAAAAGTTTGTGGTAAAATTTTAGTTGTTCTGCCAGAAATGTGTTGATTCATATGTACCTGAGTTTCTCTCTAAGGGGAGAGACATTTCTACTATCCCCGTTACAAATGAGTCTCATGTCCCCTCAGTCATACTTGGGTTTAGTTCTGGTCACCCAGTTGGCTGTAATTATCCAGCTATCATAGTATGATCCTACTACATGGATGAGTAGAGTCTCTAATTTAAATACTTCAAGAGGAAACCAAGCATAGTTCAAGGGGGCAGACCTGCCTGAAGGCTGTAGGAAATAAAAAAGGCTCTCAGCCAGTGAATATGTGTCCAGTTATTAGGCTGGACATAGATTCAGATGAGCAGTGGGATTATACATAGAAAACCCTAAAGATACCACCAGAAAATTACTAAAGCTAATGAATGAATTGAGTAGAGTTACAGGATATAAAATTAATACAAATCCCTTCTATTATACATAGAAAACCCTAAAGATGTCACCAGATGAGAAGTGGGGAATACCAACGTTGTGTGTGGTTGTCGGTGTTAGCACCATCAAGAGATGCTAACCTTTAGTTGCACAACCCTTCTAAAGCAGTTATTAAGTCTCAACCATGTCTATGGAATATACCCCGCCCCCCGAAATTCAAGTGGTTTATATCTGGCTGAGCAGGTTAAACTAGATATAAAATTGAAATTCAATAGTGTTGGTTGGAGGTTTCAAAATCTTAGTTACAGACTGTTGGTCACGGAAATCCAGTGTCACATTAAGAGCTTTAAGTCTAAGAAGCCTGAGAATCCACGTTCATATTCTGACTCTGTGACCTCAGACAAGTCCCATCACATCTGTGAATCTGTTTATTTTAGGTAATAAGTGAATACACTAGCCTACATTAGTTTGAGAGCCCTTTCAGTTTCTCAGATCCTTTTCTCCTGCCCAAAGCCTGGACAACCTACTTTCAGAAAAAAATCTGCCTCCAGAATAGCCCCTCACCAGAATATCAGTTCCAGAGGAGGAAGCTGTCTGACTGCTTTCCCTTGCCTTCATCCCCTCCCTGGAATGGCTCCTTGAGTAAAGTCATCCAGATTTCTGAACCTAGGACACTGCCGATTGAAAGGCACTACTGTTCTAAAAGAAAGAAAATTGCTTCCAGTGAATTATAAAATGCCATCGATTAAAGGATACTTTGCCGTATTAGATATATGACAGCATGGGGGGAAATACACCTTAGAATCAGCGAAATTTTTTCGTCTACTCCTGTTCTTGCATTTTGCTTTCCACCTTTTAAACATACTATTAAAAAAATATACATCTGATTCTTATGGCTCTGTTCCCCTCCCTCAGAAATATTTTCAGTGTTTTTTGGCTTTGTTTGTAGTAAAGGTCCCTCATGCTCAGTGTAGTGACAGTGTGGATTTGTGTTGACCTTATCTTATGGCCTGTGGCTGTCTCCTGTTCCTGGCTAGTGTTTAGGCAAATTTCTGGGACCCCCTGCAGGATGGGCATCATGGAAATACAGATCTCATACCGACGAGTATGTGGCTAATTTTCCAACAGGCAATCCTTTTTCCACTGACAGCCTTGGGTGGATACCAGAGTTCTTGTAATTTCCTGAACCGATGGATTGAATGATGGCATCTCTGCCTCTCTACTTAGCTCAATCCAGGCTCCTGGGGTGCCAGCCTGACATAGTACCCTCTTCCTGCTCCCTCCCGACCATGAGCCCCAGGAATGACTTCAGAGTCTTTTAAACCTAAGCCAGATTTGGCAAATGATTTGCAGAAGCAGTAAGTCCTTCCAAGCTTTTTCTTTTACGTATCACACCACTCCCAGCCACAAGTCATTATGCCCATAAAATTCAAGGGGCATTTTTGACTCTTTTTCTGAATTTTCAAATGTATTTTCCTTCTCTTGTATCTTGTTTTCTCTGGGTGTCATAGAAGATCAAAATACCTTTTATGAGTCAAAGAACTTCCTGAAGTGTTTGAGGCTTTTAATTTTTAGGGTTACTGTATATTACTAGGATAGAAATAATCATTCACACAAGAAAAGCTTATAAGGGTCAAGCATATAAAACCATGCTAACAATGATTTACTGTGTAACACAAGAACAGCGTTTTATATCTATAATGACCTGTAATGGAAAATAATCAGTATATATGTATATATATATATGACTGAGTCACTTTGCTGTACACCTGAAACTAACACAATATTTTAAACCAACTATATTCAATAAAAAAAAATCATGCTCAGTGCAGGAGAAATAACAAGACATCCTCCTTGACCTTGATTAGATAAGAGTTTAGGGAGAGTTTAATTTGAAAAAAGTTACTTTTTAAAACATTCCCATTTTCATTTAGCTTGCTTCCCGTCTAAAAGTGCTTCTGTTCTACCCAAGATTACAGAGGAGGCCTGACCCCTTGGTGTTAAGTTAGCTTCATGAATTTTCCTTTTGTCTTTTCCACAGCCGAGCAAGAGGAGGAAGCTCACCCTGAATACAAATATGGAAATGAACTTTCTGCAGATGACTTGGGTCACAAGGAGGCTATTGCCAATAGTGTCAAGAAGGTCAGACTCTTGGTGCTCTTTTCTTTCATGACTTTCAAGAGATGGCAGCTGGTAGTTACGCCATTTCAGAAATGTGAGAGCCACAGAGAATGAGGTAGCCTGTAAGTCCCCTTCTCAGTTGGGTGGCCAGAATCAATATCTGACCTCGAGGCATGCACAGTACAATGACTCCTCGGTCATGCCTAGTGTTGACCCCTGCCTCTTTGGCCCGTGTCCTTCAAACGTTATTTATTTCCTTATGACACGTGAGTGGGAAGACATCCGCAGCACCCCAGCAGCAAAGGTGACACTGTTCAGATCATCGAGAGAATGACCCCGATCATCCCAGCAAACCCTAGACAATCAGTGCTACCCACTGGAGGTCTCATCTCTCTCCTAACATAGAATAAGCACCAGTATATTAATTACCTTCGTGTGTGTGTGTGTGTGTGTGTGTGTGTGAGAGAGAGAGAGAGATGAAAACATTTACTGTCTGCTCTCTTAGCACCTTTCAAGTATGCGTGTGTGCTAAGTCACTTCAGTCCTATCCGACTCCTCGCAACCCCAATGGGTCCACCAGGTTCTTCTGTCAGTGGATTCTCCAGGCAAGAATACGGAGTGGGTTGCCATTTCCTCCTTCAGGGGATCTTCTCAACCCAGGGATCGAACCCGTGTCTCTTATGTCTCCTGTATTGGCAGGTAGATTCACCACTCGCACCACCTGGGATGGAATATAGTATTGTTAACTCTCCTCACCGTGCTGTCCATGGTCCTCTTATAACCGGAAGTTCATACCTTTGAGCGTCTCACTCCCCACCCCCCATCAAAGTGGTTGGTTTTTAATACTAGTGAGTGGTAGGGTAAGAAGACGCAAGAGTGTCCACTGGATCGCTAGCCCGGGAGTCATGGTGACCTTGAAAAGAGGAGTTTCGGGGCAGGTAGGGACCCCTGGAGCAGACATATCTGAAGGAGGAGAAGCAATACTTTTGAGCAGTTTTGCTGTGAAGGAGAGCTGATGGTTAAAGGGAACCCAGGAGTCCAGAGAGAGTTAATTTTAGGATAACTAAATCCAGGGTGATGACTGACCCCTTTGTGGTCTTTGATGGGAGCAGTAGTACTTAATCATCAAAGACAATGGATGAAGATGCAGGTAGGTGTATACAGTAGGTGCTAAGAAAACGGGAGCAAATTTATCTGCTGAGCAAAGCCAGGAGAATACTACGGTGATGCTTACCTTTTCTGATATAGAGGATTGCAGCTGCTTGCAGATTATGAGATGCCCACTGAAACTCATTATCCTGCCTTTATCAGCACCCAGACGAGAATGTTGGCTTGCTCAGGAGTGATCCTTTACATACCAGAGGAGGTCGAGTACTTCCCAAGCCCCATCACTAGACCACTAACTAAATTACCTTAAGGAAGCACTGAAATAGGTGAAGACTATCAGCCAAAACGGAGATAAGCATTGAGATGAGCTTTTCTGGTGTGGAAGAGAGTTACACCATGATATCCTTTCAGTTCTCACTGTATCTGTGGCTTTATGTGTACAGATAAGTATCTAACATTTGAATATCCACAGGTGTGTGGCTAGTAACCTTGGAGTTTCGCCCTTTAGAGAAGTAAATTATTTTCTTTCTCTAATTTAGGCTTCAGATGACCTTGAACATGAAAACAGCAAAAAGGTAACAAAACAATTCCATTGTGCATTTTGTTTTCATTATTAGAAACTATGTGGTCATTCAATATTGAACAGGTTTTAGTGAGTGCTGTTTATTCTGTCTTCTCCCACCCACTACCCATGAAACATCAGACTACTTAGAGGGATAATATTTATATGCTCAGTGCATCTACTTGTAAGAGTCTTCAAAAGAAAAAAATTTACCACGTGATGACATGATTAGATCCTGATAGAATCACAAAACCTAGGGCAGACAAATAAGATGATTTTTCTAAAAATAAGTGTTTAGGCATTTAGGTATGTTCTTAGTTAGGATTTGAGATTTCATTTTTAGACAATGGACAAAGGCATGTATAATTCTCCTACATATGTTTATTGATAGTTAGTAATGCCAGGACCATTAGCTGGGTACCGGGCTTATGGATGACAACCTCGTTACTGCCCGTCATCATGTGTAGCAAGGATTACAGTCCGACCCACTAACCCCATGAGAAGGCTGAGGCCTTACAGGTGAAAATAACTTGGTCACAGCTACCTAGCGAACAAATATCAAGGGTCAAAGATCAGCTTATCTTTGTTGACCCCAATATCTTAAGAAATTCTAGTAGAAGAGAATTTCACAAATATCTTAGGAGAAGACTGGGATCAGACTTAACCATGATTATTCCAAACTTCAGACAGTAAGAATGTTGGGTTTCCCTTCAAGTAAGATAGGACCCCACAGACAAGAAGATAATACTTTCTGAAGCCCTGATGTGAGAATCAAATGATAAAGTAAATTTCTGCCTCTGGCTGCCAATGGTTTCACAACTGCAACACACCATGTACTTTTGTTAAAAGGACCACTTTGATGTTGGGAGCTATGAAGAGGATATGACAGCTAAAAATATTACTTTACTTCCCTTACGATAAAGTCAACATTAAGTTATATCAAATAAAACTCCTAGAGTGGATACAATGTGAAATTGACTAACAGCCTTTCAGAACACCAATATAGTTGAAACAAAGACCTTTCTGTTTTGCTGTCATATGAATTTCCTGACCTATAGATCATTTTTATTTTCAGATTCATTGTATTCATGATTATGTGCTCCTAGTCTAGGAATGAACCCTCAAATTTTAACCGGTGACATTTGAAAACATGATTTTTAAAAATCCCAACAAGTTACATTACTTGGTTATTTATTGGCTTTTATTGGTGAAATCAGTTTGATGATCTAAAATACTATCAGGTAAACAAAATATCATGACCATTTTTTTAACCAATGAATTGACTGATATGAGTCAACAGTTTATTCATCCTTGAGTATTGATCTCAATTAAATATCTATCACTTCTGAAGGTGTTATTTTTATTGTTGTTGATTGTGTTGCTTTGTCCTGATTTACAAGGAAACAGACTAAAATAATTTGTTCTTTGCCTTTATGCAAAATAAATGCAATTTTAATAGGTCCTGTGTAGTGGATAATCACATTAGTTTAAGAATAAGCTTTTTTTAAATACCACAAACCATTTATGTATGTGACTTGGTTTCCAAAAGTGTTAAGCAGGTATGAGCTAGTTAGAAATGACAATTCTCAGGTTTCACAGCAGACTCCCTTTTTCAGAAACTCTTAGGGTGGGGCCCTGGAATCTGATTTAACAAGCTCACCTGTACACTAAAATTGAAGGATCTCTGTTTTTTAATTTATTTCACAACTTCTGAAATTATGAATTATACATATTCCATATTTATACATATTCCATAGCATTTCTCTGAACTTCAATATAGTTTCTGAAATAAAGTCCTTTGAAAATCTAAAAAAATGTCCCCAAAATGTAAGTTAAGCTTCATATTTTACTATTATCTCTATTTGTATTATTTGGAGCCACAATAGACATTACGTTTTTTTTTTTTTGGATCACACCTCAAGGCATGTGGATTCTTAGTTCTGTGATCCTTGTGTTAGGAGCATGGAGTCACTGGACCACCAGGGATGTCCTGACATTAACTTTTAAAATTATCCTTTATTGGGACTTCCCTGGTGGCCCAGTGGTTATGACTCCACACTTCCTAAGGAAGGAGTGTGGGTTCGATCCCTGGTCAGGAAGCGAAGATGCCAAATGTGGCCAAAACACCAAAGTATAAAACAGAGGCAATATTGTAACAAATTCACCAAAGACTTTAAAAATGGCCCACATCAAAAAAATCTTTAAATAAATTAAAAGCTCTTTTTAAAAATTATATTTTATTTAACATAATTGAGGAAGAGAAACATCTTTTATCTTTGGATCTGTGTGCAGATTGTCTGTAGGAAGGAAGTTTGTAGGGGCTTCTCAGGTGGCTCAGTGGTAAAGGATCCACCTGCCCGTGCAGGAAACCCAGGAGCCTTGGATTTGATCCCTGGGTCAGGGAAATCCCCTGCAGGAGGATATGGTAACCCACTCATGTACTCTTGCTTGGAGAATGCCATAGGCAGAGGGGCCTGGCAGGCTCTGTCCATGCAGGACCCCAGTCCACGGGGTCACAGAGTCAGGCATGGCTGAGCAACAGCACACACTCACACAAGGCATCTTGCGGCATAAATCCGAGAGTCCTCTGAAGACGCTGATGTGTGTATTCCCTTTGTTGTGCTCACAGGGCCTGGTTACCGTAGAAGATGAGCAGGCGTGGATGGCATCTTATAAATATGTAGGTGCTACCACTAATATCCATCCCTACTTGTCCACAATGATCAACTATGCGCAGCCTGTAAAGTTTCAAGGTTTCCATGTGGCTGAAGGTAACACCAAAGGTTAAATGCTGTTGCCTTTTGTGTCTGCTTTTCTTTCTTTGTGCTGTGATCTGACCTGCTGCCATTTCCTTTTCTGGGGATGTGGGCTGGTCCACCTCACCTGAGTTTTGTTGCACAGACCACACACGTCCTTGGCTTGTGGGAGCCGTGTGTTGTCATTTCCAGCACCGTCCACAAGGTGGCTCTGAGAGACTGGATTTGGTGGCACTCCAAGAGCCTCTCGCATTAGATACACTTAAGACCCTGTGAGTCAAAATCTGATCTCTTAAAAAGGTGGCAAGTGATATTTTAAAACTTCTCATAATTATTTCTGGACTGGAGAAGACATAGTCCTCACTAAAAAGACAAATTCCAGGGGGGGCTGTGAATGTCAGTTGGTATACACATAATTGACTTCTCTTAAGTCAGCCATCTCCATGTCAGAACATTAATGAAAGTAGGAGCTACTGATAGCGTAATGGAGCATCTGCCTCCAAAGCCTCATGATTCAAGGTGTGATTATGTTTATCGCTTGTCTTCCTGTGAGTCTGATGGCAGAGTTTCTAAGTGCATCTTTGCTTTTCTTTACAGAACGCAATGTTCATTATAACATGTCTTCTTTTAATGAGTCAGTTGGTCTAGGCTACTTGAAGACACACGCCATTGAATTTGTGAAGTATCCTTATGTATTAAGTGGAATGCATGGTTGGTGAACTTTGAGTTTGGCAGGAATCTCTAAAACAGAAAGATGGCTAATGTACTATTGTGGTTGTAGAGCTAGTAAAATAATGTATGTGAAAGACCGCAGCAGCAGGGAAAACCTGCCCAAATGCAAGTTGTTTTTATAATCCACACTGTGAACTATGGTTTTTCTCTATAGCATTCTTTATACATGTGAAATCCATTCTCTATTGTCACATGTGTTTTTCAGTGTTGATCTCAATCTTCATTGCTTTAGCTCTTTGTTATTTATTTATCACTGCCGGGATACTCTTTTCCATTTTCCTTAATACATTACACAGTTACAACAAACGGCAAATGAGTCGCATTTACCCCAAGGGAGGCCGCGTGGATTCCAGTAATTACATGCCTCAGATTTTCTGGAACGCTGGCTGCCAGATGGTTTCGCTGAACTATCAAACCCCAGGTAGGAACTGATGTCCAGTGACCTCGAATTCCATGAGAATATTTTGACAGGACGGGGCCAAAAGCTGCTGTCAGTTGACTGTGGGCATTTTTTAAAGGAAGCAGACATATGGCAAAACAACGTGTTGTAGGATATAGAATGGTGAGAAATTGAAAATGCAAACTAAAGCAATAAAACAATGGTAGAAGATAATAGAATTTGATTTGAATTGAATTTCCTTTTGAAAATGCCGTGACTAATCGGCTAAGCATTGTCCCGTTTTTCAGAATATGTCTAGTTTTTCTTCTTTTTGGAGCAAACTTATCTTCTTGTCCAGAGACAGAATGAACTGAGAAGAATTTGAGGATCTTTGTACAGTAACTAGGACTTATTCCTCCTTGGGAAAGTACCCTTCCCACTGTTTGCATTCAGCAGGAGATCAGCAACATAGCAGAATCTCACCATAAAGATGTAGAGTATTATGGAGCAGATTCTGCTAAAGTGGTGTTTAAGGCGTCCTATATACTTAGAGGTACTAATGTGTAACTTGTTCCTCCAAAGTGTACTCTGGCAAGGTTCCAATATATAATAATATTTATTTTTTCCTGCAAGGAGAGCAGTCAATTTTGAAAGCATAAATAAAATCTTTAAAGTTTTCAAAGTTTGCTTAACAGCCTAGGATCACAATATGAAGATTAGAGACAGAAAAAATATAGTCTCTTATTACTCACGGAAACAGCTGAGAAACAGGCACAAAACCTATTCACCACAGCATGGTCCTTTATTATTTTTTAATTAATTCATTTTAATTGGAGGCTAATTACGTTATAATATTGTGGTGGTTTCTGCCATGGGTGGACATGGGTGTACGGGTGTACATGTGTCTCCATCCTGAGCCCCCCTCCCACATCCCTCCCCAAGCCATCCCTCAGGGTCGTCCCACCGGCTTCAGGGCACTCAAAAGCCTGGTCCTTTAAAATGGTTGGGAAAAAAAATCCCTTTTGCTCTGTTCTTTTCCTCTATGAGGGCATCTCCCATGTTTCTCAGTTTAGGGCATTTTCTTTTAAGCCAATCCCCCACACTTTGTAAACCTGAACACACCTTGCTCCCTGCGATCTAGACTGATCAAAAGGGCCTACAACTCGCATCCCTGTGGCGTGGATGTGGCATCACCATGTTTCCCACCCTCCTGACCAGGAGCTGAAGTCAGATTTCTGCTCGGCATCCCTCTTGCTGCTCGCTGTGCTAAACTGTGACCAGGGATCGTCACGATTCTGGAGTGTTCTAACAAGCAAAAAAGATTAAAAAGCACTGCTTTAAAAAGACATCAAGTCATGTTCTTTGCTGTCAGTGAGACCATTATGTAGATTAAATGATCTAAAGGCAGTTTATTCTCTAGGCCAGCTTAAGTGTTATTCTATAATGTAAGGTTTAATCATAGTACTTTGAGAAGAAAAAAAACATTTATCAGGAGGCCCTTTTCTTTCTTTTTTTTTTTTGCTGATGAAAAGAAAGATTTTGTTTGCCTGCAAGAACCAGTGTAGACCCCACTAGAATAATTCTTTTTAAGTCACACATATTTTTATATGATACTTACTTAGTTTATTTTTGATGTTGATTCATTTTAATTGAGTTTTATATTCGTACAACCCTACTGGATTTCTCCAGGGTACCCTCCCTCTGGGTCATAAGGCGTGTCTTCTCTAACTATATATATATATATCAGCTTAGACATCTGTACTCTCAACAGTAGTTCAACAGTCCTATAACTCATATATTGAATCCAAATTTGGAAGCAATGCCAACATGATCTCTATGAATGCACATTTTTTATTTTAAAATCAAGGTCATTTTTAACATGGAAGAGAGAGTTGTATGCCTCTCTCTGTAAACAGACCCAGAAGTACCTTGTGGTGTTAAAAAAGACCTTTCAGCCTGGGATCAGTATCTGATTTCCATTATTTAAAACCACCCCATCAAAATCTTCTTTGTCGAGGAAGATGAAGTACTAAATTATTTTTGTCTCTTGACAGATTTAGCAATGCAATTGAATCAGGGGAAATTTGAGTATAATGGATCGTGCGGGTAAGTAATGTGATTTAAACTGTTGTCACCGTGTTCCACACTCCATACTCCAGTTGTAATGAAACCGTGTCATTTTAAATTAGGGGTTGGTGAATTTAAGCGAGGTTTAAGGGATGGGATAGAAACAAATGAAATCCCAGGTAAATTACATCTGCAATATACATTCTTCATCAACCACAGTTTCACTAAGCAGATTAGAAAAAAAAATTTAACTACTAGGTAAGCAGTTTATTATATACACTCCAGAGTTTAACGCTTTCACTTTAAATTCAATAGTAGAGGCCTTTATAACTAGATAGTAGTCACCAAAAAATAATGCTATGAATGTTGTTCAAGTTACTTAAATAGTGCTCCCTAAAATCTGTGAACCAAGTAGTGAATTAGGAAATGTTAATTTCACTGAAATCCTAGAAAGTTCAATGAAAGAATGAAGTTAAAGAAGGTTCTATGGAAGAACTTTATTGGAGTTCTTGTATAGACATTCTGTACAAGTTCTGTACAAGTTCTATTCAAGAAAAAAACTGTGGCCATTTTTTTTCTCCTCCATGCAGATGTCCCCAAGTGGTACTGCAGGTAAATAATCTCAAACCATTGCCCAAAGCCTTTTAGACTAATTGAGTAGAGTACCATTTCTTCCCACCACATGACTGTCAGGATGCTCTTGGCCTCCCTGGTTGGATATATAATGTCCATCACTAAAAACACCCAATCACAATAAAATTTTCAGCACATGTGGATTCAGAATGCCTCCTCCCACCTCTTGCTGCCCACCAATGTACCTACACCCACAGTGACAACCCTGTTACCCAAGTCACCCACCTGCACCATGCAGGGCATTTTCCTCTGCTGTGTGTTTTGAAGAAAATGCAAATTATATGCCTTAAACTAATGAAGTGTTATACTAATTAGGTTGGTGCAAAAGTAATTGAAGTTTTGCATTGTTGAACGTTGCTATTTGATACTGGATACAATCTTAAATAAATCTGGTTATGTTATACATCATTAATGCACATTTCTCACTTTATGCTTTTTTCCTAATGACTTATTACTTGCTATTTATTTCATATTAATTTTAGACTATAGAAATGATATTAGACTAAAGAGCAAATTTGAGTGAGTTTTTTTATTCAAGTTCAAAACGTGTCGGAAAGCAGTGAAGACAACTCTCAACATCAGCAATGCATTTGGCCCAGGAACTGCTAATGAACACAGAGGGTGGTGGTGGTGGTTCAGAAGTTTTGCAAAGGAAACGAGAGAGATGAGGAGCATAATGGCTGGCCATCGGAAGTTGCCAGCGACCAATTGAGAGCAGTCATCCAAGCTGATCCTCATGTAACTACACAAGAAGTTGGCGGAAGAACTCATCGAACATTCTGTGGCCATCTGACATCTGAAGCAAATTGGAAAGGCGATAAAGCTCAATAAGTGGGTACCTCATGAGCTAACTTAAAGTCAAAAAACATCATTGTTTTGAAGTGTTGTCTTCTCTTACTGCACACAACAACAGCGAACCATGTCTCAGTTGGATTGTGACATGCAATGAGAAGTAGTTTTTATATGACAACTGGTGACAAACAGCTCCGGGGTTGGACCGAGAAGAAACTCTGAAGCACTTCCCAAAGCCAAACTTGCACCAAAAAAAGACCATGGACACTGTTTGGTGGTCTGCGGCCCGTCTGATCCACTATAGCTTTATGAATCCCAGCAAAACCATTACCTCTGAGAAGTATGTTCAGCAAATCGATGAGAAGCACTAAAAACTGCAAAGTCTGCAGCCAGTCCTGGTCAACAGAAAAACCTCAGTTCTTCTCCATGACAATGCCCAACTGCATGTCTCACAACCAATGCTTCAAAAGTTGAAAGAATTGGGCTACGAAGTTTTGCCTCATCCACGATATTCATTTGACCTCATGCCAACCAACTCTACCACTTCTTCAAGCATCTGGACAACTTTTGGCAGGGAAAATCCTTCCACAACCAGCAGGAGGCAGAAAATGCTTTCCAAGAGTTTGTCAAATCCTGAAGCATGATTTTTATGCTATAAGAATAAACAAACTTATTTCCCATTGTCAAAAGTGTGTTGATTATAATGGTTCCTACTTTGATTAATAAAGATGTGTTTGAGCCTCGTTATAATGATTTAAAATTCATGGTCCAAAACCGTAATTATTTTTGCACCAACCTACTCTCTCTCAATAAAACAGGGGAGAAAAAAGAAATTAAAATTATGGTTCCAAAGAAAACAATCCAATACACGTTGAGAGTATTTTTTAAGCTGCCTTGTTATTTAGTGCCAGACACTGAGAGCCAGGAGACTGTCTACATAAATTGATGGGTGGGCCCCCAGTGGGGGCTGAGGCCCTAGGGACAGCCCTTGGCTCTAGCCTGACTCAGGTCTTCCACAGGCTGGTGTTGCCCTGGGCAGGTAGATGAGGCCCTGAATCTCAATTTCCTGCTGATAAAATGAAGCCAGCGATACCCATCACCCCAGGTTTGCTGTGACAGCTCAGTAAGTTTGAACTGAGTGTATGTATTTGAAGTCCTTTACAGACTGCAAATTTCTGTGGAAAAGTAAGGTTAAGGAAAAGTGGCATGCTGCAATCCATGGGGTCGCTGAGTCGGACACCACTGAGCGACTTCACTTTCACTTTTCATTCTCACGCATTGGAGAAGGAAATGGCAACCCACTCCAGTGCTGCCGAAGAATCCCAGGGACGGGGGAGCCTGGTGGGCTGCCGTCTGTGGGGCCACACAGAGTCGGACACGACTGAAGCGACTTCGCAGCAGCAGCACATGGCTGATCACAGGCAGTGATCACAGACTGGAGAAAGAGCCATCTTTTCACAGCAGTCCTGTGAGGAGGTGAGGTGGCCAGAGCAGTCCTTGTGGTCCACACCCGGCTGTGACCCTCCAGGAGCCTTCACCTGGCTCATCCCTCCTCAGGAGTCCAGTGGCTCCTCCTGCCCAGACACGGGGTGGGCATTGTTTCTATGGAAGAGGGGCCCCCGTGTTACTGAACCAAACTTGTCCATCAGGGGTGGGCTGTGCTGAGGAACCTGCAGCATTTGTTGGAGGCCCCAGGCTAGGAGAACGGGCGACTCCTGTTCTAACCCTCCCGGACCTCCTGAAGAATTTCAGCAAAGCATTGGTAAAGGTCAGGTGAAGTGGGCAGGGATCTGTTTTACCGTAGTTCACATGCTGAGTTTCTGACCTTCTGCACTGTTGATTGCAAAATCCATTCATGAACAAGGATGGTGCTATGCTAGCCTGGTTTTTCCAGGAGTCATGTATGGACGTGAGAGTTGGACCATAAAGAAGGCTGAATGCTGAAGACTTGATGCTTCTGAACTGTGGTGTTGGAAAAGACTCTTGAGAGTCCCTTGGACTGCAAGGAAATCAAAACGGTCAATCCTAATGGAAACCAATCCTGAATATTCATTAGAAGGACTGATGTTAAAGCTGAAACTCCAATACTTTGGCCACTTGATGTGAAGAACCGACTCATTAGAAAAGACCCTGATGCTGGGAAAGTTTGAAGGCAGGAGGAGAAGGGGACGACAGAGGATGAGATGGCTGGATGGCATCACTGACTCGATGGACATGGGTTTGAGCAAGTACCAGGAGTTGGTGAAGGACAGGGAGGCCTGGCGTGCTGCAGTCCATGGGGTCACAAAGATTCGGACACGACTGAGCGACTGAACAACAGTGTTAGCCTGGATTCTGTGCTTGTGTCTTTGAGGTAATGTGACCAAAAGCTTAAGTCCAACCAGAGTGACTGAAAGATCTGACCGTTCCCTGGGGCAGCAGGACTATAGGAGGCATCAACAATAAGTCTTCTGCCCCCCTGCCCCTCTCCTTTCCTCCACACCCAGCCTGGAGGCGGAGCTCTTGCCCACAGGGCAGAGAGAAGCAGTCTTTCCTGACTGTGCTGCGCTCCTGAGGAGTTGTAGCTGGCAGCAGAGATGGGCCGGCTGTGAAGCACGCGCTTCCACCACTGCCCAGGGGCATCGGAGGCACCCTGGGGCTCTCACCCCACTGTTTTTGTCTTGTTCCTGCCCACCTGCAGGCTATGTCTGAGGGTTTCTGTAAAGAGATATTCTGTGTCTTTTAGGCCTACGGTGGCAAACAATACTTGTAGAAACCCCTGAATCTCACAACAGTAACCAAACATCAGAAACTTACTTGGGAATCCCTGTCTGGTCTGTGGGCAGTTTGTTTAGGAGGCCACACCACTGCATCCTGTAAGTGTGATTTTTACCAGGAAGTGAGCAGTAGTTTATTACAGACTCATTTTTAAAATTGGAAAGGCAGGAGGTTCTTCTCTACTTTCTGATAAAACAAAATAGAGCAAACTAATTTCTCAAGTCTTTCCAGGCTTTTGGAGGAAACGAGACAGTTGCTATCAAAATACTATGATAGTTAATGATTCAAAAGTATACGCTTTTTAAATGACTTTGTCAAGTTAGGGTGAATCTTAAGATCCATGGGAACTTACAGTTAATCAGCAGCCATTTTGCTTGCTTGCTGGTAAATAAAACAAGGGCATGTTGATAGCATCTCAGATGTGATGGAGCAGGATAAACTATCTTATTCCACCATCCTTCGATTCTGTAACTCCTGTCCATCCACCTGGCTGAAAGTCCTTCTCTCCGGCCCTTGCCTCCAAGGCTTTTAAAGTCCACATAAAATGCTTACATCAATTCACTTGCCACTGACTTTAGACTTGCCCTGTGGCCATCACACAGACCTGGATGCTTGGAATGGGTTCATTTCCTGCACCTAAAAACACCACCAGGCAGGACCAGCTATGTAGTCTGTGGAACCCAACTGCTCCATGTTCACAAATCATTAAGAGTCAAGAGAGTAACTGAAGAGCATTCAGCCAAGCAGGAACCTCTGCAGTGACCCAAGTAACCTATATGGGAAAAGAATCTGAAAAATAATATATATAAATACATAACTTAATCACTTTGCTGTACACCTATAACTAACACAACATAAATCAGCTATATTCTAATATAAAATTTAAAATGTTAAAATAAAATAAAAGTCAGTATTGTCCTCAGAGGCTCTTTATTGCTGATTACATCCAAGTGGAATGTGTAGAATATAGCAAAGAATGTCAGCTTTGTCAAAACCAAAAACACGATTGTAAACTTGTCTTTAAGGAAAAATATTGTGCTTTGGGATTCCCTTTGGTTGCATTTTAAAGAACAGTAATAGATTTAACATCATCTAGAGTAGAAACTTACAGTTAAAAGTTATACTTTAAGGGGTATAAAAGATTTGATCCCAAATTATGATTCTTTTACATTTAAAAACAAATCTATAGTTTTGGGGAAAGTTCTTTTATTTTCTGCTCATGTGAAGTGACAGTCACTCAGTAGTGTCCAACTCTTTGCAACCCCATGAACTATATAGTCCATGGCATTCTCCAGGCCAGAATACTGGAGTGGTAGCCTTTCCCTTCTCCAGAGGATCTTCCCAGCCCAGGTCTCCCCCATTGCAGGTGGATTCTTTACCAGTTGAACCACAAGGGAAGCCCAAGAATATTGGAGTGGGTAGCCTATCCCTTCTCCAGCAGCAGATCTTCCCAACCTAGGAATCCAACCAGAGTCTCCTGCATTGCAGGCGGATTCTTTACCAACTGAGCTATCTTTTAGCTCATATTTTTGCTCATATTAGTATGTAATTTTCCTATCTACAATTATAGTCATTTTTTAAAAAAATGTTTTTTTGGAGAGATGGAGTTCTTTGACATAAGTTTCAGGAAAGTTATTGAATCCAGCCAGAGTGTGATTCTGTGACCATACTCAATGGGAATAAGGGGCAGGCAGTGCTGAGGACCAATTTCAAGACACTTTAATACAAAAAAGAAAACCCATACTCTTTGTCTGTCACCTTCTAACATCCCCTGCCCCATCCCAGCCTTAAGCAACTGCTAATCTACACACTGTCACTACATTTTTGCCTGTTCTGCACATTTCATGTAAATGGATTCATATAATATGTGACCTTTTTATGACTGTCTTCAACATTTGCAGGGTTCACCTATGTTGTACTGTGTATCAGTCCTTTATTTTCTTTATTTCTTTTCAGTATGTTATTTTTTATTACTCTTTTTCTTTTTATTACTGAAATAATTTTATTACTTATTATTAATTTTCCATTGTATAGATATGCCTCATCTTGTATGTCCATTCATCTTTTGCTAAAAATTTGAATTGTTCCATCTTTTGGTTATTATGAATAATGCTACTATGAACCTTCATGTACAGTTTTTGTGAGCATATGTTTTCACTTTTCTTTGATGTACACATAAGAGAAGGATCGCTGGGTCGTATGGTAACTCTGTAACTGATGAATTCTAGGCTGTTTTCCACAGTGGCTGCATCATTTTATGTTCCCACCAGCAATGTTGAGTGGGGCTCCAATTTCTCCATCTTCTCATCCACATCTTTTTTTTTTTCCTGTTGCCCTCCTAGTGTGTGTTCAGTTCAGCTCAGTTCAGTTCAGTCACTCAGTCGTATCTGACTCTTTGTGACCCCGTGAACTACAGCACGCCAGGCCTCCCTGTCCATCACCAACTCCTGGAGCTTCCTCAAACTCACATCCATTGAGTCGGTGATGCCATCCAACCATCTCATTCTCTGTCATCCCCTTCTCTTCCCGCCTACTGTGTGTAGTGGTATGTTATTGTAATGCTAGCTTGAATTTCTCTCATGACAAATGATATTAAGCATCTTTTCAAGGGCTTGCTGGCCATTTGTCTATCTTATTTGGAGAACTGTCTATTCATATCCTTTATGCATTTTTTAACTGAGTTATTTGTTCTTCATATATTTTAGATACAAGTCTCTTATCCGATAAATGATTTGTAAATATTTTCTCCCATTCTATGGTTTGTCTTTTCACTTCCTTGATAATGTTCTTTGAGTGCAGAAGTATGATGAAGTCAAGTTTATGGATTTTTTTTTCTCTCACTGCTTGTACTTTTGGAGTTATGTCTAAGAATGCACTGTCAAATTCTGACTCACAAACGTTTACCCACATATTTTCTTCCAAGAGTTTTATAGTTATAGCTTCTTACAGTTAGGTCTTTGATCCATTTTGAGTTAATTTTTCTTTATGATGTGAAAGAAGGAAGTAATTTTACTCTTTTGTATGTGGCCATTCAGTTGACCTAGCATCATTTGTTTAAAGACTATTCTTTCCCCCACTGAGTAGTCTTGGCATCCTTGTCAAAAGTCATTTGCATAGATATGAAATTATTTCTGAACTCCCAATTCTATCTCATTGATTTATATGTTAATCTTTTTCTTCCAATACCAAGCTGCTTTGGCTACTGTTGCTTTGTAGAAAGTTTTGAAATTAAGAAGTATGAGACCTCCAACTTAGTTCTTCTTTATTAAGATTGATTATATTGAGAATTCTTGGTCTTTGAGTTCCCATGTGAGTTTTTGGATCACCTTGTCAATTTCTGTAAAGAAACCAGATAAGATTTTGATAGAGATTGTATTGGATCTGTATAGCAATTTGAGAGTCGTGCCATCTTAACAATATTAAGTCTTATGATCCATAAACACAAGATATCTTTCCATTCATTTAGTTCTTTTAAAATTTTCTTCAGCAGTGTTTTGTAATTTTCAAAGTACCTGTACTTATTTTGTTAAATGTATTCCTAAGTATCTTATTCTTTCAGGTGCCATTATAAATGCAATCATTTACTTAATTTTGTTTTTAGATTGTTCATTGCTTGGTGCATATAAATTAAATTGATTTTTATATGTTGATTTTGTATCCTGGAACTCATTTATTAATTCTAATAGCTTTTAGGTACACTCTGTGGGATTTTCTATAGACCAGATCATGTTGTCTGCAAATAGAAGTAGTTTTACTTCTTTCCAATCTTGATACCTTTTATTCCATCTTCTTGCCTAATTATCCTCACTAGAATTGAAGACCTCTAACTGAAACTTCATTTCATTTGATTATGAAAATACATAGCAATCCATAGTAATGTTAGCGGTACCTCTGACTCTTAACATCAGTATAAATTACAGATATTTTTATATCTCATTATAATTGTTAGAGATCTCTCAATATAGTTTTATGACTATCAGTACTGTGAAACTATGCTAATTATCAAACTTGCCATTAGACCCCATAATTTCATATACTAATTAAAACAATAAAAACATTTTCCATATTTTGATGACTGTAGCTCATATAATTGGTTGTTCATTGTTATTCTTTGCATTTTATTTTGTGCATGTAGGAGCATCAACAAGTTCCAGAGAAGATGATAGTGTCAGGAAATCATAGATGTCCCAGAGCCTAAATCTAAAGAACATTTCCTCTTCCCTGTTCCATAGGACAGGGTTATTCTCTTCAATTCTTGAGATCCTCCACCTAAAAGCCCATTTCCTAAGTTAGAAATGAGGATAAAAATGTATTCAGTGTCTTGAATAGTGATTTTCTGAGTCTTTATAAAAGAAACTAATAAACTCCTTCTATGCTTTTGTCCCACCAGGTACCTTCTCAAACCAGATTTCATGAGACGGCCCGATCGAACATTTGATCCCTTCTCTGAAACGCCTGTTGATGGGGTTATTGCAGCCACTTGCTCCGTGCAGGTAAGTCTCCTGCTCTCCACAGAATAGTATAAAAAGAGTGGATCCAGGTGGTCTTGGAAAAGCCTTAAAAAATTGCAATTAAAATATTTAATGTCAAGTTTCAAGATCCACACCTTGCTCTCAACTTTAACATTTTTTTCCTTGCGATACATTTTTTTTTCTACTAGTGAAATTGTTAGCTACTTTTCATCAAAGACAGCAGATCAGAAAGTGCCCAGTGGAGAATGTGGAGCAATGGGAACTCTTGGCCATTAATGATGGGAGTGCAAAATCATACAACCACTTTGGAAAACAGTTGAGTGGTTTCTCCCAAAACTCAACATTCTCTTAATACATGGTCCAGCAGTGGTACTCCTTGGTATTTACCCAAACAAATTAAATAAAAACTCACATCCACATGAAAACTTACACAGGGATGTTTGCAGCAGCTTTATTCACACTTGATAAAATTTTGAAAGCAACCAAGATGCCACTTAGTGGGTGAATGGATAAAGAAGCAATGAATGATATCCAGGAGGGGAATATTACTTAATTCTAAAAAGAAATGAGCTATCAAGTCATGAAAAGACATGGATGAAACAAATGAACATTCAGTTCATTTCAGTCACTCAGTCATGTCCGACTCTTTACAACCCCATGAACCGCAGCATGCCAGGCCTCCTTGTCCATCACCAACTCCTGAAGTCTACTCAAACTCATGTCCATTGAGTCAGTGATGCCATCCAACCGTCTCATCCTCTGTCATCCCCTTCTCCCACCTTCAATCTTTCCCACCATCAGGGTCTTTTCCAATGAGTCAGTTCTTCACATCACATGACCAAAGTATTGGCGTTTCAGCTTCAACATCATTCCTTCCAATGACTACTCAGGAATGATCTCCTTTAGGATGGACTGGTTTGATCTCCTTGTAGTCCAAGTGACTCTCAAGAGTCTTCTCCAACACCACAGTTCAAAAGCATCAATTCTTTGGCACTCAGCTTTCTCTATAGTCCAACTCTCACATCCATACATGACTACTGGAAAAACCATAGCCTTGACTAGATGGACCTTTGTTGGCAAAATAATGTCTCTGCTTTTTAATATGCTGTCTAGGTTGGTCATAGCTTTTCTTCCAAGAAGTAAGCATCTTTTAATTTCATGGCTGCAATCACCATCTGCAGTGATTTTGGAGCCCCCCAAAATAAAGTCTGCCACTGTTTCCTCATCTGTTTGCCATGAAGTGATGGAACCAGATGCCATGGTCTTAGTTTTCTGAATGTTGAGCTTTAAGCCAACTTTTTCCCTCTCCTCTTTCACTTTCATCAAGAGGCTCTTTCCTCTTCACTTTCTGCCAGAAGGGTGGTGTCATCTGCCTATCTGAGGTTATTGATAGTTCTCCCGGCAATCTTAATTTCAGCCTGTGTTTCATCCATCCAGTAAATGAACATTACTAAGTGAAAAAAGCTAGTCTGAAAAAGTGGCATACTGTTTGATTCCAATTAAATGACATTCTGGAAAAAGGCAAAACTATAGAGATGGTAAAAAAAAAAAAAAGGCCAAGAATTGTGGGGAGGGATTAACAGGCAGAGTACGAAGGATTTTAGGGCAGTGAAACCATTCTGTATGATTCTATGATAATAGATACATGTCATTATATTTACATTTTTTTCCAAATCCATTAAATGTACACCAGAGTAAACTCTGAATGTAAACTATGGCTTTGGGTGATAATGAAGTATCAGTATAGGTTCACTGATTGTAACAAATATGCTACTGAGATGTGAGGTATCCACAGTGAGTGATATTCTGGATGAGGGGACAGAAGCACTATATTTTCTTATCAGTTTTGCTATAAACAGAAACCACTATAAAAATAAAGCATATTAACGAAAAAGTACCTGCTATATGATTACGTTGATACAGAATTCTAGAAAATGCAAACTAATGTAACAGAAAACAGGTCAGTAGTTTCCTCTAGACAGACAGAAGAGGGGATGGATTACAAAAGGGTACAAAGGAACTTTGGGAAGTGATGGAAATAGTTGTTGCCTTAATATTGCTGACAGTTTTATAGATGTGCTCGTATGTCAGAACTGATTTCATTGTACACTCTAAACATGTACAATTCATTTAATGTCAGTTATACCTGAAAAAACTGTTTCATAATGATTAGCTATTAGATAATGTGGAAAAACTTAATAATTAGCTATAATTTTTTGGAAATAGGTGAAAAAAGTCTTTCCATAGCTTTATAATAGATAGAAGAGGGAAATATACATGACTCATATAATACAAAAGATATTTGTCTACAGCATCTTAATCTAAGTGCCCACACCTGTGAAATGAAGCAGTCAATACTGCTTTTTTTAATATTGGTTTAAAAAAAAAATAACACTGTCCTCTCTGTCGATTGTCAATATCTGTTTAGCATTTTAGCATTACTTTTCTTTCTGTGTGTCTCTTTGTAAGACTTCTGAAAGAATTCAGTAAAAGTGAATTTTGGAACTATGAAGGATCTTAAGGCATATTTGAATTGACCGCTTCAGTTTAGTAAGGAATGAATACATTCTTTCCAGAGATAATGGAAGTTCTGAAGATGAACAGAGGGGCTGTGCCTGCTAGATTATTCTGTTACTGATGATTACACCAGCTTAACTTCTCTTTCCTCCCATTTCTCTTCTGCTCCAGGTCATATCAGGTCAGTTCTTATCAGATAAGAAAATTGGCACGTATGTGGAAGTGGATATGTATGGGCTGCCCACGGACACTATCCGAAAGGAATTCCGCACTCGCATGGTGATGAACAACGGACTCAATCCAGTTTACAATGAAGAATCATTTGTGTTTCGGAAGGTAGAGTGTTTTCAATGTGTCAGACATGCTCTGCTAAGTTAGGAAACACAGGTTAGTGTAGAGATACCACCTGATCTGCAGGCAGTCCTTTCACCCCAAATGTCTTCTTCTAATGCAGATGTTCTGCAGCTGTCATGCGATCGGTGATTGTTTCTGTGTGTCCCTGTCGTCTTGGCTCTCCTTCCTCCCAGGAGGAACCCACCTTCCCCACAGCAGTGTCCAAGCTCTGGGTTCACAATCTTCTCAGAGGGAGCTCCACAGGTAGACACTTTGGCATGTGGGAGAGCTCTTCCTTGCCCTGGCAGCTAGCGCCTCACAGTATTCCTTTGGCCAAGAGGATGGGTAGGATGTTGCACCAATAAATGTCCTTAAATGGGTCAGTTGGTATTGTCCTGTGCCTCCAGAAACTGTGGTCCCCGTTGCTACCCCCAGGTTCTGTGTATATGTTATTTTTGGTTTTTGGTTTTTGTCTCCATATTATACTTTGATCCTATGGGTTTCCCCAGTGACTCAGTGGTAAAGAATCTGCCTGCAATGCAGGAGAAACAGGTTTGATCCCTGGGTCAGGAAGATCCCCTGGAGGAGGGTATGGCAACCCACTCCAATATTCTTGCCAGGAAAATCCCATGGACAAAGGAGCCTGGCGGGCTACAGTCCACAGGGTGGCAAAGAGTCAGACACGACTGAAGCGACTGAGCACACAAGACAAATCAGTCATTCTCTATAATGATCCGGGTTTTAATCTTGTAACCATTTTCTCCCATTTGTTCCTCTTTCATCAATAGAAGATGTATTGAAAAATCCATGCCCTGGCAGTGCTTTCTCAAAAATGCCTTTTTCTCTCTCACTTGTTCTGTTATCATGACCAAAGTGCTTTCCTGCTTCTTCTTTGGCACAGGTTTTCCAAGTGTCTCTATTCCGTTTGTATCTTACAACACAGATAATCACCTAACAAAAATAAGAATTATCAGCCTCAGAACTGGCTGACCAGTTTGCAGAAAGCATATTACAGAAGATCAATATAGTTCAATGAATCAAGCCACTTTGAGATGTAGGCTTTTCCGATTATGTGAGTCCCATTATCTGTGCAATACCTTCCCCCTACCTTTTCACCTTCTCTTCTACAATCACAGTTTAGTGTGAGTTGCATACAGCTGTGATGAGTCTTTTTTTTCTTCCCGGGTTTTTCAGTTTGTTACAGCTGGATCTGTAGTCATATGGCCAGTGTTTTGCGCACACAAAAAAAATAATCCCTACATACATTTCTGGAAATTCAGAAAGTTGATTTCAGGCTCTGTTTTTGATGCATAGGGAAATAAACTTGCTCTTTACATGCAATATTACTGGCCCTAGAAACAATTTACCAATTTTGGATCCTTTCCTGCTCTTCTGAAGTAACATTGCCTTTCTTTGATACCAAGTGCTTTAACTTTATTTTCTTTCTTGCTGTTACTTACTGTTCTTTGCATGAATCTCACAGCATAAGCCCCATTCACCAAATGAGGAGCAACACAGTGACTAAAGTTGGTTTCACCTTTTCATCTTCATGAACTGGAACTAAATTATAACTTCTCGGCATAAATAAGCAGCCAATTCATTGCCTAGCTTTAGACATAGTGCTCAAATCAACCAAGGTGTCTTAGCTGCTCATAGCCAATAAATAGAAATTCTTGGTTAAAAACATCAGATTTTCTTCTGTCATGTTGCTCTTTTATATGTAAATAGGGTTTCTGCTGTCTGAGCTCAGATGTTGTGCCCATGTATTCGGTTTGAGGATGGCAAGAGTAGATGTCTTGGGCTGTGTGTGCTCAGTCACTGAGTCATGTCTGACTCTTAATGACCCCATGGTCTGTAGCCTGCCAGACTCCTCTGTCCATGGAATTTTCCAGGCAATAATACTGGAGCAGGTTGCCATTTCCATCTCCAGGGGATCTTTCTGACCCAAGGATCAAACCCATGTCTCTTGAGTCTCCTGCATTGACAGGCAGATTCTTTACCACTATACCACCTGGGAAGACTCAATGTCTTGAGTATATGTTAATGTTTCTAGCTGTCTCATCTTTATTTAATATCCCAAAATGTGTTGAAAACTAAGGAGTTCAAAGAAAAATAATCCAAATTTATATATAAATTGTCTTTTATACATGAGGCATTTCTTCGAAGATACTTTCCATATTCTCAAAAACAGAGCTCGATGTCAGAAGCAGCCCAGTAGTAGACAGATCAAAGAATTTGAAATCAGGTGTCCCAGGATCCAGACCCAGCTGTCACTGACCATCTTTGACATAAGGAAAGCCACTTTACCTCTCAAGGTCTCTTGTTGCTCACCCCTTATGTAGGTGGGAATGGGGAAAGATGTCAAGGGTTGGATTAGTCATCTTTTATATCCGTTCATTCTATATAAAATTTTCAGGGAATGATTTCCAGGAAACCTGTTCCCATTGTCTTTCTCAATGTCGTGGGCACTGTAACTTATACAGTATGCTTTAGGAATGTAAATTGACCATCAGCTTATTTGCACCATAAAGGAACCTTTCCAAGCAGCATGAATATGGTCCAGATTCCTGGAGTTGTAATTCTTGGGAGCTGTGTTCCACAAATCAATGACAAGTGCTGTTTTGTGTTTGCAGGTGATCCTCCCGGACCTGGCTGTCTTGAGGATTGCCGTGTATGATGACAACAACAAGCTGATCGGCCAGAGGATTCTGCCCCTGGATGGCCTCCAAGCAGGCTATCGACACATATCCCTCCGAAATGAGGGAAATAAACCTTTATCGCTGCCAACCATTTTCTGCAATATTGTTCTAAAAACATATGTGCCTGATGGATTCGGAGGTAAGTCAGACTTTTAGGTGTACAATATTCTTGTGTATATATTTTTCCCCTAAATTTCAAGATTATAATCTATTTCACTGATGGTTAAAAAAAAAAAAGTCTGTTCTGCCAATGCTGCCAACCCTGCAGGCTTAAAGAAATCAGGCATAAATATTTGCCTCAGGTTTCCTAGCAGGAAATGAAAAGGCAAGTCTAGATTATATTTAAAGTTCTTTATTTAAAAATACTGTCATTTTTTAAAAAATTTTCTTTACTTTATTGTGTTGGTTTTGCCATACAATGACATGAAACCGCCATGGGTTTACATATGCTCCCCCTCCAGAACCCCCTTCCCTCCTCCCTCCCGATTCCCTCCCCCTGGGACATCTCGGTGCACCAGCCCTGAGCATCAACCCTGGGCTGGCGATTGATTTCACATATGATAATTCACATGTTTCAATGCCATTCTCCCATATCATCCCACCCTTGCCCTCTTCCACAGAGTCCACGAGACTGTTCTATACATCTGCGTTCCTTTTGCTGTCTCACATGCAGGGTTCTCATTACCATCTTTCTAAATTCCATATATATGCATTAGTATACTGTATTGTTTTTCCTTCTGGCTTACTTCACTCTGGATAATAGGCTCCAGTTCCGTCCACCTGAGTAGAACTGATTCAAATGAATTTTTTTTTTTAATGCTGAGTAATATTCCATTGTGTATATGTTCCACAGCTTTCTTATCCATTCGTCAGTTGATGGGCATCTAGGTTGCTTCCATGTCCTGGCTATTGTAAACAATGCAGCGATGAACATTGGGGTGCACGTGGCTCTTTCAATTCTGGTTTCCTTGGTGTATACGCCAAGCAGTGGGATTTCTGGGTCATATGGCAGGTCTATTTGCAGCTTTTTAAGGAACCTGCACACTGCTTTCCATAGTGGCTGTACTAGTTTGCATTCCCACCAACAGTGTAAGAGGGTTCCCTTTTCTCCACACCCTCTCCAGCATTTATTGCTTGTAGATTTTTGTATGGCAGCCATTCTGACTGGTGTAAAGTGGTACCTCATTGTGGTTTTGATTTGCATTTCTCTGATAATGAGTGATGTTGAGCATCTTTTCATGTGTTTGTTAGCCATTTTTATGTCTTCTTTGGAGAAACGTTGGTTAAGTTCTTTGGCCCACTTTTTGATTGGGTTGTTTATTTTTCTAGAATGGAGCTGCAGGAGTTGCTTGTATATTTTTGAGATTAATTGTTTGTCCGTTGCTTCATTGGCTATTATTTTCTCCTATTCTGAAGGCTGCCTTTTCACCCTGCTTATAGTTTCCTTTGTTGTGCAGAAGCTTTTAATTTTAACTAGGTCCCATTTGTTTATTCGTGCTTTTATTTCCGCTATTCTGGGAGGTAGGTCATGGAGGATCCTGCTTTGGTTTATGTTGGAGAGTGTTTTGCCTATGTTATCCTCTAGGAGTTTTATAGTTTCTGGTCTTATGCTTAGATCTTTGATCCATTTTGAGTTTATCTTTGTGTATGGTGTTAGAAAGTGTTCTAGTTTCATTCTTTTACAAGTGGCTGTCCAGTTTTCCCAGAAATACTGTCATTTTATGTTTTTTCAATTTCCACATATATGTTTCACATATATGTTTGTGAAGAATGCATTTCTACCATTATTCAAAGGAGAAAAGGCATGAATAATGTAGAGCCATAGACATCAGTTGGTTTCACTAAAAGGTTTAAATTGAACTCCATTATCAACATTCCTGAACTTTCCCCCAAAATCTACAGGGGAGTTCAATTTCACAAGAAATTCCCAGTCATCAGTCCATGGAACCCCACCTTCGGTTACAGCAAAGACATCAATGAAAGTGGAAGTGAAAATCACTCAGTAATATCTGACTCTTTGTGACCCTGTAGACTTCTCCATGTGACCCCATGGACCCCATGGGATTCTCCAGGCCAGAATACTGGAGTGGGTAGCCTTTCCCTTCTCCAGGGGATCTTCCCAACCCAGGGATCAAACCCAGGTCTCCCGCATTGCAGTTGGATTCTTTACCAGCTGAGCTACCAGGGAAGCCCAAGAATACTGGAGTGGGTAGCCTGTTCCTTCTCCAGCAGATCTTTCCAACCCAGGAATTGAACAGGGGTCTGCTACATTGCAGGCAGATACTTTACCAGCTGAGCACAAGGGAAGCCCAAGAATACTGCAGTGCTTTAAGATTCCCTTCTCCAGCAGATCTTCCCAACCCAGGGATTAAACCCAGGAATCCCACATTGCAGGTGGGTTCTTTACCAGCTGTCTCAGGGAAGCCCCAAGTCATAGGATTCTGGTGAACCCACATATTAACTTTTTATAACCCCCAACTGAGCCAAGAACATTAAAGGAAAACAAAGATCCTCTATATTCTCAGAGTCCATTGAACCATAAGGAAACAATAGTACAGCAAAGTACATCAAATTAACAAGGGCTCAAGTCCTGACTCTCCACTGGTAGCCAGGTGACCTTGAGACAGCGTTATCACCTCTCAGCACCCCACCCATATTCTGGCCTGTAAAGGTACTAATCCTGTTTCCCTCACAGCATCCTTGTGATGTGTGCTTATCATTACAGTTTATGACATAACAAGGCATGTGTGCCAAGTGTGCACAGGTGTGTGTGGCTCTGAATGCAGCTCAGTTTCTGTACTATACTAGCTTGGGGAGCTTTGGGTTATTTTGTTTTGTGTTTTTAATAATGCAGTCTTCTCTGGAGGGCAGAGTTTCTGCAACTACTACTCAGCATTAACAACCCAATTGTGGGTTCCAAAAGTAAAGTCAGCCAGGCGGATTTTTCAATTGCAAAATTGAGAGTAAAGATTCCTTCCTCCTTCCCTTTGTTTTCTCGTGAAAAAGGAAGCCTATACAGGTTACAACACAGAGTAACAGTTATGAGCACATAGCAGAGGCTGGGATGAGGTGCTGTGGGCCGGGTGAGCAGGGCAGAAAAGAGACATAGGACCTGCGTGGGTGCTGAGGAACACGTGATGGCCACAGGGCATCAGCAGATGGAGTCAGTCTTGTTCCACATATTTGCACTTAGAAAGCAGTGGTGCATAATACCTAGTACATTTTAAAGACAGTTATATAAGTAAATGTATTGGAAGGTTTTGCCCTTATACATCATGTTACTTTTCAGATGAAACTCTAATTCATTCTAGGGAAATGGGCTATTTGAATAGAAAAGGGTAAGATACAGTTTTTTGAGCTCCTACTTTGCAGCAAGCACTTTACAAAAATGGAATCCAGAAATGTGAAATTGTTTAGAGTGGATGTGAGCATGTGCAAGTGTATGCTGAAGGAATATCTGTGTTTATCATGTAGTTTATGGCTAGTGTCAGTACTTATAAGTATTGATTCACATCTGTAAAAATAGTCTTGTAACTATTCTTTCCTAACGTGTCATTGTAGTATTTCTCTCAAAAGCAATTGAAATTTCTGTACTACATTATCTTTGATGGGATTCTGCAGTTGACGCCTTAACCTCAGATTTGATGTTCAAAGACTTGATTCAGAATTCTCTGGCCATTTCTCACATATGTGAAGAAACCAAGGACAGACTTTCTGAGGGTTTATTTAAGGAACTTACCTGAAAATAACAAAATAAGAATATGAGAACTTTTTCCAAATTTCCAGTCTTCTTGACAACCTCTTGATTTCCATAGTGTTTATATTTCACGTGCTTAACTAACCTCCCACATTCATATCTGAACATTTATGTGCTGAACCAGCACACCAGGTGATCAATAGACCCCCTGTTCCCTAGAACATTTACAGTCTTTGTTGATTCTATAGGAAAAAGTTCAAAATGAAATTATGTACCATTGCACTTCAGCAGTTTCTGGGGGAAAAAAAAGAAGGTGGTCGATAAACATCTCCAGATTTTTATGTAGCTACAGAAAGAAAATATGGATGCCTTCGTTTATTCTACTAATGTGTTTAGCAGGTTTTACTCTGTAAAAAGCAAAATAGCCACGTATCAGAGAAAAATTCTGACAACATAAAAAATTTTGAAAGGGTCATTCACCCAATGTCCAGAATGAACTCGGTTACCATATGGGTCTCTACTCCCTATCTCATTATTCTCTTTACTTTTTAATAAAATCGGATCTTACTGTGGAGTCTCATGTACATTCATATTTCAGAGGCAATTTTTTTTCATAATTTTTAGAGTATTTTCCCCATTTCTTGACATATTTTGATTGCCTGCTTGAGATTCCATTTTATGTATGCTATAATTTATCATGTTATTGATGTATTGAAGTCAGTTCTACTTTTCTTCCTTATGAACAATATTGCATCTAAGAACCCTAAATGTAAAGCTTTGGGATTATTAGTTAGTACTTCCGACAGATGAATCTTTCAAGTAGATTTGTTGCATCAAGAAGTGTAGATGTATTTAAAGCTCAAGATCGTTGCTGTTTTTCAGACACTAAATTGTGACAACTGTTTGTGACCCTATGGGTTGTAGCACTCCAGGCTCCTCTGTCCTCTACCATCTCCCAGAATTTGTTCAAATGCATGTCAGGGATGTTATCTACCATCTCATCCTCTGCCACCCGCTTCTCCTATTGCCTTCAATCTTTCCCAGCATCAAGGAATTTTCCAAAGAGTCAGCTCTATGCGTCAGGTGGCCGAAGAATTGGAGCGTCAGCTTTAGCATCTGTGCTTCTAATGAATGTTCAGGGTTGATTTCCTTTAGGGTTAACTGGTTTGATCTCCTTGCAGGTCAAGGGACTCTCAAGAATCATCTCTAGCACCACAATTCGAAACCATCAGTTCTTGAGCACTCAGCCTTCTTTATAGTCTGACTCATATCCATACGTGTCTGCTGTAAAACAGTACTTTGATTATATGGACCTTTGTCGGCAAAGTGATATCTACTTTTTAATACGCTCTGCAGGTTGGTCATAGCTTTCCTTCCAAGGAGCAAGCAAGCATCTTTTAATTTCATGGCTACTGTCACCATCTGCAGTGCTTTTGGAACTCAAGAAGATAAAATCTGTCACTGTTTCCATTTTTTCCCCATCTATTTGCCATGAAGTGATGGGACTGGATGCCACGATCTTAGTGTTTTGAATGTTGAGTTTTAAGCCAGCTTTATTCCTCCCTTCTTTGACCCTCATCAAGAAGCTCTTTAGTTCCTCTTTACTTGCTGCTATTAGAATGGTATCATCTGCATATCTGAGGTCGTTGATATGGCTCTTGGCAATCTTGATTCCAGTTTGTGAGTCATCCAGCCTGGCAGTTTGTATGATGTATTCTGCATAGAAGTTAAGCAGGGTGACAATAAATAGCCTTGTCAGACTCCTTTCTCAATTTTGAACCAGTCCATTATTCCATGTCTAGTTCTAACTATTGTGTCTTTACCTGCATATGGGTTTCTGAGAAGACAAATAATGTGGTCTGGTATTCCCATCTCTTAAAGCATTTTCTGCAGTTTGTTGTAATCCACATGGTCAAAGGCTTTAGCGTAGTCAATGAAGCAGAAGGAGATGTTTTTCTGAAATTCCCTTGCTTTCTCTATGACCCAGCGAATGTTGTCAATTTGTATCTCTGGTTCTTCTTCCTCTTCTAAACTAAACTTGTACATCTAGAATTTCTTGGTTCATGTACTGTTGAAGCCTGGCTTGAAGGATTTTGAGCATAGTCTTACTAGCAAGTGAAATGAGTGCAATTGTCCAGTAGTTTGAATATTCTTTAGCATTACCCTTCTTTTCTTTTCTTTTTTTTTTAATTTTTTTTTATTGTTTTTGCCATACAATGTCATGATATCTCCATGGGTTTACATATGCTTCCCCTCCAGAACCCCCCTCCCTCCTCCCTCCCTCCTCTCTCCCCCCCGGGAAATCTCGATGCACCAGCCCTGAGCATCAATCCTGGGCTGGCGATTGATTAGACATATGATAATTAACTTGTTTCAATGTCCTTCTCCCATATCATCCCACCCTTACCCTCATCCCCAAAGTCCACGAGTCTATTCTATACATCTGCATTCCTTTTGCTGTCTCGCATGTTGGGTTCTTGTTACCGTCTTTCTAAATTCCATATATATGCGTTAATATACTGTATTGTTGTTTTTGCTTCTGGCTTACTTCGCTCTGGATAATGGGCTCCAGTTTCGTCCATCTGAGTAGAATTGCTTCAAATGAATTTTTTTTTAATGCTGAGTAGTATTCCATTGTGTATATGTACCACAGCTTTCTTATCCATTCGTCAGCATTACCCTTCTTTTCGATTGGAATGAAAACTGACCTTTTCCAGTCCTGTAGCCACAGCTGAGTTTTCCAAATTTCCTGACAGATTGAATGCAGGACTGTCACAGCATCATCTTTTAAGATTTGAAATAGCTCAATTGGAATTCCATCACCTTCACAAGCTTTATTCATATTAAAAGTAATGCTTCCAGAGGCTCACTTGACTTCACACTCCAGGATGTGTGGCTCTAGGTGAGTGATCACACTATCATGGTTATCTAGGTCATTAAGACTTATTTTGTATTGTCCTTTTGTGTATTCTTGCCACCTCTTCTTAATCTCTTCTGCTTCTGTTAGGTCCATACCATTTCTGTCCTTTATCGTGCCCATCCTTGCATGAAATATTCCCTTGGTATCTCTAATTTTCTTGAAGAGATCTCTAGTCTTTCCCATTCTATTTCTTTAAATTGTTCACTTAAGAAGACTTTCTTATCTCACTTTGCTCTTTTCTGAAATTCTGTATTCAGATGGGTATATCTTCTTCCCCTTTCTCCCTTCCCTTTTGCTTCTCTACTTTCCTCAGCTATTTGTAAAGCCTTCCCAGACAACCACTTTGCCTTCTTTCATTTCTTATTCTTAGGGATGGTTTTGGTCACCACATCCTGTAGAAGGTTACAAACTTTGATCCACAGTTCTTCAGGTTTTGATCCCTTAGTTCTACCAAATCTAATCCCTTGAATCCATTCATTTTCTCCACTGTATAATCACATGGGATTTGATTTAGGTCATATTTGAGTGACCAAGTGGTTTTCCCTACCAAATTAAGCTTGAATTTTGCAATAAAGTGCACATGATCTTAGCCACAATCAGTCCCCAGTCTTGTTTTTACTGTCTGTATAGAGCTTCTTCCTCTTTGGCTGCAAAGAACATAATCAATCTGATTTTAGTACTGACTATCTAGTGGTGTCCATGTGTAGAGTCATCTCTTGTGCTGTTGGAAAAGATTGTTTGCTATGACCAACATGTTCTCTTGACAAAACTCTATTAGCCTTTGCCCTGCTTCATTTTGTACTCCAAGGCCAAACTTGCCTGTTCCTCTGGGTATCTCTTGACTTCATACTTTTGCATTCTAGTCCCGTGATGAGAGGGACATCTTTTTGGGTGTTAGATCTAGAAAGTTTGTAGGTCTTTATAGAAACAGTCAACTTCAACTTCTTCAGCATCAGTGGTGGGAGCACAGACTTGGATTACTATGATATTGAATGGTTTGCCTTGGAAAGGAACTGAGATCATTCTGTCATTTTTGAGTCTGCACCCAAGTACTGCATTTCGGACTCTTGTGTTGACTATGAGGGCTACTCTATTTCCTCTAAGGGTTTCTTGCCCACAGTAGTAGATATAATGGTCATCTGAATCAAATTCACCCATTACAGTTGATTTTAGTTCAACAAGTCCTTAAGATGTCAATGTTCAGTCTTGCCATCTCCTGTTTGACCATGTCCAATTTACCTTGATTCATGGGCCTAACATTCCAGCTTCCTATGTAATCTTGTTCTTCATAGCTTCAGACTTTCCTTTCACCACCAGCCACATCCACAACTGAGCATCATTTCCACTTTGGCCCAGGCACTTCATTCTTTCTGGAGCTATTAGTAATAGCCTTCTGCTCTTCCCCAGTAGGATCCTGGACACCTTCTGACCTGGGGAACTCATCTTCCAATATGGTATCTTTTTGCCATTTTGTACTGTTCATGGAGTTCTCATGGCAGAAAGTCTAGAGTGGTTTGCCATTTCCTCCTCCAGTGGACCACAGCTTGTCAGAACTCTTTGCCATGACTGATCTAGCTCAGGTGCCCCTGCGTGACCTGGCTCATAGCTTTCTTGAGTTATGTGAGTCCCTTTGCCACACCAGGGTGTGACCCATGAAGGGGATGGAAGCTGGTAGTTTTAAAAAATACTAATGAGACTTCCATTAAGACCAGAAGAAAGAAGCGAGTGAGAAAAGGCAGATCGATTTATTTTTAGAAAGAAGGCTCCAGAGCTAAGTATCTGGGAAATTTTAGCTCGCGCTTGTGGGTTTATACAGTTATAAGTTTGTGTGTATATATCCTTCCCCTGTTAGATGTTCAGTGTGACTGGTCCCTAGACAAGCCTATTCACACTCCATCATTGTTAATCCACATTTAAAATTGATTCTTGCTGAACTGGTTTGTCCTGTGGAACACTGAGCAGTGGGGGAGCCAGGCACAGTGTTCCTCCAGTGTGAGGGATGGCGCCTGTGAAATGTCAGATTGGCACCAAAGAAAGATTCCAGGTTTACTTGAATATGCAACACTTTGACCAAGAACATGTAGCACTCTGGCCAAGAATATGCCAGATTTATTTAACTGCTTCCTGAAATAATTTTTTTCTGGGCTGAGGCAAGGAAAAAATGAGTAACATTTTCAGAGTTATGCAAGGCGATAGAAGCATGATATATTTGAGGTATGGCTTCTCACTCTCTGCTTATACATCATTTTAAAAGTGATTGTTAAAATCAGTTTCTCTGATATGCAGTATAAATCAAGTATATACTTGAATGTACATAATATATGCATATATATTGCCTGTCAGAGAAGGAAACTGATTTTTATGTGCCTTTACATATGTGTGTATACAAAGTATATATTTACAACTCAAATGTGTATGTCTCTGGTCAGAAGAGAAACTGAGATACAATAGAAAAATCATCTAAAACTGGGTAGGACGGCCATTGGCTCCCTAATCCTGAGCCCTTTTGTCCTTGGTCGGATAATTTTGGCAAAACTCTCCCAGGAATGCGGTAGCTGCCTTCTGCCACCCGCCACCACGTGGCAAAATTATGTGTTTTAGAAGTATCTAATTCACTATTCAAAACTGCCAGGAATGATCACCTGTTTCAAATAACCTGCTAACCTAAGCCTGAGTCAAGCATTTAGCCCTTTTTTAATCTCCTTTTTGTGTCTTGTGATTGAATTTGAACAAGCCTCATACACACTTTGTGTAATTTTGTTGCCATTTGACCAGGAGCACTATTGTGCTTAGTCACGCTCAGTGCTGTGCGACTCTTTGTGACCCCATGGACCGTAGCCCACCAGGCTCCTCTGTCCATGGGGATTCTCCAGGCAAGAATGATGGAGTGGCTTGCCATGCCCTCCTCCAGGGGATCTTCCCAACCCAGGAATCGACCTAGGTCTCCCGCTTTGTAGGCAGATTCTTTATTGTCTGAGCCACCAGGGAAACCGAAGAATACTATTAGACTGAATTTATTATTGAATTCTATTGCATGTTGTTAATTTTTTAAATGAATATGTAACTGTAAATAAGATATCTCATTAAAACTCCAACGGTAAAGCAGTTTCAGGATCTGGAGACATAACTCCCCAGCAGTTTCTAGAATTGTTAATACTGGTAATAGAAGATAGATTTAAGCAATGATACTCATCCAACTAATGGGTAAATCTGAAGCATCTTGTTTTTCTGTGTAGCTGAGGCTACCTCTACATAATCCTTGAAGAAGGCAATGGCACCCCACTCCAATACTCTTGCCTGGAAAATCCCATGGACGGAGGAGCCTGGTGGGCTGCAGTCCATGGGGTCTCTAAGAGTCGGACACAACTGAGCAACTTCCCTTTCACTTTTCACTTTCATGCACTGGAGAAGGAAATGGCAACCCACTCCAGTGTTCTTGCCTGGAGAATCCCAGGGACGGCGGAGCCTGGTGGGCTGCTGTCTGTGGGGTCGCACAGAGTCTGACATGACTGAAGCAACTCAGCAGCAGCAACAGCTACATAATCCTACAACAGACGGTGGACAAGGGCCTCTCAGTCAGCTTGTCCATTGGTTCAAAGCAATATGCGACCTCATTTACAGAACGTTTTGTAGCCATATTTTATAAAATTCTAGGTCAGAATCAGTCCTCCAGGCTGAGGTCAAGACATTGCCACAGTAAACAGGAAGAATACCACAAGATTTAAATTCACTTTCCCCAAGATGGACTCATGGCCTGACCTGGGAATGTCCAGAGGCTGATGGGGCCTCCTTAACAATGATAAAGCTTTGTGAGCTTAAGCACACATGAAAGATGGATACCCAAGAATTTAAGTAGCAGAGTTTTTATTTCTCAGTCCCTTTGGTAAACAGATTTACCACAAACTAGTAGACTTGAAAGAATAGAAACTTCTTCTCTCACAGTTCTGGAAGCTCGAAGTTTGAAACCAAGGAGCTGGCAAGGCCATGCTCCCTCTAGAGACTTGAAAAATCCTTCCTTTTCTCTTCCCAGCATCTGCTGGCTGCCGGCAGCCCTCGGTGTTCCTTGGTTTGTAGCTGACTGCTGCAGTCAGCCTCCACCACAACCTGGCCTTTCTTCTTTATATCTCTGTGTGTCCTGTTCTCTTATAAATATGCTAGTCATGGGGTTTAGGACCAGCCCTAATCCAGAATGGTCTCATCTCAGTCCTTCACTGATTACATCTGCAAAGACTCTATTAGTTAGTAGAATCATAAGTGGATGCTGAATTTTGTGAAAAGTTATTCTGCATCTATTGAAATGATCATGTTACTTTTGCTCTTCAGTTTGCTAATGTAAGGCATCATACTGATTTGCAGATATTGAGCCATCTTTGCATCGCGGGCATAAATCCCAATGATCATGATATATGATCTTTTCAATGTATGGTTGAATTTGATTTGCTAATATTTTCTTGAAGATTTTTGTATCTATGTTCATCAGGGATATTGGCCTATGATTTCCTTTTTTGTGTGATTGTCTGGTTTTGGTATCAAGGTGAGGCTGGCCTTGTAGAATGAGTTCAGAAATATTCTTCCTTCTGAAATTTTTTGGCTAGTTTAAGAAAAATAGGTGTTGATGCTTCTCTAAATATTTGGTAGAATTCACCCATGAAAACTTCTGGTCCTAGACTTTAGTTTGCGTGGAGTTTTTTCTTTCTTATTGTTAACTGATTTCATTTCTAGTAATTGGTTTGTTTACATTTTTTATTTCTTTTTTATTCGGTCTTGAGAGTTTGTAGATTTCTAGAGATTTATTCATTTCTTCTAGGATATTTTATTGGTGTGTAGATGTCCATAGTAATTTCTTATGATCCTTTGTATTTCTGTGGTATGTTATAACTTCTCTTCTTTCATTTCTGATTTTATTGCTCTTTTTTTTTAATTACCACTCTTTCTTTTCTTGTGAGTTTGACTAAAGTTTGTTTTGTTCACCTTTTCAAAGAACCAACTCTTAGCAGATTATACAATGTTAACTAAACCATGTAAAATATGTGTTCATGTGGGAAAATTTCACAAAAAGGATAGAAGCTTGGTTAGGATGGAAGAATTATGGATCATTTCATTCTTCAATAATTTGTCTTATTGGTTTTGTATTTAGCTTTAAGTGATTCAGTGTCAGTTCAGCCACTCAGTCGTGTCCAACTCTTTGCGACCCCATGAAACGCAGCACGCCAGGCCTCCCTGTCCATCACCAACTCCCAGAGTCCACCCAAACCCATGTTCATCGAGTCAGTGATGCCATCCATCCATCTCATTCTCTGTCGTCCCCTTCTCCTCCTGCCCCCAATCCTTTCCAGCATCAGGGTCTTTTCCCATGAGTCAATTCTTTGCATGAGGTGGCCAAAGTATTGGAGTTTCAGCTTCAACATCAGTCCTTCCAATGAACACCCAGGACTGATCTCCTTTAGAATGGACTTGTTGGATCTCCTTGCGGTCCAAGGGACTCTCAAGAGTCTTCTCCAACACCACAGTTCAGAAGCATCAATTCTTCGGTGCTCAGCCTTTTTCACTGTCCAACTCTCACAGCCATACATAACTACTGGAAAAACCATAGCCTTGACTAGACAAACCTTTGTTGGCAAAGTAGTCTTTGCTTTTCAGTATGCTATCCAGGTTGGCCATAACTTTCTTTCCAAGGAGTAGGCGTCTTTTGATTTCATGGCCGCAATCACCGTCTGCAGTGATTTTTGGAACCCAAAAAATAAAGTCTGGCACTTTTTCCACTGTTTCCCTGTCTATTTCCAATGAAGTGATGGGACCAGATGCCATGATCTTAGTTTTCTTAATGTTGAGCCTTAAGCCAACTTTTTCACTCTCCTCTTTGACTCTCATCAAGAGGCTTTTTAGTTCCTCTTCACTTTCTGCCGTAAGGGTGGTGTCATCTGCATATCTGAGGTTATTGATATTTCTCAATATTGAAATGATTAAAGAATTATTTGTTACTACTACTGGAAGGACTAGAGTTGCCCTTCAAAAATGTCATATGCTTTCTTCAATGATATTGATATATTGATTGTATATCGTTAACAATAAGCAAGTATTTATTTTCTAACAATCCAGTCCCATGGGTTGTTCATTAAAGTGTGCTGGTGGAAAGCCAAAGCAAAGTTTATCCCACATGGGAGCATGTGGGGAAACCACGCTTCTTAAAGGAAAGGTGGGCAAGTTCATGGGGACCATCTGTCCTGTGCTTTGCCACCTAAGAGTGTGGACAGTGGAAAGAGGAGCCATTTGTGAGTCAGACAAAAATGAGTCCTTGGTGAGTTTAGCACCACAACAAGCAACCAGGCTCTCTCTGCCTCCAAACAATCTATATGAGGTCATAGAACCTCCTGAACGGTATTCACCCAAGAAAAAGTCATGTCTTAGAGCTAAGTGACACACAAGAAAGTGTTGGAATATGGTACATTTTATAGGATACCAGACCTTGTCTCCTCCACAAGTCTATGCACTAAGAACAATAAATTGTAGAAGGATCTTTTCTAGGTTGAAAAAAAAAAAAACATGTAAGAGACATAGATATCAGAGATATAGTGCAGATTTTGTATCTTGATTGAAACAAGCTGATCATATATAAGGGGAGTGTTTGTTGTTCATTCACTAAGTCCAGCTCTTTGCAACCCCACAGACTGCAGCACACCAGCCCTCTCAATCTTCCTTCCACTGGCTTCTGGAGTTTTCTCAGATTCATGTCCCTTGAGTCGGTGATGCTACCTAACTATCCCACCCTCTGCCTCTCCCTTCTCCTTTTGCCTTAAATCTTTCCCAGCACCGGGGTCTTTTCCTATTAGATAAGTCATGTATTGTATCATAGTAAGAAATTAGTGCAAATTTTACTCATACTGGTAAGGTTGACCCTGAACAAAATCTCCCTTCTTATTTAGAGATACAGAAATAATTAGGAGTGAAACATTATGATGTCTGGAATTTGCCTTAAAATATTTCAGCAGAGAAAAAAGAAAGAAGAAAAGGGAGTCTTAGAGAAAGGAAGTATGGCAAACTGTTCCTAATTGTTGGAACTTCATCATCAATATATGAGGAGTTATTTTATTTGTCTCTCTATTTTTGCACACGTTGAAAATTTTCCATGATAAAAGAGTTCCTGTCCTCTGTGCTCAGTCGTGTCTGACTCTTTGCAACCCCTTGGACTGTAGCCTGCCAGTCTCCTCTGTCCTTGGAATTTTCCAGGCAACAATATTGAATTGGATTGCCATTTCCTTCTTCAGGGTATCTTCCCAACCAAGCGACTGAACCCATGTCTCTAGCATCTCTTGCATTGGCAGGCAGATTCTTTACCACCAGTACCACCAATGTAGATAAATATATTCCTAGAATTTTAACTTCCAAAAGCATCTGTGATTTTTCCTGAGCAAGCTTTAAGCGTTAATTTGTTGATATTCCCCATTGTAAGTCAAAGATTTCTCAGGGTTTATGAGTAATAACTAGAATCAAACCTTCTCATCCACCCCTGACAGGAGAAAAAATTCCATGAAGAGTAATTTGGCAAGGACTCCCAAAAGGACAAATACCTTTATGCATCATTCTGACTTCCAGAAACTTATCATCTGAGCATAGGCAAAAATATACTATGACATGTTCGCAGACATTCCCTGGAGTCCTGTTTATAATATCAATGAACTGGAAGTAATTGAGTGGTCCATCAAGAGGAAGCTAGTTAGGCAAGTTATGGCCAATCAACAGATGGAATATTTAGCCCTTTAAAATAATGTATTCCCGGAGGGAGGGAAGAGGGAGGGGAGTTCTGGAGGGGGAGCATATGTAAACCCATGGCAATATCATGTCATGTATGGCAAAACTAATAAAAAAAATTAAAAAAAAATAATGTAGGAGATATGTATTGCTGATATGGAAGTATTTTTAAGATATGTGAAGTTAAACAAAAAAAACAGGTATGAAAAGCTCTGAACCTGTAAAGCAATTACCCTTCAATTAAAAATAAATAAAAATTTTTGAAGAGTAAAAAAATCTTTAGAGAAAGGTGGAGAAAAATAAGGATAATGTGAGGTTTCAAGTTTAATGGAGCACCTTGGTCATCACAGACAAAAAGAGGGCAGAGCAGCTGAAACAGCCCCTGCCCCCACAACAGGCGGTGAAGGAGCTGAAACGAAGCAGATCTGTTGATGTGAACTGCATTAACACTTTAAAATTTTAAAAATAGCATTTCTAGGAAACAAAAAAAATACTATGAACCCATCTGAGATTTTAAAAGATAGAAAGATAAGAGATGGATAGCAGTAGTTACCTGCTGGATGTGGAATCGGTGAGAGAAAAGATGTGTATACTATTTTCCATTTTAAAAGAGAAAAAAATGTAAGAAAAATTTTGAACATCATATGAATGTAATTAGGAAGGTGATTCTACTAGGGGGAAATTTTTTAGTGTACAGCTTTTAAAAGTTGTAGGTGTTGTACTGTTTAAGGTTATAAGAATAATGATTCCTTCTATAGTACTGACAAATTATGAAAAATTATATGAAAGTCTGTTTGAAAATACTTGGAACTCTTCTAATGATGTTATATGAAAGATGAAACTTTGAGTGTAAGTTATAGCAGAGAAAACACTGGAAAAATATTTCTTTTCATCTACATGAAATTAAAATTGGCTTTAAAGATGCATTAACTTCTGTATCTTATAATAAGACCATGCTGGTGGCATCTCCTGTGCTCCAGGTACTTGTTCATTGAACATTTACAGTGCCCCTCCTGCACTGTGAACAAGGTGAGTTGTATCAGTTCTAATTTTCATACAAAGAAACTGAGTCTGGAAGCATTAATCACCTTATTCAAAGTCGCACAAGTTCAGTATCGGACCCCAAAATCATTCATTTAGCTTGCCCTGTCTCCCTATCTTCTTTATTTGGGAAAAAATTAGAAGGAAATTAAGAAAATCATCTGGCCTTTTATTCTTGCCCTTCCTTATTTTTGCTTTCGGCAACTGATTCTGTTTTTCTAGCCTTGTTTTATGTCCTAGGAAAAGGTACATAACAGAAGGCATTATGGGAGTTGGGGATTATGAGTGGTTTATTAGCCGAATTTTCTTAGGTATTTTCAGTAAAACAATGAATTCACAGCTCAGTGACTTTTTTCCCTGCAGATATTGTGGATGCTTTATCAGATCCAAAGAAGTTTCTTTCCATTACGGAAAAGAGAGCGGATCAAATGAGAGCTATGGGTATTGAAACTGTAAGTAGCAACAGTCAATTAAGACAAGTAGCAATGACCAATTAAAGAGAGCTGAGTTGGAGAAGTTGTCTGACCATGACTACAAGAGTAAGACCAAGTCATAAATTAATAGAACACGTTCAAAAGTGGTTTTTGAAGTGGAACTTTCATTTCAACAAAACAGTTTCACAAGTCTATGAGGATGCAGCATGTTTAATAAAGTGTGACCCACTTCATTACTATGACTGCACTCACATCTGGGTACCCTGGCCCCTAGAAATGAAATGGAAACACCCATAATGCTTTTAGGAATATTTAAATGTAGGCTGCTTTTGTGAGACACTGAAATACCAGTTCACCTACATCAGTGAATAAATAAAATGGGCATTTACTATTATTTACTTTTTACTAGTCTTATATCCAACCTTCAATGCCAGTGTACCATTGTGGTGTTTCATTCCTTATATTTAAAGTTCCCCTTACTCCTCAGTTTAGAATGGAAACAGAAATCTCTCCAGTAGCTTGAAAAAAAGAAGGTATAGCCTGCTTATTACAAAGGAGCTGTACCTGCTTTCCTTGGCTTCCTCTTTTGGCTCAGATCTGAGGAACCCTCACGTTTACTCCTGGCAAGCAAAGATCTATTTAGGGAGTAAAGGCTAGGATACAGAGGAGCAGTTGATGGTACAGACTGGGTTCAGTAGAAGGGGGAATGTGCAAGATGTCTGACCTCTAGGTGGCATTCATTTGGGTCCATATAAGCGTTTCTGTTCCAGAGTGACATCGCCGATGTGCCCAGTGACACTTCAAAGAATGACAAGAAAGGGAAAGCCAACACAGCCAAAGCGAATGTGACCCCTCAGAGCAGCTCGGAGCTCAGGCCAACCACCACAGCTGCCCTGGGGGCTGGCCTGGAGGCCAAGAAAGGTAAGAGAGTTGTCTGGGCTCCTTATCTGTTCCAGCAGTTTTTGAAACTTTGATGCATTTATTTAGAACTGTTCATTTGGCCAGTTTTCATGGCTCTATGAAACTCAAGACCAGCAGGTTTCCTGTAGGTTGAACAAACTGCTCAGCTTCTCTGAGTGGTTAACAGGAAAGCAGTGTTTCATCTGCTAGACCCCCTGCAAATGTAGTTAATACTGCATACAATATCAGTAGACCTAGAAATGTTGAAATTTGGTGCCCTTTTGGGGGAAAAAAAAGGTGGGTGTTCACAGAGTGAGCTTAGCAGAGTCATTCCATCTCTCCTGTGGGTGCCACCATAAGCAGGGGCAGTAAGTTCATGAACCAGCAGAATAACGGTTGTTCCTGACGTTCCTAGATCCCCTTTCTGCTAATTTTGCCCATGGGTAGATATTTAGCATTCATGATGATTTATTTATGAAATCACATGGGCATCTGAAGGCCAGTTCTCTGTGGTTTTTGTAGATGTAATGGAAGAGCATAAGAGACGGCATTACAAAGAATTACGTGTTCCATGTGCTGATACTCAGTTAATGTATAGCGGAGTAACTGTATTGATTATTTAAAATTGACTTCCATTCTTATTGTTCAGGCATCCATTCTGATTGGATGGCCCCCATTCCATATGATAATTAAATATTTTAAATATCCTCCTTGACCATGAATCATTTACTGAACTCAGTTTTATCACTTTAAGAATTTCTCTTTTTCCTAATGGTTTTCTACTCAGTATAAACATCTCCCATTTATATGTGAATCCAGCATCTTTGATGTAAGAAAATCAAGTTGTGTGTGTACTTAAGTACACACAGTGCTGCAGTTTAAGGTAAGAAATGACAGGCTTTCCTTAACCAAAGCAGCTGGTAATTTAACAGGCAACTCAATGTGCCTTGAGCTTTGTGAAACAAATTAGGAAATGAGATGGCACAAAAGCAGCCCAAATTGTACTCTGCAGCTGTATGTCTGTTCCTCCCTGGAGAGCACATGGAACAAGGTAATGATGCAGAATATGGGCTTTCCATCCAGCACTATCTTTCTTAACATCAGCCTCTCAGACAGAGACAGGCAGTGGAAAACGGGAAAGTTTTTGTTTAAAGTTCTTGTGTCATGCTCACCAGCACAGAAAGACATTAGTTAGTGGGCTGAAAAAGCAATGTGACCAGCTTACAGATGAGAAATGGAATATTTCCTGCCATAGCAGTAAACAAAGGATGTCACAGTCATCAGCAGTCATAGCCTCCGCTGATTGGGAGCTGGTGAGCCCCGAGGGAACTCAGGAAGGAACAAATACCTGCCATCCAGCAGGCATCAGACTGCAGCCACTCCCTAGGGTGAGCCCTGAGGGAACTGGGGTCGTGAAAACACAGGACACTGGCCCCAGGTAACTGAGGTGCAGATCAAGGGAATGATTTCAGTGAGCCCAGACTCTTGCATCTTCCCATACATAGAAAAGTGCTGAATTTCTTAACTTGACATACCAGGTTTCTTTAAAGAGCAGTCATCTTTTGTCATTCAGTCTTCCTGCCCTTTGTTGCAAAACTCCCTCGCTCCTCCTTTTGCCTACTTCAAGCAGTTTTTCCCAAGCTCTCTGAAATGCTCTCTCCCATGCTGCAGTCCTCATTTTGCCCCCAAATAAAGCCTAACTTGCAACTTAACACATGTGTAGATTTTTTCAGCACAAAACACAGAAGTGATCCTATTCTAGAAGGGACCATGATTGTGTTCAGAACTGTTTCACTTCGGGTCCAAATAAGATTACACAGGAAGGACCCACTAGAAGAAGCTTTCCTTTTCCCTCCTCCCCTAGACCAACGCCCTGAATAAGAGGGTCTACACACTGAGTCATTTTGGCCTTTTGTTCAGGAGACTTGGGAGCCTTTAAGGCCCAGTGGTCAGTTCACAAGAAATACCTTCACACCTTCAGGAACTTCACAATGGGACAGGCTTCCACACTGTGGCCAGGTGGTGTTCATAAGGGCTGACTGCTTAGAAATGGGAGGAAGGGGCTCCCTTCCAGCCAGGGCTCAGAGGAAACTCAAGGGTAGGATCCTCACTGAGCTGGGCCTTGAAACCCAGGTCTGACATGAACAGGGAGAGAAGGTGGAAGAACCCAGGCAGAGACCAAGGCCACACAGGAAGCAGCCAGGGTAGGGAAGGGGCAGAGCGAGTCTGATCTGGAGCTTGCCTAGGGCCACCTGAGGATGGAGAAGGTTTTTAAGAGAGTTAGTACAGCCTTGGTGGGAATATTCTTTAAAGAGGGAATAAGTGACCAGTGAAGAATTAGGGTATTTATGCCTCTAATTTAACACTTAGCACATTGTATTTATATTATATATTTACTCACATGATATTTATATGACGTGGTAATAACCAGAGAAAGGAGTTATTGCAGGCAAGACCACATCTCTGTCATCCAGTATGTGCCTGGAACCATGCCTAGTGAAGACCTAAAGTCTCTTCTCTTAGGGAGGAAATGGCTGGTGAATGAACAAGCCATGCTAACAGCAAGGAGAGCCTGGATGAGGCTGGATGTACTCAGAGGGAGAGGAAGCATGGAAATCAGTCGGTGACTTGGGTGTTGGTTCCAGGGGGAAGAAGGTAACTCAGGGACTTTAAGCACAGGTCACAGAAAGAGATGGTACCATTTAGTGAAGTAGAGAACTCAAGAGGAGGAACAGTTTTGGGTAAGATGAGTCTTGTCCTGGACATCATCACATTCAAGCTGTTGGTGGTGCCTCTGGGCAGAAACATGCAACAGCAAAACTGTGGTAGGTCAAGAGGAGGGAGACGGGAGAGAGGGAAAGAGAGGGAGAATGTGAGATTGCTTAGAAAGATAGCAGGAATGGAAGCAAACAAAACAGAAATATTTGTGAGAAGAATGAGTTTGGGAAGGTAGTGTAGGCAGTCCAGAGAAGTGAAGACTGCATAATTACTGTTGAATGAGGAATGCTTGGGTGATGAGAGTGGAAACCAGGTTGGAAACCCTGATGATTGGAGACATGAAATGGTTGCTGTGGAGAACGCTTGCATGTTGGTAGAGCCAGTGAAGAGAAGGAGAGGGAAAATGCCAGAGAGGGGTGTGCAGTGAAATAGGCTCTGAGGAGGAGCCAGATCGAGGGAAAGGGAGCCATCCTGCTGCGTGAGGAAGGAAGAGAGGTGTTCTGCTGAACCAAGGAGACTTGAAGAGAAGTCCTGTGGTAGGAAGGAAGCGCCGGGGGCGCCAACAGCATCTGCAGCGAGCGTGTGTGAATGTGCGGCTCTGAGGCTCTGCGAGGTTTCCACTAGACTCACAGCCCAAGAGTGGTAACTGCACCCGCGCTGCTTGATTTTCTTCTCTAACTTTAAAAAGAAGCAATTGAGAAAACTCTACGAGTTGATCTCCAGATTACAGTTTGAGAGAAAAGAAGTCCTTTTTAATGAGCTGTGCTGATAAAAACAAAAACCGTATGTACTGAAACTTCAACTATTGAAAATCTCTGGGGCCCCAAATTTACAACTTCACCCCTACTTTCACACCAGGGAAACCTGGATACCTACACTGTCCGATATAGAAGCCACGGGCCACATGTGGCTCTTCAGGCTTAAACTTGAAACTTGAGTTTCTCAAGTGCCCTGGACAGTTCCCAGGTGGAACACATTCACTCTCGTCGGCAGTCCCATTAGACAAGCTGCTCTGGGTGTGTAGATGGAGCCAGGCATGTACCAGTTCCTGTTCTGTAGAGTGTGGTTTTTTCCCTAACTTCCTAAACCATTCATAGAAACTAACATTTGTGTCTTCCTCTAAAAAGAGAACAAGCAAACCAAGGTTGAGGGAGGTTTATGTTCCCATGTCATTGTTGTTGTTCAGTCACTAAGTCATATCCAGCTCTTTGCAACCCCATGGAATGTAGCCTGCCAGGCTCTTCTGTCTATGAGCTTCTCCAGGCAAGAATACTAGAGTGGGTTGCCATTTCCTTCTCCAGGGCATCTTCCAAATCCAGGGATCAAACCCACATCTCCTACATTGGCAGGTGGATTCTTTACACTGAGCCACCTGGGAAGCCCTTATGTTTTCAGAGGGTCCTGTTAATCAAAATTTAATTGAACCAAGACCAAAAAACAGTCTCACTGAACTAGATCAGACTCTTAGTATTTGTTAGATCTCTAGAGCACCTAGCATGCCTCCCAATTCTGTGTTTTCATTTTATAGAAGAGAGAAAAGAGACCCAAAGATAGGGAGCTCTTTGCAATGCCCAGATAGACCTCCCTGGCCTGCAATTAAGCCAGGAATTAGCTTGTGATGTCAGACCTCAGAGATTAGAGAATAGCCCCATGATCCCTTGACATCCCTCTCACAAAGTGTTAGAGATCAAAAGACTGATTTCTCTCTGCCATAACTCTTTACTGTCCTTACCACCCTCCGCCTGGATGTACACATCATCTTAAAATGAGTGCAACTGAAAAACAAGACCCTAGAATTTGATACCTATCTTGAGTATCTCATACTTAGCCTTTGGGATTCTAATGGAAATCTATAGAATGCATGTTCATCTTGTCTACCTAAGATGAAAAGCTGCAGTCAAACAGAATATACTTTGGGTTTCGCCTACAACTGTGGTTGCCGTGACAACACCTGGCTTAGCATCACTCCAGCAGAAGGATGACCTAGTGTATTACTCTAGGTCCTCATGACAGCATCCTGTTCCACAATGATCTGATTTCATTATTTTCTGTATGTTAAAGGCATTCCTGGGCTTAATAGCATATCACATAAATGCCAGAATTAAATTCAGTAAAGGAAAGGGGCTGAAAAAAATGTTAAGCTGGCAATAGAGTTGGTAGTTAGTGGACTGGTAGGATGCATCTTCAAATGCAGAGGTATAAGTGACTGTAATAGATGCTGCTGTGCCTGGTCAGATCTCCTTTATGGGCCTGAGGCCCATCCTTCAGCGGTGAGGGACACTGGCTGACTGCCATGCACAGCTGCACTTTTGTCCCTAGTGCTGGCCTCAGACCATGGGAGTTCTCTTGTCTGGAAATGCCTAGAAGGTTTTGTAACACTTCTGACACCCTAACTGAGTGATCTGGGGTTACACAGGCCCTGTCTCCTTACTTCAAGGTAGAATAACACTGGATGGCCATTTATGTAACAACTTGCAGGATCAGACCAAGGCTGGATTTCAGCCAGAAAGACTCCCAAGTTTCTTCCTCCACCCTATCGTGCTTCTCTCACCCCCTAGCGGTTTCTCCCGAGAGCCTTCCCTCAATAAGTCATATGTACAGAGACCCTCTACTCAGTCTCTGCTTGTAGGGGACCTGACTTCAGACCAGAAAGGTTTCAGGTAAGTATCTAGTTAATTGTCCTGTAATAGGAAACCAAGATGTTTATAGCCATAATATGTGTAAAGCTGGGGCAACGTCCTTAGAGGTGATTTTGAAACTGAATTTGATATGATCATTTATTCTCATTACACAGTGATTTTTGTTTAATATAAACAGTAACTCTGTTTCAGGTATTGAACTGATCCCTCAAGTGAGGATAGAAGACTTAAAGCAGATGAAGGTAAAATTGCTGGGTCGTATTGCCGTCTATTACTGAAACGGATGTATTTTTGTTTCTCACTGGCTTTAATCATTGTGGTAGTACTACACAAAGCTTACTTTGGATCCCATTTGTTTTTTCCACAGGCTTACTTGAAGCATTTAAAGAAACAACAGAAAGAGCTCAATTCTTTAAAGAAGAAACATGCCAAGGTACAGTATTTCGTGTGTGCAAGCAGCTCTGTATGCTGGCTTGTGTGTTTTCTCCTTTAAGCTCTCTGATGAAAACCTCTCAGTCAAAACCACTGTTTAGAAACTAGCTTGTGATTCTAGCTTGTGCTTCATCCAGCCAACTGGGCAGCAGGACCTTCTTTTTAACTGGTTAGAAATGAAATTTTAAAAGATACTCCCTTTCGTATTGTTTGTCACTGATTTGTAATCTGAATTTCTAATGGTTATTTCAGAAGCATAACAAAGCTTCACCCTTTTCAAAATTGTTGAGTAATATGACAAAATTGTTGAGTAATATCTATCACCTTACTATTGAAAACCATCTCATAGTCTTAGCTTCTGGGTATGAAAATTCTGAGTCTCTAGAAAATAGTTTGCCACACACAGTGCATCAGGAGAGATGCCAGTCAGCCCCAAACTTCTCAGCCGGGGGACCTGGAGAGAGCGCTGCTCACTTTGCCCATTATGTAAACTCTGCTTGGTGGCCTATACCTGAAATATTGTTGTTCCTACTTATAGGAAGAGGTCTTTGGACAGTAATCACGACCCTATACACTGCAGCACTCCAGGCTTCTCTGTCCTTCACCATCTCCTGGACCTTGCTCAAACTCATGTCCATAGAGTCAGTGATACCATCCAACCATCTCATCCTCTGTCGTCCCCTTCTCCTCTTGCCCTCAATCTTTCCCAGCATCAGGGTCTTTTCCAATGTGTCACTTCTTCACATCATGTGACCAAAGTATTGGAGTTTCAACTTCAACATCAGTCCTTCCTTTAGGATGGACTGGTTGGATCTCCCTGCAGTTCAAGGGACTCTCAAGATTCTTCTCCAACACCACAGTTCAAAAGCATCAATTCTTCGGTGCTCAGTTTTCCTTATAGTCCAACTCTCACATCCATACATGACCACTGGAAAAACCATAGCCTTGACTAAATGGACCTTTGTTGGTAACGTCTCTGCTTTCGATATGCTGTCTAGGTTGGTCGTAGCTTTTCTTCCAAGGAGCAAGTGTCTTTTAATTTCATGGCTGCAGTCACCATCTGCAGTGGTTTTGGAGCCCCCCAAAAAGGCTCTGTAGTCCTTCTTGATACACTGTTGATACTATGTATAAAATAGATAGCTAATGAGAACCTACTGTGTGGCTCAGGGAACTCTCCTCAGTACTCTGTAATGAAGGAAATCCAAAAATGAAGGATCTATGTAAATATGTAGCTGAGTCACTTTGCTGTGCAGCAGGAACTACACAACACTGTAAAGCAGCTACACTCCAGTTAATAAAAGAGAGAGAGAGAGATGAGATCTGCTGTTAGGACTGTGGGCTGAGGAGGCAGGGGCAATGGCCATTCTCACCCTGGAGGGGGTGCAGCTGCCAGCGAGCATGCCTGGTTTGGGGAGAATGGAAACGGTCAGCTGTTTTTGACCCTCTAAATGCAGTTGGCAGTAAAACTGCTGCTTGTCTCTCACTTTCTATAACAACCTCTTCAATTTGAAATGGAAACTAAGGAAATGGTTTTTCAAGTGTCCATCAAATGAGACACAGAAAGAGCAGAACTCAGGAGCCACGATCCCACATAAACCCAGGGCTCATCTGGGCCCAGAGCTAGAATTGCTTTTGCGAAGATACAGGGATGATTTTCAGTTGTCAGATGTGGTCCAGCCCCAAGAGCAAAACACTTAAACCCAAAGTGAAATAAATATTCCCAGTAATACACTGGAAGAGGAATTCCAGATCAATGGAAGTAAAAGAAGTAAATGAAGGAAGTCAGTCCCAAATGGAAAACAGGGAGCCCTCATTCCTGCCCAGAGGGCAAGCCAGACTCAGTTCCCACCTCTGGTGCTTTGAGAGTCTGTAAGCCACCTCCATTCTCTAAAGGAGAATCATAGAATCCGATAGTAGGTGAACCTCCTCTTCTTTAAATATTGACACTAAGGCAGACTTTTTCTGAAATACCATGTAGGCCGAAAAATAAAACAGACTGCAAAATAAAGCAGGATGCATCTCCTGGACCACCAATTTGCAGCATCATCACTAAATGAGTCACATAAAATGTTGAAATTTGACATTTCAGTCAAGCTGCTAATGGAAAATATACTCTGTGTTAGGCAAGTGGTTTTTCTGATAACAAACACCAAGGCTGCTGTTAAACTCATCAAAGGTAATTCGTGATAAGAAGTCAGTAACGGGTCTACAGCTCTGTCATGAAGTAGAAATGAGTAGACACACAGCAACCACCCGCAGAGGCAGCCTGTTGGTCTTCTCTGAGCTGTGTGCTGAGCAAACACAGTTTACTCAGATGTTTCAGCATCATTTGTGGGCTGAGAATTTAGTCCCAGAGTCACAGCAGGCAAAAGAATGAATTGCAGCAGATGTTTTTCGCAACAGAAGCTGAATTTAACCTCGATGTCCATCAGCAGATGAATGAATAAGGAAGCTGTGGTACATATACACAGTGGAATATTACTCAGCTATTAAAAAAAAAAAGAATGCATTTGAGTCAGTTATAATGAGGTGAATGAAACTGGAGCCTGTTATACAGAGTGAAGTAAGCCAGAAAGAGAAACACCTAATACAGTATATTAATGCATTTATATATATATGGAATTTAGGAAGACAGTAATGATGACTCTATATGCAAAACAGCAAAAGAGACACAGATATAAAGAACAGACTTTTGGACTCTGTGGGAGAAGGCAAGAGTGGGATGATATGAGAGAATAGCATTGAAACATGTTTATTACCGTATGTAAAATAGGAAACCAGTGCAAGTTTGATTGCATGAAGCAGGGCACTCAAAGCTGATACACTGATACAATTGTGAGGGATGGGATGGGGAGGGAGGTGGGACGGGGTTCAGAATGGGTTCAGAACACCCACGGCTGGTTCATGTCAATGTATGGCAAAACCACCACAATACTGTAAAGTAATTAGCCTCCAATTAAAATAAGTAAATTAATTTTGAGAAAAGAGAAGCTGAAACTACTTTTAACTTTGATAAAAACATATACAAATTCTACTAGAAAGCTGCACATTTATTTCCCCAAAGTGTCCTGATTAAGATTGACTTTTAAGTCAGCATATTTTAATTGTGGTTCTTTTGACCTGAATGAATGAAAAGCTATCTCTTCCATAGGGTCTCATCACTCATTTAAGGACCAAAAGCATAAAATCAATGATAGCTGATGTTTGTAGTCACTGTTGTTGTTGTTTTTAGCTAAATAGGCCTAGAAATAATTTCCTGGCTCCTCTGTTCTGTACAACATAAAGTGGAGGCTTGCCCCTCATCCACTGGGGATCAGTAATTAGGACCTTGTTCCTTTATGAAAAGAGAAGTGATGTCTGGGAACCAGATTATCCCTAAACTTCAATTTTTGCTGGCTGCTACACAGGGATAGTTTTGAGCACAGAGAGATAACTTTTCAAGGCCAGTTTTTTTCATTTTGTGCAGTGATTGTAATCATTTTAATTCAATATGCTTCTAATTTTTTAACTTATTTCTATATACATTAGGTAACTTGCAGCTCATAACATTGGGCAAACAGATCCTGTTCAGTTTTCTAATAAAGAAATTGAGAGCTGGAAAGATTTCTGTGTGTTGCCCAAGGCCTCTGGGATAATTATGGACTGAGCTGGAACTGGAATCCAAGTCCTCTTGCTGCTCTCCATGCTATTAATTTGTTTTACTCATGCAGCAAATATTTATTGTATCTACTTTGTACCCATCATTGAGCTCTATGCTGGCGAGAAAAGGAGACTTGTAGAATATGTCTTATATATGTGAATCCATTATGAATGCCTTTATGTGCACACACCCTCATTCCTGTATCTAATGGGGTTAATTTGGGCTCACCATACTACTTCCTTAAGCAGTGGTCAAAGCCAGCTTATTTCCAATCCTCAAAGCCTCTTTTTTTTTCTTGTACTGCACTAGAATATATAAAGAAGCAATCTTTTCCACCCTCCTTTCAGTGATATTTGCAAGAGACACAGGAATGTAGCACCTCTCAGTTCAGTTCAGTCACTGTTGTGTCCGACTCTTTGCGACCCCATGGACTGCAGCATGCCAGGCCTCCCTGTCCATCACCAACTCCCGGAGCATGATCAACCTCATGGCCATTGAGTCAGCGATACCATCCAACCATCTCATCCTCTGTCGTCCCCTTCTCCTCCTGCCTTCAATCTTTCCTAGCATCAGAGTCTTTTCCAGTGAGTCGGTTCTTCAAATCAGGTGGCCAAAATATTGGAGTTTCAGCTTCAGCATCACTCCTTCCAATAATTATTCAGGACTGATTTCCTTTAGGATGGACTGGTTGGCTCTCAAGAGTCTTCTCCAACATCACAGCTCAAAAGCATCAATTCTTCAGTGCTCACCTTTCTTTATGGTCCAGGTCTCCCATCCATACATAACTACTGGAAAAACCATAGTTTTAAGTAGATGGACCTTTGTTGGCAAAGTAATGTCTCTGCTTTTTAATATGCTGTCTACTTTGATCATAGCTTTTCTTCCAAGGAGCAAGCGTCTTTTAATTTCATGGCTGCAGTCACCATCTGCAGTGATTTTGTAGCTTAAGAAAATAAAGTTTGTCACTGTTTCCATTGTTTGCCCATCTATTTGCCATAAAATTATGGGACTGGATGCCATGATCTTAGTTTTCTGAATGTTGAGCTTTAAGCCAACTCTTTCACCCTCCTCTTTCACTTTACTCAAGAGGCTCTTTAGTTCCTCTTCATGGTCTGCCATAAGGGTGGTGTCGTCTGCATATCTGAGGTTATTGATATTTCTCCCAGCAATCTTGACTGCAGCTTGTGCTTCATCCAGCCTGGCATTTCTCATGATGTACTCTGCATGTAAGTTAAGTATGCAAGGTGACAATAAACAGCCTTGATGTACTCCTTTCCCAATTAGGAACCAGTCTGTTGTTCCATGTCTGGTAGCACCTCTAGAATGTTTTATTCTAGACTTACTTGTATGTGTGTTCAGTCACTTCAATCATGTCCAAGTCTTTGTGATCCCATGAACTGTAGCCCCCAGGCTTCTCTGTCCATGGGATTTTCCAGGCAAGAATACAGGAATGCCTTGCCTTCCCTCCTCCATGGGATCTTCCCGACCCAGGGAGCAAACTCGTGTCTGCCTGCATCTCCTGCACTGAAGGTGGATTCTTTACCCACTGAGCCACCTAGGAAGCCCCTAGACTTACACAGAGCCCTTTATGTAGTTTTCTGGGAAAATATAATACATGTGCAGATGGGCATGATGATTACTAAATCTTATAAGGAAGGCTAGTCTTTTTTAGTGTGTTTCCCCCATAGCAGTGCATTGGGGAATCCAATTAAATCCATTTAAATAAGGATACATCAACATGTCAATCTATCCTTGGGGTAGTATAGTAAAGTTGAAGGAAAGGTTTATTGATTTAATTTCACTGGCTGTTCTCTCAGGTCACTGTGCATGTTTTCATGAGGATCAAATAATATAAGTAGATTTGCATGTCACCAGTTTTTGAATTAGACAGGAAGGCCTAGTGGACTGCAGTCCATGGGGTCACAAAAAGTCAGACACAGCTTGGCAACTGAACTACAACATATTTTGAATAAAGCTTAATAAGCATTTGAAGTATGATTTATATTTAATTTTAATCCTGACAACCCACTAAAGTAGGTATCACTATCCCAATTATAAAGATGGACAGACTGAGATTAAGTGGCTTGTCCCAAGACCTGAGACTGTCCACATCCTTAATCCAATGCAAAAGCCCTGGCTGAAGTGTGTTTATAACACTCAAGAGCATATATTGGATTGGCCAAAAATTATTTGGATTTTTCCAGAAGCTCTTATGGAAAACTCAGACAAACTTTTTGGCCAGCCCAGTACGTTGTACTAGGACTTGATTCATCAGCTGTTCCAACCACAAATTAAGCAAGACATTGTTACATATAATTCTCTGACCCCAAATCCAGAGCAGAGTAACATCATCTAGGACCACCCTATTGTCCCTGTTTCTAGAGCCTTTTCCAAGAACCCATCACCACCCTCCTCTACACCTTCTCCCAAAGGCATTTATCGACCCAGCAGAAAGGCTAGGATTGGCTGCGCCAACGCATTTCTGAAGACTTGATGTATATATGAACTGTAAATCAACTCCTGTGTTAACTTACTAGCAACAAAGGGAAGTTAAGGCAATCTTGGTAAGGTTCAAAATCCCGTCCCCATTTATATTTTATGAAATATTTTAAAATATTCATGAATTAGGCTCAAGGTGATTTTCTCAGGAAGAAAGTCAATTTTTTAAAAATTAAGTCACTCACTTTTGTTGCAAACTTTATTTTTTTAATTGGAGGCTAATTACTTTACAATACTGTGGTGGTTTTGCCATACACTGACATGAATCGGCCATAGGTGCACATGTGTTCCCCCCATACTGAAGCCCCCTCCTACCTCCCTCCCCACCCCATCCCTTTGGGTTGTCTCAGAGAACCGGATTTGAGTGCCCTGCTGCATGCATTGAACTTGCACTGGTGATCTACTTCACATATGATAACATACATGTTTCAATGCTATTTTCTCAAATCATCCCACCCTCATCTTCTCCCATAGAGTCCAAAAGTCTGTTCTTTAGGTCTGTGTCTCTTTTGCTGTCTCACATATAGGGTCATCGCTACCATCTTTCTAAATTCCACATACATGCATTAATATACGGCATTGGTGTTTCTCTTTCTGACTTACTTCACTCTGTGTAAAGGCTCCAGTTTTGTCCACCCCATTAGGACTGACTCAAGTGCGTTCTTTTTTACAGCTGAATAATGTCCCACAGTGTATATTTACCCCAACTTCCTTATCCATTCGTCTGTCGATGGGCATCTAGGTTGCTTCCATGTCCTGGCTATTATAGACAGTGCTGCGATGAACATTGGGGTACATGTGGCTCTTTCAATTCTGGTTTCCTCGGTGTATATGCCCAGCAGTGGGATTACTGGGTCATATGGCAGGTCTATTTGCAGCTTTTTAAGGAACCTCCACACTGTTTTCCATAGTGGCTGTACTAGTTTGCATTCCCACCAGCAGTGTAAGAGGGTTCCCTTTTCTCCACATCCTCTCCAGCATTTATTGTTTGTAGACTTTTTGATGGCGGCCGTTCTAAGGTGGTACCTCACTGTGGTTTTGATTTGCATTTCTCTAATAAAGAGTGATGTTGAGCATCTTTTCATGTGTTTGTATGTCTTCTTTGGACACACTTTAAAAAGTAAGCAAAAGGAAACATGACCATGAGGGTAGTAGCTATATAAACTGAATATAGTCTACCCATTCCAAACTTTAATATCATCTCATTTCTCTAAGTTTCTCAAGAATAATACTAGGATATCACATTAAGCATCATCTTGGAGTGAATATTACTGACAGTAATATTTTCCTCTGTGTTTAGGGGCTGAGCAACTAAAGAATCTGATTTCATTAAGCCCCTGGATATGGCCAAATTATCAGGAAAAAATAATGTTCATAGAGAAATACTTACTTTCAAAGCCTTTTAGCCCATTTCAATGATTAGAAGAAGCAGGTGGAGAAATATTTTAAATATCTGTAAAGCTGAAGGCCAGGGCTCCTGAACATTCTGTCTTTCTTGTGAGTGCATCTTGATAAGGAAGCTGGCAAAAATATTAATTGCTAGGGATCCAAAATGAGCTGACAGTGAAACCACAGTGGCAGTTCTCATTGTGTAATGATGGTGTTCAAGACCTTCCCAGATGTCCCTGGTGTGTAGAAGCCATGCCGCATGATAAATAGTTACATTTAGCATGTAAAAGGGAAGAAATATGGTGGCTGAACTTGCATTCTGGGCACTAGGTCACGGAGGGGGCCGTGGACTAATTAGATGACTCAGACAGCAGAACAAAGATGGATGGGTGAGGGACTTCCCTAGTGGTCCAGTGGTTAAGACTGCACACTTTCACCACAGCAGAGCATGGGTTCCATCCCTGGTCAGGGCACTAAGCTCCCACATGGTGCGGACAAAAAAGAAACAGAAAAAAAAGATGGATGGGTGGAGTTCCATGGAGACATTTATGTGCAGAGGAAAGAACTTTGGGATGACTGGTGCTCCCCAGCAGTGGGCAGGGCTGCCTTTTGAGGTGGGCATGTTCATTGGGCTGAGGCTGGAGACCCCTTTGTTAGCGAGGCCTTATGGGGATACAGGAAACTCTTGGGTTGGGTGGGAGATTGGAAGTCTTTCCAGCTCCCAGACTCAGTTACTTCTTGATTTTCAAACTGAGACTCCACAGGTGCTGGTGAGAATTATGCCAGCCCAACGTGGGCTAAAGTTTATCAACCTCACTGCAAGTCTAACTCGTAACTATGGATTCTTCTGCAGGAGCACAGCACCATGCAGAAACTACATTGCACGCAAGTCGACAAGATTGTGGCACAGTATGACAAGGAGAAATTGACTCATGAGAAGATCCTAGAGAAGGCAATGAAGAAGAAAGGGTAAATAAAGTCTGTTGATTTCCTTCTGGAAGATTTTTGCCTTTTTACATTTTGTCTTTTCCCACAGTTTAGCTGCCTGTTCAAGCCAAGGAAGAACTTAGTCTTGACTGAGTTTTCATCATTAAAAATGATTTCATTAAATAAGAGACCTACTAAGCTAAAGCGAGTGACTGAAATGGAAAGAGGAGCTTTGTTCAGGCTCTACAGATGTTGGTTAATGAAATAATAACTGTGTCTTTCATGAGTTTTCCATGCAAATACCTTTAAGGTGAATGGGGAGAGAAGGAAAGACAAATTAAAGTTGGGAAAATCCCAGAAATCATTTTGCATCACCAGGTAATAAATAATAAGGTTGATGCACTCGAGGGGGAAAAAATCCAGTTTTGATGTTTAATATTTCAAGAATCTTTAGTTTATGCCAACAGCTAAAACTGTTGAATAAAACCTGTCATTGCATTTACTTTGAAAGAGTTTATCTAGAATTCAACTAGGGAGATGCTTCTGTGATGTTGCAAGCTAACTGAATAACAGAGGAGGGAAAAATACATGCATTGCCAGCCATGGAGAAGGGATAAGTTGGATGTTTAGAATGTGTCTCTCAGAGGCACTCTCCATTAATAATACGATGAAGCATTCTGACTGAGGCTATGATAAATCAGAGCATGCATGCTGAAGACTGAAGCTCAGGGCCTGTTCTGGTTTCAGCAATGATATGGATATTCCAAAAGGGAAAAATAGTCACTGAAATAAGCAGTAATGCTTGCTGGGCAATTGCCTAGTATATATTTCCTACTCACAATAGAGTAAGAAGCAAAAATCACCCCATAGTGCCAAGAAATACTATTTTTCTCCCTTGCTGGCATGTGTCAAAGACAAAAATCTGGCTTTACAACCAAAGTAGAAGAATTGAAAGTTCACTTCAAGGCTGAGGTCCTGTTTTTCAGTTCTCATCCTAAATAGTGTATTATTGAATAAATGAAAAATAGCTTGAAGAACAGCAGGAACCAAAATGGAAACTGACAACAAATTCTTTACAATGGAATAATTGTTAGGTCTGAAATGGCTCTTTGTGTAGTGGTTGAATTGAGTAATCATGATACAGATATTTTGTAAGGTGTGCATCTATTACTAGAAGAACCGAGGTTGCCCAATGAGCCGTGGCATCCCAAGTGTGATGAGCTAATTGTCTTCATCGGAAGGCTTTGGAGCAAAGGCCTCTGGGAGCGGGAAGATATCTAATGCTTGCCATGCATTTGCGGTTTTCCATTTTCAGGGGAAGTAATTGTCTTGAAATGAAGAAAGAAACAGAAATTAAAATTCAGACACTGACATCAGATCACAAATCTAAGGTAAGAAAATGCCTATTTTTACAGCAACAACTTGCTAATTTTTTTGAAGCTGCACCCAGTTTTAATCAGAAATAACAGTAGCCTGGGGCTGGTGTGGGCCCACTGGGTTGAAGAAGAGGCGTTTCATGGAACACCTTTCCTTCATTGTAGACATACACTCACAATGTCTATTTTATCTGCCTCAGAGGCAGCAGGAAAACAATAAATGGGTTAAAAGGAAATATTGTGTAGAATATAGAATTACTTCCCTATAGATGTGACATTGAACATATGACAGAAAACCACCTACCCGGAGGGTTCAGTAACTCTTATTTCAATATTTATTTTATAGTCAATAATTTAATTTTCCATTCTAACTTCGCTGTGGAAGTTTGGGATGGGGAAAATTCCAGAGCTAAGATTCTAGGAGATGAGCCTAATTACTCATATTCCCCAAAAAAACACAAGAAAATAGGAGTTTAGGGGACATTTAGTATGATTACAGACATCTTGAAGAACTGAGCACCATGTTGTAGTCAAGAACATAAATAATGCTTATCATAATAGTTATAAAAGAAAAAGAACGATTAAAGAAAAAGTTTCCAACTATAGCTTTTGGTCAGACCAGCCAGTCTCCTACATCTACATGAAGCTCCATCAACCAGCGAGTGACGCTGCCACCCGCCCGGGCCAGCCAGGCGGTCCAAACTGACGCTCTCCGTGGTGCTGTGGATTTTGTGTCTGTTCTGCCTTGCAGTCTAAAGAGTTGTAAAGAGTCTAAAGCTGTACATTTTTGAGAGCTGTTGCCTACTCTCTTTTCCTCCTCTTAACTAGAATGTTTGAGAATTAATGACTATGCAACACTCCATGATTTTTAAAGCTTTGTGTAAATAAGAAAGTAGAAACCTTGGTTACTGTATCAAGTGGCTTTTGCTGAATGAAACACCATGCCAAAATTTAGAGGCTTAAGACAACTACCATGTATTAACTGACAGTTCAGTGGGTTAGAATTCTGACCATACGCCACTGGACAGCTCTACTGATTCTGGCTGGACTTGGGTGTGTCCGCAGTCGGCTGGGGTCAATGGCCTCTCTGAGGTCTCTGGAAGGAAGCTGGCTGCTGGTGGTTTTTAACTATATGACCTCTCACTCTAGCAGGCTAGCACAGGCTTCTCAGAGTTCCAAGAATAGAGAAAGGATAAGCACTTTCACAGCTTCTGTTTGAATCACATTTGCTACAGTCTTATGGCTAAAGCAAGTCACGGGTCAGCCAGATTCAACGAGCTGGAGAAATAGACTCTAGCGCTTGATGAGCTGTAAACCCACAATGTGAAGAGCATAGAAACTCTCTGCAGGGGAGGACTGTCTACCCCAGCGTTTGCTAAGATGACACAGTAAGTTATGACCCAGGAATAAGAGAACATACAGCTCTCTATTCAGAGCTGTGACCTTGTGGAAGTGAAGCTGGAAAGGCATGAGGTGATGCAGAGAATCCTTATCGAATCAGTAAAGGGGCCCAAGGACCAGAGAAACCAGTGTGTGGGCAAGTTAGGCAGAGAAATGGGTCATGGTTAAATATCCAGAGCCAAAACGATTGCCCTGGTTTAAAAAGTGATGGTTTCCTAGTTCCTGTTGGTTAGTACATCTTTTTACAGGTTATATCGGTGTCTACTGATTGACCAAGTAAATCCATGAAGGAGGTCTGAAATGCATGGTTAATATAGTGCTTTTAGTTCCTACCTGCTTGTGAGAATTCCAGGTGGCTCCACCCCCTGTTCCCCACACAGGTCAAGGAGATTGTGGCACAGCACACAAAGGAGTGGTCAGACATGATCAACACCCACAGTGCGGAGGAGCAGGAGATCCGGGACCTGCACCTCAGCCAGCAGTGCGAACTGCTCAGAAAGCTCCTGATCAGCGCCCACGAGCAGCAGACCCAGCAGCTGAAACTGTCCCATGACAGGTGGGCAACTTAGCTCCAGAGGAAACTCCCAGGTTTAAAATGATTAGCGTGTGTGTGTGTGTGTGTGTGTGTGTGTGTGTGTGTGTGTGTGTACGTGCACAAGTGTCAAGGTAGTAAGGAAAAGCAACTTCACATATAACATTGCGCTTTTTGTATACTCTGTCATAGAGTTGATGCGGCAGGAGGAACTATAAAAAATGGCCTCGACCTTCAACATGCTTCCAAGCCGTGGCACGATATCATACTCCTGTAACAAATTAAGTCACATTGCAAGTAGCGTGCGATACAACCTGAAAATTATCACAGACTCTGCTGCCTCTAAGTGGCTCTGCAGGCTTTACAAAATGATAGGGCCAGATTTGGCTTTTAAAAATGATCTGGAACCTCTTAGGAAGAAAAGACAGAAGGAGATAAAGACCAGCCAGTTGAACTCCTAGGATGGTTGTTTCTGACGGCTCAGGGGTACCTGTGGAAAGACCTTCCTTTCCATTGTCAGGATGTCTATAAATTTTAGAAAGGCAGGTCTGATCAAGAAATAGCAGAAAGTATCTGTTTATTTTTGCCTCTCCCCATTTCGGCACCCTGAGTATCACACTTAAGACACTGCAGATGGTGAGCTGGACTTTTTCCCCAGGCAGAAGAGTGTTTACGCCAGTGACGTCTTTTTCTCGCAGCTTGGTTGCAGCTCGCCCATCTTCTTTACGGCCAGCTGTGTGTCGCAGTGGCGGTCTGTTGATACCAGAAAGTATAAGACAGAAGCATTTTACAAACAAATCCAAAAAAAAAAAAAACTTTACATTTCTGAAATGAATTCTGTAGGCACATTGTCAGATTCCAAACCTCATTATGGAGTGATACGCAACCATAAAAACGTGAAGTATTTTTGCCATAGTTTCTGATTCTCTCATGAGACAACCAACTGAGGTATGCATGCTATGCTGAGTTTCTTGTGGGCTCAAGTACCATACCATATCCATTTTAAAGTATTCTGTTTATTTGTATAGGATTAAAAGTGCCTTTTTCTCCTTAGAAATGCTCTTGTTTTAGTACACAGAAAGGTCGGTTCATCATCTTCCCTTTGACCATTTCTACAATATCAGATTTTAGATGTCCACCCTTATGCAAAGATACTTTGAAGAATAAGATACTCTCTTCTTTTTATTTTTTTAAATTTTCTTTACATTATTGTGTTGGTTTTGCCATACATTGACATGAATCCGCCATGGGTATACATATGTTCCCCCTCCAGAACCCCCCTCCCTCCTCCCTCCCGATTCCCTCCCCCTGGGACATCTCGGTGCACCAGCCCCGAGCATCAACCCTGGGCTGGTGATTGATTTCACATATGATAATTAACATGTTTCAATGCTATTCTCCTATATCATCCCACCCTTGCCCTCTTCCACAGAGTCCACGAGACTGTTCTATACATCTGTGTTTCTTTTGCTTTCTCACATGCAGGGTTCTCGTTACCATCTTTCTGAATTCCATACATATGCGTTAGTATACTGTATTGTTTTTCCTTCTGGCTTACTTCACTCTGGATTAATAGGCTCTAATCTTTTGCTCTAGTTGAATAAAGGAGAAAAAAATTATCCAAAACAGTAGGCATTGTCCAAAAGGAAAAAAATTTAAGTGAATTCTTGCATGACTTAGGAAGTCATTTGAAGGAACCATAACTTTATTACTAATTTACCTTAAAAAAATAGATCCATGGCAGGAGTATTTTTCAAAGCAACAGCAGCGCCAAAGCTTTTTGTTAAGTATCCTGTGGTCATGTTTCTTTGTCACCATCACAGCTGTTCTTCTTGGTTTAAAAATTCTTGCCTTCTTAACATTTGGTAGCATTATTTGGTTATTGATAAGTGCTTGTTAAATGAATGAATGAAGAGATGGTCAATTTAATAACAAGTTATGAAAAATTCTGAGAGCCAGTTTCTTGGGCCAGGGGTTTCTGTGCATATTCCAGCTTCTGTGGCCCTGAGCCCCCTGACTGGAGACCTCTCTGCTTCAGTTTTGTCCATCCTTTCCACAAACTACAAATGGCACTTAACCTGCCCATTTCCGGGCAGTGCTCCAAGGAGATCACCGTACGTTCCAGAGAAGATTCTTTGTTAATACTCTCATTTTCAGATTCTAAATGGTGTGCTTTTGTACTCATCAATAATCCAAAGAAATTTTGTGGTACACATACCCATTCACACACAGTGATCAGTTACCTGTAAGCATTCCCCCCTCCATTTCCTGTGTTTATTTGAAACCATTTTGTCCCCCTCACCCCCCCTGGGCTGTCAGAAAGCAAAACAGTCATTTGTGAGTGTTAGAACATCCTTTCTCTTCCAAGCAATCTGATCCCCCCAAAGAACATGGGACAAAGCTGGAAAATCCTTGTGTTTTACTGACTGTAAGCGGTTGTCCCTGTGCATTCTTTGATCGTTCTCATGCTGTACTCACTATTCCCGTTTGTCTTATTGTATACAGGCTTGTAAACTTTGGATTTGTAGCTTTCATTTATTCAGAATGTATCTGACATGTTGATGACTCAGTGACAGTGTCCTACTCTGGGCAGCTGTATAGGATCATCATGTGGTTGGGGTTACGTTAGACACACATCATGCCTCTTCTTCCCAGCCCATCACTGACACTTCACAGTGAGTGACCCACTGCCCCCAGGAGAAGCATCCTTGTGGATCGGGGCCCCTGTCCTCCTTCACACAGAATACAAGACAACTTCATGATCTCAATAATGAAATAAAAAGTGAACCCAGTCCTATTGTTACATATGAAATTTGCTTTTTGTTTACATTTTTAATTAGAGTTAAAAATCCGCAACACAAAATGTACTATTTCAACTGTTTGTAAGTGTGTGTAAGTGTGCAGCACAAGGTACATTCACACTGTTGTACAACCATCAGTCACTACCATCCAGCTCCAGAACTTTATCATATTCCCCAACTGAAACTCTTTACCTACTAAACACTAACTCTCCACTCCCCTGGTTCCTTTTTCTTCCTTGCAGTTTTACTGAGCTATAATTGATATACAGCCTGTATAGTTTAAGCTGCATAGCATAGTGTGTTGGCCTACATATATCATGAAATGATTACAATAAGTTTTGTGAGCTTCCATCATCTCATAGAGATATAAAATAAAAGAAAAAATATTTTTCCTCATAATGAGAACTTGTAGGATTTACTCTTAGCAACTTTAATGTTTATATAACATGTATCTTAATCATGTTGTACATTACATCCCTAGTACTTATTTCTCATATAATTGGAAGTTTGTTCCAGGTGGCTCTGTGGTAGAGAATCTACCTGCCAAGCAGGAGATGTGATTCGATCTCTGGGTTAGGAAGATCCCCTGGAGAAGGAAATGGCAACCCACTCCAATATTCTTGCCTAGGAAATCCCATGGACAGAGGATCCTAGTGGGCTACAGTCCATGGGGTCACAAAGAGTCAGGGTACGACTTAGTGACTAAGCAGGAAGTTTGGACTTTTTGACCACCTTCATCCAGCTTCCCTTCCCCTCAGCCCTACCTCTGGAAACCACAGATTTGATCTCTGTTTTTATGAGTTTGTTTGGTTGGAGTTTTTATGGTTGTTTTTTTAAGTATAATTGACCTATAAGACTGTGTTAGTTCCTGGTGTACAACATAGTGATTCAATGTCTGTACGTTACAAAATGATCACTTCCTGGTTTTGTTTTATTTTAATACACAGGGAAAGCAAAGAGATGCGAGCACACCAAGCTAAGATTTCTATGGAAAATAGCAAAGCCATCAGCCAAGATAAATCCATCAAGAATAAAGCAGAACGGGAAAGGTGAGTTGGGATGCTCACAACAAGAATAGAATACTGACTTCAGTGTACACACACTTAGAATCCTGCTGTTACAACTGCTGGAAAGGTATATTACTGTTGCTATAAAACATCCTCTGATTGCTTACTGCCATGTAAAACATAGTTACATTCAATATATGTGTGCTCATTTCCAAAACTGTATAAAATATGGCATAAGCAAAATTGTATAAATTATGGCAAAATACCCTTCCCTCATGATGCTTAGGCCATCTGAAAGCATCTCACTTGCTCAGGTGTTAAGCCCACCCTGAAAGTGTTTGCGGTCTATAGGCCTTGTACTGACCTTTACACTAGGGATCATCTCAAATCACCTCCCTCAGGTTTTCTGGTTTGTCCTTGTCTAAGAATGGGTTTTCTAGAAACAAAGACCAAGATAGGACTTTGGGTCACATGATTTGCTGAGGAAAGGATCTTCAGCAGGGCAGAGAGGAGGCAGCAGGAGGGGACCAGGGCAGGGGCTAAGCAAGGCTATGATCTCAGCTGGAGTTCCTCTGCAGCCTGATCCCAGGCTCTGCAGTGTAAACTACCGTGATCTGCTCCTTTGAGCCGGGAGCATGTGGCTTTTGTACTTCTGTGTTAATCAGTCCTTGGCCACATGGAGTTGGGGGAAGGTTTGTGTGACGTCCAGAGAAGATCCAGGGTGTGAATGCTTTAGCCAAAGCTGGTAAAGGGGACCTAAGAGGGTATCGCTCGTCATGGGCCCCCAGAGAGGGAGTTAGCAGCACTGGATGCCCAGTGAATTCCCGTGTTTCAAGTTGACAGAATATAAAGTGTATTGCCATCTGGTGCATTTTTATGCTGAAATTTTGTTGGATTAAATACGGTTTGGAATTAACAGGCCAGCAGTGGGATTGGAATTCCACAAAAATTTAATCTGGAAAGAAATCACCTTTTCAACACTTTGGACAAGAAATTTCCTAATAAACACGGAATGTCATTTGTTTCTCTTTAAGGAGATTATTACTCAATTTATTCAGTGCTCTTGTACACCATCATATTGGCGTAGTTATCTTGTTATTTTTCACTCACTAACTGGTGTCTGACTCTTTGCAACCCCATGGAATGCAGCACACCAGCTTCCCCTGTCCTTCACTATCTCCCTGATTTTTCTCAAATTTGTGTCCATGAAGTTGGTGATGCTATCTAAACATCTCATCCTCTGGTGCTCCCTTCTCCTTTTGTCTTCAATATTTCCCATTTTCCAATGAGTCTTTCCAATGGGTCAGCTCTTGCATCATGTGGCCAAAGAACTGGGAGCTTAAGCTTCAGCACCAGTCCTTCCAAATAATGTACAGGGTTGATTTCCTATAGGGTTGACTGGTTTGATCTTCTTGCAGTCCAAAAGACTCTCATGAGTCTTCTTCAGCACTGAAAACATCAGTTCTTTGGCGCTCAGCCTTCCTTGTGATCCAGCTCTCATATCCGCATGACTACTGGAAAAACCACAGCTTTGACAATACAGACCTTTGTCCGCCAACTGATATCTCTGCTTTTTGATACACTATCCAGGTTTGTCATAGATTTCCTTCCAAGGAGCAAGTATGTTTTAATTTCATGGCTAAAATCACCATCCTCAGTGATCTTAGAGCTCAAGAAAATAAAATCTGTCACTGCCTCTACTTTTTTCCCCTTCTATTTGCCATGAAGTAATGGGACAAGATACTATGATCTTAGTTTGTTGAATGTTGACTTTTAAGCCAGCTTTTTCACTTTTCTCTTTCACCCTCATCAAGAGGCTCTTTAGTTACTCATTATTTTCTGCCATTTGAGTGTTATCATCTACATATCTGAGGGTGTTGATACTTGTCCCAGCAATCTTGATTCCAGCTGATGATTAATTCAGCCTGACATTTAGCGTGGTGTACTCTGCATAGAAGTTAAATAAGCCGGAGACAATATGCAGCCTTGACGTACTCCTTTCTCAATTTAGAACCAGTCATTTTTTCCATGTCTGGCTCTAGCTGTTGCTTCTTGATCCACATACTGGTTTCTCAGGAGGCAGGTAAGGTGGTCTAGTATTCCCATCTCTTGAAGAATTTTCTACAGCTTCTGGTTATCCACACAGTCGAAGGCTTTAGCATGGCAGAAACAGATGTTTTACTGGAACTCTCTTGCTTTCTCTATGATCCAAGAATTGTTGGCAATTTGATTTCCAGTTCCTCTGCCTTTTCTAAACCCAGCTTGTACATCTGGAAGTTCTCAGTTCACATATCGCTGAAGCCTAGCTTGAAGGAATTTGAGCATTACCTTACTAGCATGTGAAATAAGTGCAACTGTGTAATAGTTTGAACATTCTTCGACATTGCGCTTCTTTGGGGTTGAAATGAAAACTGATCTTTTCCAGTCCTGTGGCCACTGCTGAGTTTTCCAAATTTGCTGGCATATTGAGTGCAGCACTTTAACAGCATCTTTAGGATTTGAAATAGTTCAGCTGGAATTCCATCACCTCCACTAGCTTTGTTCATAGTAAATCTTCCCAAGGCCCACTTGACTTCATGCTGCAGGATATCTGACTCTAGGTGATCACACCATCATGGTTATCTGGGTCATTAAGACCTTTTTTGTACAGTTCCTCTGTGTATTGTTGCCACTTTCTTAATCTCTTCTGCTTCTGTTAGGTCCTTTCCGTTTCTGTCCTATACTGTGCCCATCTTGGCATGAAATATTCCCTTGATATCTCCAGTTTTCTTGAAAAGATCTCTAGTCGTTCCCATTCTGCTGTTTTTCTCTATTTCTTTGCATTGTTCATTTAAGAAGACCTTCTTAACTCTCCTTGCTGTTTCTGGAACTCAGCATTCAGTTGAGTATTTATTTCTCTTTCTCCCTTGCCTTTCACTTCTCTTCTTTCCTCAGCTATTTGTAAAGCCTCCTCAGACAACCACTTTGCCTTCTTGCATTTCTTATTTTAAGGGATGGTGTTTTGTAATTTTCTTCTGTACAGTGTTACGAACTTCTGTCCATAGTTCTTCAAGCACTCTGTCTACCAGATCTAATCCCTTGAATCTATTCATCCCCTCCACTGTACAATCATAAGGGATTTGATTTAGACACACCTGAGTAGTCAGTTGGTGAAGAATCCCCCTGCAATACAGGAGACCTTGGTTCGGTTCCTGGAAGGCTATAGTTCAAAGCGTTGCAAAGAGTTGGACGTGGCTGAGCAACTCAGCAAGCAAGTGTATAGCAGAGTGAATTCTGCTTCCTACACTGTGGAGCTGAATGGGAAGGAGGTCCAAGATGGAGGAAGTATATATATATGTGTGTGTGTGTCTGTGTGTCTGTGTGTGTCTGTGTGTGTGTGTATGACTGACTCATTTGGGCTTCCCTGGTAGCTCAGTTGGTAAAGAATCCACCTCCAATGCAGGAGATCCTGGTTCGATTCCTGGGTCGGGAACATCCACTGGAGAAGGGATAGGCTACCTGCTCCAATATTCTTGGGATTCCTTTGTGGCTCAGCTGGTCAAGAATATGCCTGCAATGCAGGAGACCTGAGTTTGATCCCTAGGTTGGGAAGATCCCCTGGAGAAGGGAAAGGCTTCCTACTCTGTGTTCTGGCCTGGAGAGTTCCATGGACTGTAGAGTCCATGGGGTCGCAAAGAGTCAGACACAACTGAGTAACTTTGACTTTCATTTTCATACCTGAATGGCCTAGTGGTTTTCCCTCCTTTCTTCAATTTAAGCCTGTATTTTGCAATAAGGAGGTCACAATCTGGGCCACAGTCAGCTCCAGGTCTTATTTTTGCTGACCGTATAGAGCTTCTCCATGTTTGGCTGCAAAGAATATAATCAATTTGATTTTGGTATTGATCATTTGGTGATGTCCATATGTAGAGTCATCTCCTGCATTGTTAAAAAAAGGCTATTTGCTATGACCAGTGTGTTCTCTTGACCAAACTCTGTTAGCCTTTGCCCTGCTTCGTTTTATACTCCAAGACCAAACTTGCCTGTTACTCCTGGTATCTCTTGAGTTCCTGCCTTTGCATTTCAATCCCCTGTGATGAAAAGGACATCTTTGTGAGTGTGTGTATGTTTGTGTGTGTTAGTTCCAGAAAGTCTTGTAGGTCTTCCTGGAATCAGTCAACTTCAGCTTTTTCAGCATGAGTGGTTGAGACATAGACTTGGATTACTGTGACATTGAATGATATGCCTTGAAAATGAACTGAAATTATTCTGTCATTTTTGAGATTGCACACAAGTACTGCATTTCAGACTGTTGTTAACTGTGAGGGCTGCTCCATTTCTCCTAAGCGATTCTTGTCCACAAGACAAGAATGTAATAGCCATCTGCATTAAATTCACCCATTCCCGTCCGTTTTAGCGTACTGATTCCCAACATGTTCAGTCTTGCCATCTCCTGCTTGACCATGTCCAATTTATCTTCATTCAGGGACCTAACAGTCTAGGTTCCTATGAAATATTGTTCTTTATAGCATCAGACTTTACTTTCACCACCAGACACATCCACAACTGAATGTCATTTCCAATGAAGTACCATCCTCTGGACATTATTCTCAGACAAGGAACTTTATTTAATGGCCTTGTATACATGGAAAGGACATCATCCACTGTAGCTCATAAACATAAAACATTCATGCCATGATAAAAACCTTGTTAAACTGTTAAACTGTTCAAAGTTGAAATATAGAATTCAACCTGAAAATATACTAATTGTTAAATAGGTCTTTATCCTATTTTTTCAAATATCTTGCAAAGTGGACATCAGTCCAGTTTGAGGTCAGATAGTCTAAAATTATGAGTTATTAATAACCAGAAAAATTTTTATTAATTTTCTTATTTCAACTCTACATACTTATTTATTATAACTCTGTATCCAGTGGATAGGTGATTCTGAAACATCTACAAAGACCTGTTTTTTAAAAAATAATTTCTCTATGCCAGATAGTTACCTTTTTTAAGATAACATATATTGTGTGTATCCACCTTATCAAACCACTGATAAGTAAAAATAAATATTTATAATCAGAGAGCTAAAAAGACATGCATGCAGAAGCTGAAAAACACTTCTATCTTGTGCCTAAGAAGATGTTTCAACATAAATGACATTATATTTATAACTGAATGACAATGCACTTTATCAATATGTCAGAGGTAGCCAAAGTACACAGAAAGAGAAATAAATAATCATCAAAATAGATGGCCTCCCAAATGGGATAAAATATTTGCAAACATATGACAGGTAACATTAATATTCACAATATGTAAGTAACTCATATAAACCCATAGCAAAAACAAATCTGATTTTAAAAGTGGGCATAGGAACTTCACTGGTCATCCAATGGTTAAGAGTCCACCTGCCAATGTAGGGGACGTGGGTTCAATCCCTGGTCTGGGTAGATTCCACGTGCCTCAAGGCAACTAAGCTGGTGCTCCACAATTACAAAAGACCTTGCGCCCTGCACGAGAAGCCACCACACAAGAAGCCCGCGCACTGCAGCTGGAGGAGCCCCTGCTCGCTGCAAGGAGCGAGAACCCGCATGCAGCAACAAAGACCCAGCTCAGCCATAAATAAATAGATAAATTTGTTAAATTTGGGGGAAAAAATGTTTTTAAGTGGGCAGAGGATCTGAAATAGACATTTCTCAAAAGACAAAAGAAAATAAGACATTTTTCTAAAGAAGACATGCAAATCGCCAACACGTATGTGAAAAGGTGCTCGACGTCACTATTCACCAGGGAATGCACATTAAAACCACAGTAAAATATGACTTCAATATCTGTTAGAATGGCTGTTATCAAAAACTCAATAGATAATATGTGTTGGCAAGGATGTGGAGAGAAGGGAACCCTTGTGTACTGTTGATGGGATTGTAATCTGGCAGTGCCACCATGGGAAGTAATACAGAGGGAGTTCCTCAAAAAATCAAAAATAGAACTGCCATTTGATCCAGTGATTCCACTTCTGCATATATACCCGGAGGAAATGAAAAAAACACGATCTGGAAGAGCTGTCTGCATCCCCATGTCCATCACAGGATTATTCACAACAGCCAAGACAGGAAACAACCTAAGTGTCTAAGTGGATGGTTAAAGAAAGCTTGAAATATATATACACTGAAGCATTATTTAGCGATAAGAAGAAGAAAATACTGCTATTTTGGGACAACATGGATCTCTGAGAACATTATGCTAAGTGAAATAAATCAGAGAAAGAAAAATACTACCTATTTGTGGACCCTAAAAAGGCCAAATTCATGTAAGCAGGATACATTGGTGATTACCAGGATTTAGGGGTAGGGAAATGGGGAGATGTTAGTTAAAAGGTACAAAATTGCAGTTATAAGATCAATAAGCTTTAGGGATCTAACTTCACCATGCTGACTGTTTCACAATACAGTGTTACATACTTCAAAGTTGCTAAGAGAATAGATCTTAAAGTGATATTTACAGTGAAAATTATAGCCTATATATATATATATATATGAAAATTAATGAGCAAAGTGCTCAAAGAGGGCATAAAATTAGAAAAATAAGCTGAACCCAAAGATCTCAGATGGGAAGAAATAAAAGTTTAAGAAGCAAAAGTATTGAAATAGAAAACAAAAATCAGTGGAGAGTAACACCAAAAGCTTGTTATTTGGAAAAAGAATCAATAAGTGAACCTCCAGCAAGGCTGATCAAGAAGAAGGACAAAACTCAAATTAGTAACATTAGACATGAAAAGAGAAATAAGTGAAGATACTGAAGTAAATATTTTTGAAAACCAAGACTATAAACAATATACGAATGAATCTGAAAACTCAGATGAAATGGACAACTGCTTAAACTAAAATACACAAACTGGCTGTAAAAGAAAGAGAAAACCTGAATAGACCTATAACTATTATAAAAACTGAATCCGTTATAGGCCTATTCAGGCTTGGGAAACACTCTACCTCACCAGTAATCCAGGAAATGTGAGTTTTACAGCAACAGCATGATGGCATTTCAGGAAACCAGCCAACCGACAAAAAAGGGAACGTCTGATAGTACCAGGAGTGGACCAAGATGTGGAGAAAGGGTAGCCCCCGGATACGATGGGTAGGAGTGCCAACTGGGACAAGTACTTTGGAGTAAAGACGGAGGTATTCACTCGCTATCCCCCTGCAAGCCTACGTTTACCCCCTGGAGAAACCTTTGCTCATATGCACAAGAAGATATGGCCCACACTTCACTGGTTTAGCCAGCAGACAGTGTGCCAAGCACTGCAAGACCCAGGCCACTGTGCATTGTTGGCAAATAAAAGCCTACTTGTTATTAATGTCAAAATGAAAACATCGTAGTCAAAATTTTCCATAAATGGAAAAATCCATAGGGATGGTGAAAATAATAGAATTATCTGAAACACAGTTATATCTCTAAATCATAAATCTAAGTGACAAGTTATCAAAAGAAACACAGAATGTGTTAGCAGGTTAATTTGGAAACCATACAAAATTATATATGTGTATATATAGTTACATCACCTGGGAGCTTTTCAGCAATGCAGAATCTGAGGCCTATCCCAGACCCACTGAATCAGACCCTCTGGGAGTGGGTCCAACAACCTGTATTTTTGATAGAGGTTATTGTATGTGTGTATGATACAAGTATGTATGTATGTATGCATATTAAAGTTTAAGAGACATTTGTGTATATTACGTACGGCTACATCTATATGTAATCAAATTATTAAAACACAGATTTGTTGTTGTTGTTCAGTTGCCCAGTCGTGTTGGACTCTGCGATCCCACTAACTGCAGCACGCCAGACCTCCCTGTCCCTCACCATCTCCCCAAATTTGCCCAAGTTCACGTCCATTGCATCGATGATGCCATCCAGCCATCTCATCCTCTGATGCCCTCTTCTCCTTCTGCCCTCAATCTTTCCCAGCATTATGGACTTTTCCAGTGAGTTCATATCCGGTGACCAAAATACTGGAGCTTCAGCTGCAGCATCAGTCCTTCCAATGAGTATTCAGGTTGAATTCCCGTACGATTGACTGGTTTGATCTCCTTGCTGCCCAAGGAATCTTCTCCAGCACCACGGTTTGAAGGCATCAATTCTTGGGTGTTCTGCCTTCTTTACGGTCCAGCTCTCACAGCCATAACTGACCGCTAGGAAGACCACAGCCTTCGCTATACAGACTTTCTCAGCAGAGTATTGTCTCTGCTTTTCCACACACCGTCTAGGTGTGTCATGGCTTTCCTGCCAAGAAGCAGTCATCTTCTGATTTCATGGCTGCAGTCACCATTCTTAGTGATTTTAGAGCCAAGAAGAGGAAGTCTGTCACTACTTCCAACATTTTCCCTTCTATTTGCCATGAAGTAATGGGGCCGGATGCCATGATCTTAGTTTTTTTAATATTTAGTTTTAAGCCAGCTCTTTCACTCTCTTCCTTCACCCTCATCAAGAGACTCTTTAGTTCCTCTTCGCTCTGCCATTAGTGTGGTATCATCTACATATCTGAGGCTGTTGATGTTTCTTCCGCCTATCTTGGTTGATGGGAACACCAAAATTCAGAGTAGTGGTTACCTCTGGAGAGAGAGGAAGAGGGGAAATTGAGTCCAGAAAAATACAAAGGGGGCTTTGTTTATGTTTCCAACACTTTTATTTCCTTTAAAAATATGAGACAGGGTGGTAAAACATATTGACTAGTCTGAGTGATGGATACACAGATGTTTTATGTCTTTTTCTCTGTACATTGTATATTGTAAAATTCCTCAAAACATTAGGAAAAGGAAATATAATCTCATCCAAATAATTAAATGAAATATGACTTTTTCTTACTTAATATCAATTAATTCCATCCAGTGACATACCAACTGTTGTTCATACCTTTGCTTTTAGGAGAGTCAGGGAGTTAAACAGCAGCAACACTAAAAAGTTTCTGGAAGAAAGAAAGAGAGTAAGTATCTTAATTGTCTTAGCACTTTTCCTTTGAAAAAACTGAATAGTAGCTGATGCTTAGATTTCAGACTTCTAGCTAATTTGCTTAATTTGATTTTTCTGTATGCTAAATGTTCTAGCTTCTCTTCTCCCTGAAAGCTAATCTCTTTCTAAAATCTTTAAGGTAATTATTTGGTACCATTTTATACAGAAAATGAAGCCAAATTTTAATCATGCACAAACGCTCTTTTCTTTCCTAAGATTTTGGGGCAACTGTCTTACCAGTAAAAATTATGGGGTTTAAATTCTCCCAGTTTTCAGGCTATTTTCTTTCTTCTTACTATTATTATTTTTATATCCTTCTCTTAAATTGCAAACTACCAACCCTCATCCATAAGTTTTAAGGTTACAACCCAAAGTTGATCAGAAGTGTTTTGTTTTGCTTTGCAGCTTGCCATGAAGCAGTCCAAAGAAATGGATCAGTTGAAAAAAGTCCAGCTTGAGCACCTCGAATTCCTAGAGAAACAGAATGAGCAGGTATTTCACTTAAAAAGCATAAAAAGACGCAGGCAGCCAGCCAGCTTCAGGAGGCAAATGCCGTGGCCCACAGTCACCCTTCTGCTAAGGCCAGTAGCCTGCGTAGTGGTATAGAAAGGTGGCTAGGAAAATTTAGTGTCGTTACTCTACTTTCCCCTTTTCATCCAACAAGGACAGAAAGTACTTTTTTTGAAGTGGGAGAGGAATGTGGCTGTGGAGAAAAAAAGAATCAAAATTTGATTAGATGATGGGGATTTTAAAAAGGACATTCCTGAGAGGAGGAGAAAACCGATTATAAGTTACTTCTCCATTTTTCTGTGGAGGTATATGACTTGTACCCTAGAGACAAGTGATACTATATTAAAAGCAAATGAGAAACCACCTATTTTCAACCTCAATCTAAAAATGAAAGTATAAAACCTTCTCAGGACTTACAAGCCAAGCCTAAATGCGCGAACCACCATGATTCTACAAACCACTGAATGTGAGTGGATACCATACTCTTAGTGTTAAACACCAAATTAAAATACACACAAATAAAAAGAGCTCTCCAAAATCCAACTCTTCAGTAGCTGCCAGGCGTATACCAACATCAAGATGAATGTGTTAGCTCCAAGCGAAGTTCAGACAGCTGGGCTACCGCCCACTGGCTACCCACAGTCTCATTTCAACTGGATGGAAATACTTCTTGCTTCTGTGGCACAATGACCCTCAGTAGCAGTTAAAATTTCAGTCTATCTCAATCCAAATACACCTCTTCAGGTGTAGTTGGTTTGTAAGTTATTATTTCTAGATAATTTACTTCAGTCTAGAAGCTGTAAAGAGGTTTTGCTGAAATCCGTACTTGTACTACATTAGTCTTTCCTGCTTCCTTTCATATATAAAGTAATCCTATTTAAAGTTTTTTTTTTAGAGAGAAAATGGCTTCCATTGAAGAAAAGTGGAAATTACACTAAAAAGCACCTTTGAGAAAGTAAAGCAAAAACGATAAAATCAGTTTTTTGGGTTTTTTTTTTTGTATTACAATTGAGTAACAAATAAATCCAACTTCTGGTTTCATATCCTTTATTTTTTGGTTGATAGAAGTTTTATTCATGAGCATTCTTCTAAGTTATGTTTCCCATTTCTTTTCCAGCTAAATGCTTCTATTCATGAATAGTCCACAGATCTCCAAGGCAGACAATAATTATTTATTGTCCCACAGGTCTCCCTCATTTAACCAGTCCATAGATACAGCCCCTTCTAGTACATGCTACCTAACTTTTTTTGCTCTCAAAGCCATTTCTCAGGAAGTGTTACTGGAGGGTGAGGGGAAGGGGTAAGGGAATAGCCACTATTTCCAAAACTTCAGAATCCACTTCAGTGACTCAGTACTGGGTGGGGATAAGGATGCCTTAGAAGAAGGCACAGTGAAGGTAAGATGCAGCTATGTTTCAGTTAACTAAATTAAGAAACTACTTAGAAATCAGTGTGTTGCTTAGCAACAAGTTTGACTAAGGAATATAAATGTGCTAAAAATTGCTCATCATTACAATAGTGGTATATATCTGAGCTAGAGAGGACCTAGTCTTTTTAGTTTCAGAGCTAAAGAACACAATTTAAAAACCATTTTGGCCTTTTATCCTAATATATGTGTAACTCAAATCACACCAGAGTTTTTGCACTGAAATATTGGATTAATGATAATGGTATTGATTGGATCTTATTGGGAGGATAATGGCTTCTTGTTTTGGAAATTCATATTACGCCTTTCAAGGGGTCACAGGTAATGCCTGCCACCCACACCTGATACTTCGAGTCACAGAAGCTTAGGAACGAACATAAGAAGGCTTGAGATTTGGTGAAGATTTAATGAGATTCCATGAAAAGAAATTCAGGGTATATCGGTGCTTCCAGCCAGTGTGGAGTTTGGACCTGAATCTCTGTGTTGAGCTTTGCCATACAGATGTGGCCCATTCTGGGACAGATTCAGTCCCAGACACTTTCTAGTGTGCTTTTGGAGCAGGGAAGTTAAAGACTGAACGTCTCTCAACTCAGTTACTGAGTGTGGTTCGACACTGTCTTAGGCATAGTGCAAAAGGTGCTGCAGCTCTGTTTCTTCTCTCATATCAGGCAAGGTTTGGAACCATTTGGAGAGCTCCCCCTATAGCCTATTTGGTGGCTGAGTGATTAAGAATTCACCTGCAATGTAGGAGACTCAGGTTCGATCCCTGGGTCAGGAAGATCCCCTGGAGAAGGGCATGGCAACCCACTCCAGGATTTTTGCCTGGGGAATCCCATGGACAGAGGAGCCTGATGGGCTACAGTCCATGGAGTGACAGAGAGTCAGACATGACTGAAGCAACTCAATTCAAAATTTCATTGACAGAAAACAGTTTCCTGTTTCCAGACAATCCCAAACTTGTACAACAGTCTCCCAAACTACTATTAAACCCCAAGACTATTTTTTTGTTCATTTCTGAGCCAAAAATAAATTAATTTTAACATTCTGCAATAATATCTCCCTTTAACGTTTCATATTGCTTTACTGTAATCCTTATCCTATAAGTCTTTCTGATTGCCCCAGAGCAAAGCCTGGAATCACTTACTTCATTGGTTAGACAGTTGGAATCATTTACTTCATTAATTAGACAGTATTGAGGGCACTGGCGGAAACAACTCAAGTTTTAATCTATTTGGGTCCTGATTCTGGATCCTAACCTCCTATGCCCTTTCTAATGGCTTTGCCTGCTTGGTTGGCCAATTATTCATTTAAAACTCCAAAGGATGGGGATTTTCTTCCCTACTATTTCCATAGACCTCCCAGCCATACATGAGCTCATCTGTCTTGACATGCACCATTTCAAACATGAAATGCTCCATTACTGTCATACCCAAGTTTTAAAAGTTGGTTTTTGTCATCAGTCCTGTCATTTAATGAAGAGAGGTGAGGGGTCTCACCCCACAGGAGAGGTGCAGTCTGGGCTGATAGGCATTGGTAGCTTTTGTTATTTTCTTTCTGTTGAGATCAACCTGGGGTAAGTTTGTCGCTGATGGTTGTATACATGTTTTATTCTTAGCCTTTTGCTTTTCTGTATATGGTTTTGCATTCATTTTTCAAATTCACTTCAGTATTCATTTATTTTCTTTGTTTTGTATGTATGACTCAATTTTGACATTACTATTTTTGTACAAACAGCTTTTGAAATCCTGTCACGCAGTGTCCCACACGCAAGGTAGGACGGAAAATTCTGATAAGCAAGATATTGCCTTCCTGCTCAACTGCGTTCGTATTCTCGGTGCTTTGACGATTCACATCTGCTCTTGACTAATTAAGGGCGCAAGGGTTTGATTGAAAAGTTTGACTATTTGATGCTTGGATTTCTGATGTACAGTTCAAACTGAAATGCCCAGCGTCTTGAGATAATTATTTCTGATGGCATTTTAGCATCCTTTCCAGTTGCAGACCTAGGAATCTCAAATCATGCTGATGAAGACATACCCAGTCACTAAAAAAAGCAATATACAGTGGTCCTTTGGATCATTCACAGCTGAAACTGGGTCACAGAGTCACATATTTCACAAACATTAATATGACTGCCATTAATTTTTAAAGCACCCAGTAAAAGTTGATTGGTGGTTTTTAGTAACAGAGAGTTATGGTCTGCATGCAAAAACATTATACAGCATCATTGTGCAATGATTCTTGTCATGCTTTCTGTTAGAACCAGAGAACCTAATCACCCCTTATAAATATGGTGACCATATAATTTATCATTCAAACAGAACAGTTTTGAAAGTTGAAGGGGCCGTTGTTCAAAATAGCCAGGACCATAGGCATAAACTGGCACCGTCCTGGCAAGTGAGCGTGAATGGTCACCCTGCTCAGAGGAGGACCTGGCTCCTAGAATCCTCCTGTACTGCTAAAAGATCCTTCTCTCTTAAACATGTTCAATATTGTCCTTAATACTAGAGGGAAAGAAGCAGAGGGACTCCTTTATTACTATTTACTGAACATAAAAGTGTTTAATTTCCAGTGCTGATAATATTTCACTGTCATCTCTTATAAATACTGTTTGTGTCATAGTTTCATGTCCGTGTATTTTCTCCATTTCTTCATTTTTCTATTAGAGCATTAGTATATTTCAGGCATAAAAAAAAAAATCTGGGGAGCAGGAGCCATCCATCCCAAATATAAGCAGCAAGTTATTATCTTTGGTGTTTTTATATCCGTCCTCACCGAAATGAAACTTAAAGCCACAATATAAAAATAACAATAAGAAGGAGACCACTCTGTGGTCTGTGGATTAAACTAATTTCATAGCAGGACTTCATCTGGGACATTCTAAGGCTCATAGTATGATCTGCAGAGTTGATTAAATCCTCCCACTGACCTTCCATTTAGTTGGAATACCTAAGTAGACACGAATAGTAACATTGGAGCTCATCAGAGTCCTCCTCCAAGTTATATCTTTATATATCCGTGTTTCCATTTTAAAATGTCCTTTATTTCAAAATGATGTGTCACTGAAAGAGGACAGGAATGCTTTATTGTTTCTCCAAAAGATACATGCGTTGGGTTGGAACGAAAAAGCCCATGGTTGGAAAGTAAAGCTTAAAATGAACCAATTGATTTTTCCCTATATTGCCAGGTAGTGATTTGCCACCAGAACCTGTCCCCATCTGATGCCTTTCCACCTCTCAAATCAGCTGGTTGTCTTCTTGACAGCCTTTATTCATGAGGTTCAATTCACTGTAGCTTACTTCCTGGGGTGGACTGTAAAAGCTGAATTGCTCCAGAGAAGTAAGAGCCTGTAAGGAGATTTTTTTGGACAGTAGCCTTCCAGGAACCCTACGTAACATTCTGTCTGCAGCATACTCCAACCAAACCAATGTGATAGGCTTCCACCCAAACTTCCCCATCCATGAGATTCTTAGACAGTCACTTTTAATTACATTTCGGGCTATTTGGGGAGTAAATTGTACATAAACAATGCTTACTCTAAAAGTGATCAAATTATCTGCACACCGTCAAGGCATGTCACTCTGTGGAAGCTAAATCAGTTAGAAATGATGTAATCTACAAGCGACAGGTGTAGCCTCTTTTCCAGTTGTTTTCCTGGTACTGTGTGGACCATTCCTTCTCAGACTTTAACATGCATAAAAATTCCCTGGGGATCTTACTAAAATGCAGACTGTGGGTCAGAAGGGTGGGGGTGGAGTGCCAGCTTCTGCATTTCTCACAAGATCCCGGGCAATGCTGATGCTGCTGGTCTGTGGACCACACTTTTAAACAGCCAGGACATAGCGACAAGCATCAAATTGAAGAGAAAAGAGAGGTGGGGTTTTGCTGCATGTCTTCAGGAGAGGATTTCAACATGTAAGGGCTTGTTTCTGATGTCACAGGCGAAGGAGATGCAGCAGATGGTGAAGTTGGAAGCCGAGATGGACCGCAGACCAGCAACAGTTGTGTGACGCTCCAGGGCACAAACTGAAACCACAGAACCACCGCATCAGAGAGCACTCCCCGGCTTCTGAACCCAAGCCTCACGGGAGAAAGCTGATGTCTTCTGTGCTTCCTTCTCATGTAGACAGAATGTCACCTGAAACCACAGAGACTGACTTCTCTTAAACATTCTGAATACTGAATTTCCTTGGCCAACCAAAAGTAGTTACAAATGCCCAAAAGTTGCGACTCCAGTAAGGCAGAGTTTACCCGTTGATCATACCACTTCAACATGTTTGCTAGAAAACCTCATCACAAGTAAATGAGCTTGGTGTTAAAACCTCTGCTTTGCGGTGCATTAAGACATGTTTGAGCAGCAGCAAAAGTAATGCATTAGCCATGTAACAGCAAGCACATGCACTGGGGGCGGGGAAAACTGTCGACAAATTTATTAGCAGAAGTGATGATCTGCTAGATGAATCATTGGGGGGAATTTTTCTACATCTGAGTTACCTCATCAGTAAGTGCCATGTCTCCACCATGCCGTAAGAAGGTAATTTCCTGTAACAGTCATGGAAATGGTTAGAACACCAGAAAAATAGAACCGTAGTCCTTGTGCCAAAACCCGCTATGCTCACAAGGAGAACCCTCAGGCACGTTTAAGAAGCTGACATCTGACATTGCTTCCTAGGAACTGCTTCTGCTGACCCTAGATTGCTACAGCTCACTCTTACACCATGAAGATTGTGAAGTGGTTATTGGCAACCGTTTGTAAATGTGACCATGTAAAAAGTATTTATGCTCCTAATTCACTCTGTCAGAGAGCAAAATCATGTAAGTATCGCCACATGACAAGATTAGTGACCAGGAATACTAGAACTATGTTTGCATGATACACAAGCACCACTTATGACTAATCCGTACACAGTTAGCCTAATGCAAATAAATACTGGTGAAGTAACTGTATGGCACAGAATATAATTTGACTCTCAAGACTTTTAGCATAATGAAAAAGTCTATATATATGTGTATATGAACTATGTGGGCATTCTTGATACTTCAAGTTCTAGTTTCAAAAAAATACATAACTAATTTAATTTTACACGAAAATATTTATGCAGATTTTCAGAATTTCATATCAGGAAATAACCTTTTTATGTCTGTTAAATATCAAAACAATTTGCTACAGTGTTAATCTGCATGGTCTTTAAGCCTGCTATAGTTGTGTTGCAGACAGTGCATGAAAAAGTCCCTCCTGGGAATGGAGCTGTGCCCTAAGGCCCAGAGGAGCGCATGGAAACCGTAGTCGAGAACTAATCAGGTTACTGATGTAGGGCACCAACCACACCGAACTGTTGTATATGCGTGTACAGATTGATTCTGTGTGTTCCTCTGAATAAAACAGAGAATTATGTTACCATCAATATTGAAATTAAACTTCCAACTTCTCTAATAAAAAAATGAAAACACATCCAACGTCTGTCAGAGTGATTGTCCTCAGGATGCCTTCCAGTGTATTTTTCTGTTTCCTAAATAATCTCTTCGTTGTTTCTAGAGGGGGGTTTATGCCTGCCCCAACACATTTTTCTCCTGACATAAAAAGACTGGCTGACTGTTTGACTCCCAATGTAAAGTACTTGTTTTTCCTTTTTCTCACATTTATCATTTGAACTGGCTTCTTTTGAAATCCTCTGGTTACAAATTTCCTTATTGGTAAGACAGTAGAGTTTGACTGCATACTTTTCCACACTAACATCTCATGAAAAATGATGGCTATTAAAATGGTACAACTGGTTGGCCAGTTTGGAAAGATTTCAAATGGCTCTCTCTCACCAAACCAAATAGCTCCTTTCCAGCACTCAGCTGAGCTCACCATTCTGTAGCACTTGACTGAATCCATCACTCGCCCCTCTCTGCTCTGCTCCTGCAAGATTACTCCTGCTTTTCCTGTTTTCCTGATCATTTCTTCTCTGGCTTCCTCCTACATTGCCATAATATTTCTGTCTTCCAGCTTAAATCCAGAGCCAGTCTTGTCTCTAACCAGGTTTACTTTCATTAGTGGAGATATCTTACTCCCAGAAGAGGGCTTCCCCGTGGTGCTAGTGGTAAAGAACCCAACTGCCAGTGCAGGAGATGTACCTAAGAGACGTGGGTTTGATCCCTGGGTCTGGAAGATCCCCCGGAGGAGGGGACAGCAACCCACTCCAGTGTTCTTGCCTGGAGAATCCCATGGACAAAGGAGCCTGGCAGGCTGCAGTCCACCGGGTTGCCAAGAGTCAGACACAAGTGAAGTGACTTAGCAGGCACACATGTGCTCCCAGAAGAATCCACTGTAATAGGATTAAACATGTACACACAGTTCAAGTGTCCAACAAAAAGATGGGTTTATTTTCAATTGTAAAGCTCATGTTGCACTCAGATCCTACGTTCTCATTATAAAGGACAAAAAGTCTTGTCAATTACAAGATTGGCAAAACTTCTTCAAACTTAAAAAACATTTCAGAGGTATATTCAATTACTTGAAAGTCAGTCTCCCAGTTAGAGTTCCCTCCCCAGTAAGACATCTCCCTGCTTCTCTTCCCAGATGGCCTCTGGGTGCCAATGGAAGCTCCTGCATCCTCCCACCAGTGGGGAGGAGCATCTGGTTACCCCTACTGTGTGGTCCTGACTGCCCTGGACCACAGTCTTGCAAGGTGGATCCTTCCATTCTAGTGTCTCAAGATCTCTGCTCAAACGAGTTTTCACCCTGGACTCGGTTTTTTTCCAGTTTTCTTCTGGGATACACAGAAAGTCTGGATTTGCAGAGGAAGAGCAGGAGCCAGAGGTGCTAGCTCAGATCATCCACGCAAATACCTCCTATGGCCATTTGTTAGCTGCTAGTGCCATGTTGTTCCAATACCATGGGGGTTTCTTCAGGAGGCTTGCCATTTTCTATCTATGCCCAAGGAAGCAAGTTGATAGTGGAGATACCACTCCTGCTTCTCAGCACCCCCTGGACTGTTTGTTCCAATCTGGGGATCAAGACACTTGCCTCAATTCTTACCTTGCTCCCTCCTGTCAGCCCTGAAAGGATATTCAAGTGTAAATACATGACTTATCGGAATGCCCAAATAGCTTGCCAGGCTTCTCTGTCCATGGGATTTTCCAGGCAAGAACATTAGAGTAGGTTGCCATTTCTTTCTCCAGGAAATCCTCCCGACCCAGGGATTAAACCTGGGTCTCATGCACTGTAGGCAGACTCTTTACCATCTGAACCACCAGGGAAGCCCTGTATTGGACTGTACTTCTTCCCTAAGTAGACTGTTTTTCCCCTTTGGGGAAGGGATAAAAGGCTTCATGGAAAATAAACCAGATTGACAAAATATGGAAACCCATCAGTAAGTGCAGTATTTCATTAAATCCAGTTCAGTTCAGTCACTCAGTCGTGTCTGACTCTTTGCGACCCCAAGGACTGCAGCACACCAGGCCTCCCTGTCCATCATCAACTCCCAGAGCTTACTCTGGAGTTACTCAAACTCATGTCCATTGAGTCGGTGATGCCATCCAACCATCTTATCCTTTGTCATCCCCTTCTTCTCCTGCCTTCAATCTTTCCCAGCATCGGGGTCTTTTCCAATGAGTCAGTTCTTCACATCAGGTGGCCAAAGTATTGGAGTTTCAGCTTCAGCATGAGTCCTTCCAATGAATATTCAGGACTGATCTCCTTTAGGATGGACTGGTTGGATCTTCTTGCAGTCCAAGGGACTCTCAAGAGTCTTCTCCAACACCACAGTTCAAAGATATCAATTCTTCTGCACTCAACTTTCTTTCCAATTCTCACACCCATACATGACTGCTGAAAAAACCATAGCTTTGAGTAGATGGACCTTAGTTGGCAAAGTAATGTTTAATAAGCTGTCTAGATTGGCCATGGCTTTTCTTCCAAGGAGCAAGCATCTTTTAATCTCATGGCTGCAGTCACCATCTTCAGTGATTTTGGAGCCTAAGTCTGTCACTAAATTCTGTCACTGTTTCCACTGTTTCTCCATCTATTTGCATTGAAGTGATGGGACCAGGTGCCATGATCTTCATTTTTTGAATGCACAGTTTTAAGCCAAGTTTTCCACTCTCTTCTTTCACTTTCATCAAGAGGCTCTTTAGTTCCTCTTCACTTTCTGCCATAAGGGTGGTGTCATCTGCATATCTAACCCTTAAAGCAACTTCCTAAAATGCTCCCTCTAAAGCTTCCCTCATTCCCCCAAGCAAGAAACCATCTGCCTTTCTAAATTTATCCATTTATATTTTAAAAGTTATTTAAATATATGACTTTTCCACCAGCTCAGACTAATTTCTTTTCAGAATAAACAAATAATTTTGTTTATTTGCTTTGCAAAGAACAAGTAGTTAACTATCAAATGACCATTTAAGTTGTTTTCTGTGACATAGAATGAAGGGTTTGTAACTGTGTGGGCTCTTAGGCAATGTCTTTGAATGAAAAGCTAAAATAAATTTCCCAATTTCAAGAAAAACAATTTTCCTCAATTCTTTTCGTTGGTATCTTTTCAAAACAGTAAGACTATCATAATGGCTAACAGGCAGTGTGACTCCATCAGATGTGATTATGAAAAGGGAAAACTGAATTATTTTAATTTTGAGACATCTCTGATTATCTTACAGATGCCTCATTCCAAGCCCTCAGTAGCTTCTGTTTTGTCATCATATGTGAAAGTTTAGTAGAAGACCACTCTTCTCTACAACTTTCCCTCAATGCTTAGCATTTAACAGAATCCCAAGAACAACTTTAATAGCTGCATCTTTAATGTCATCATAAATCCTCAGTAGTCCCTCTGGGATGAATTTTTATAAGCCATCTTCTTTAATAATGTACCATGTAAAACGTTCTGCTCCATAGGTTAGAATAATGCAAATATATTAGGAAGGGAGTGGGGAGATGTTAAAAACAGCAGCATCATTGCTTTTACATTAAAAGTGAAAAATAGGTGGTAGCACTTTACTCAATAAACAAAGCAATGAATGCCTCTTCCTCGCCAGTCCTCCCATTACTTCCTTGGAAATTCCGGGTGAGAAACAGTCTCCAAGCTACTTCATCCTGGAACTTTCTGAGAGCCTTGGAAGTCTCCAAGATAAAATTTGGAAAACTTTGACTCACAACATGACTCAACAACTTTAGGTGAATCAAATATACTGAAAGCATAACAAGAGAGAGAAAAAAAATTTGACCCTTGGTTGTTTGTGAACTTTGACATATCACTTGAATGATGAAATGTTACACTGGTTCATCAAAATGCAATTTATATATTTAATTTTCTCACACATTTTTACATTCTACCTTTTGTTTTTCCTTAGAAAAAACTTGGTGTTTGTGCTAGAGTGTGGTGCTCATGATGCAGCATATTGAGCTCTATAGACAACAATACTTTATCCTGAATTCCTCTATACCTAGACTACCACATAGATGGTTGTAGTAGACACATCCTCAGCATTTAACTAACTTTGTTCATTGATTAAATATTTATTAGGAGCCCCCTATAGTCCTCTGTACTCTCAACTAGTTTTTAGCTAGTAATATATATACTCTTATTTTTAATTGTACCTGCAGTTTTAGGCCATGCCAGTAAGACAGATAGATGGAATGAATTAGTGGCCCCAATTTTTCATGCCTTCCTGTATCCATGTCCTTTGGCTGCACCCTGCTGCACCATTTCTAGGCTTGGTCAAGTAACTTGCTTTGTCTTTGGGATGGCAGCAAACTTGACGAAGCAAAGGCTCATTTTTTGTTTCTTCCTTTGGATCTGTGCCACTGCCAGGAGAACAAGTACAGCTCACCTTGCTGGTGGTGGGAAGTTCGGTCACCTCTCCCAGCTTCCTAGCAAACAACTGATGGGTGACCAGCCAAGACTCTCCCAAAGCAGTAGAACTACGCCAGCAAACCTACACACTCATCAGAAATAGCCTTGGGTTAGCCCCAAAATTTTGTTAGGGTTTTTACCCAATCTAATGTGAAAGCTACTCAGTTGTGTCCGACTCTTTGAGATTCCACACTAGGCTCCCCTATCCATGGAATTCTTCAGGTAAGAATCCTGGAGTTGGTTGCCATGCCCTTCTCCAGGGATCTTCCCAACCCCGGGATTGAAGCCTGGTCTCCCACACTGCAGGCAGACTCTTTACTGTTTGAGCTACTCAGGAATCTGCTCATTCCCAACCTAACAACCTGACCTTAATAAATGAGTGTTATTTTGAAAACCACGTTTTCAGCTGGTTTGTTGCGTGGCAATAGTTGATATGTCCAAGTCTTGAGTGTATGAAGATGATGTGTCATCCCAGAGCCCCAGAGCCTACACATAAAGAGCAGTCACTGGAATCACTGGTGTGAGTTTTCTCTTCCACTGAATGACCCTAGCTACTAGGTTGCCATGTTTGCTGTCTCCTGCCTGTGAGAGCAGGGTCCACTTTTGTTTTTTGTAAGCTTCTGAGGGTCTGTTTGCTGATACTTTCGACTTTGTCTTTTGACATATGCCTCTTCTTCTTTTACTTCCCCTTTCGTTTTCTCCTGGTGGCTCAGTGGTAAAGAATCCACCTTCCAAGCAAGAGACACATGTTTGATCCTGAGGTCAGTAAGATCCCCTGGAGAAAGAAATGGCCACCCGTCCCAGCATTCTTGTCTGGAAAATCCCATGGACAGAGGAGCCTGGTGGGCTACAGTCCATGGGGTCACAAACAGTTGGATATGATTAAACAAGAACAGCCTTTTTTCCCCCTCTTTTTTGTTGCTGGTTTTTAAACCTTTTTCCTTCCTTTGAGCTCTTTGGTAAATAAAATTACTTCATGTAGCAGCCTTAGCTAATAATATTCATTACCTGTTTTTAATTACTTTGTTTGAGTTTCCTATACTAAAGTTTCCAGAAAAATGGAAAACATTCAGGTAAATGGGGGATTACTTTACTACATCACTTTGTCAAATCATGTAAAATAAAAGAAACAGGCTTTTTTATTTAGTAGTCCAGCAATGCAAGTGTATAGTATTAGAAAGCTACATGGATTTTTAAAGTAACATTTTAAAAAGAAAAATATAGAGGTATGTTGTGTTCATTCACTAAGTCGTGTCAGATTCTTTACAACTCCATAGACTGCAGGATGCCAGGATTCTGTGTCCTTCACTGTCTCCCAGAATTTGCTCAGATTCATGTCCATTGAGTCAGTGATACCATCTAACCATCTCATCCTTTGCCTCCCTCTTCTTTTGCCATCAATCTTTCCTAGCATGCCAGTCTTTCCCAGGTCTTTTCCAATGATTCAAGTCTTATATTTTAAAAGGAAATTATATTTTCATAGGAAAAATTAATGTATGTTAAATGATATATACTGAAATAGAATTAAACAAGTAAAAATATTTTATATGACTTGAAAATCTGTTAAGGTAAACATCTGCCTGCTCATCCTAGGTTTCAGTGATTCCACTCCAAGAGAATGAGTGCATGTGTTCACCAAAAAATATGCTCTTCACTAATAGTAGTAAAAACACTAGATACCGTGCAAATGTACAGTGATAAAATGGATCAATAAAATATGGCATATCTAATGCTCAATGGAACGCACAAAAGTGCTTACCTCTTGCTTCCTTGTATATGAAAGTCAAGAAGAGATAATCCTAATCTTGAAGTTCAGTTCCCTCTGTAGGAACCTTCTGGAATGATGGGAATTGTCTCTAGAGCTAGTTCTTAAAGTGCACACCAAGGACCTCTTTGTGGACCAGTGTGTTCCCAAGAGCCTTTCAGAGTATCTGCCAGATTATCTTGTGTCAAACTCATCTGCTGGAAAACAAACTTTCTTCATATACTTCAGTGAAAATAGCAAATCACAATGGACTGAATGAAGAAAAAGATGCCAGAACTCAGATGACGTCTAGGAAACCAGGTATTAGATTTGCAACATTAAACAATGTCATTCTTCCCACCTGTATTTATAAAACATAGTTATCTTTATTAAAATATTCTATTTTAGTAATATATTAGTTATATCTTAACATATGATGGGTTTATTATTTTTGAATTTCCTGTTTCCATTTCTAATATTGTAATCTTGACATTTAATTCACAGAAATTAAAGTTCTTTGAGTTTCTTAAAAAGTTAAGAATGTAAAGGGGTCTGAGACCAAATGGTGAAGTTGAATCTTATGTTTATAGCATTTAGCAATCTTTCTCATATGTTACAGGCAAATCAGGAACATTATCACCAATGTACAGATGGAGAAATTATTGAATCCAGGGTCACAAATCCACACAATGGAAGATTAAGGAATAAAATACATTTATTTCCCAGTTTCCAAATTCCTCTTACTTACTGAACCACCACCCCATAACAAAGATCATCTTTATACCTGAAAGCCATGATCACAATACCACCTGACATTTTACAATTGCATTTAACCAAGCACTGCCACAGACATAATGTCATTTAATTGTCACGGCAACCTATTGGTGTGGGTTTTATCATCTTTTCCTTCAAATGAGGAAATGATTGAGTGCGTCCCACAGCATAGTGCATAGCACAATAAAAAACAAATAATAGGCTTTCTGTTCTGGTGCTACTATAAATTAATTTATATATGTAACCACATGAGGTGTTATGGGAAAAATGCAAAGGATATTATCCCTGCCCTAGAAGGATATATTTGTTGATAATATATCAAAACTAAACTTCATAAGTCCAATAAACCCAGTTTCATTCCTAACATTAATTAGATTTAATTCAAATAATACCAATCAAAAAAGAGCTCAGCTGCATGAAAACATCTAAACAGGATTTTTCTTTTGAAAGTCTAGCCTACAAACCACAAAACTACACCGCCCTGGCCAAATGCAGTATGCTACCTGATTTTGGATATAAAAACTAAGACTGCTTTTACATTTCTAAGTGGTTGGGGGAGGAAATGAAAGAATATGATTTTTGACTTGTAAAAATTACATGAAATTCAAATTTCCATGTCCATGTGTAAAGCTGTATTGGAAGCCAGCCATACTTGTCAATCTGTGTGTGACCTGTGGCTGCTCTTATGCTACGTACAGCAGCGTAACACAGAAGCTGCATATCCCACCAAGCGTGTAACAGTTACCGTTGTCTCCTTGATAGGGAGAGTGTGCCAGCCCTTGATCTTGCCCTATTTGATCTGAGTAAACAAGGGAAAGGGGATGGAGGTCCTCCAGAGTGGAGGAGCGGAGGGGTAAAAACAAATCTCTCTAGATTTTGGAGAAAAGAGGAAATAAAGGGCACCTGGAGCCCTTAAAGACCAGGCTTTCAGGAACCCAGGACTTCAGGCAAGAGGGCTGTGCGACGGCTTTCCAAGCCTTTACAGAAAGAAAGAAGCAGCTGCGAGAGAGGACTGCCTTGGACCTGGAGCCCAGTCCCCCCTGGCCGAGACCAGCAGCAATGGCAGCAGTGACCTTGGGGAGGAGCAGTGGACGCCTCTCCTGCCCCCCAGCCCGCCCTGCATCTCTCTTTGATCCGGAAGAAGGCCAAGGTGGCAACTGAGTGATGCTGGACAGGCTGATGCTTGTTCTTCAAAGAGGAGACCTGGGACTTCCCTGGTGGTCCAGTGGGTAAAAGTCTGCCTTGCGATGCAGGGGACGTGGCTTTGAGCCCTGGTTGGGAAATAGATCCCACATCCCACGGAGAAACTAATCCGATGCGCCACAACCACTCAGCCCCCAGGCCCCACAGCTGGAGAGTCTGAACATCCCAAGGAAAGCTCCATCATGACCCAACTAAGACCCGAGGCAGCCAAATTTTAAAAAAAAAAAGCAGAACCACCAACAAGAATTTGGGTGCAAGTATTCTGTTTGAAATGAGAGCTTGGGGTAGGGATGGCTAGGACACTAACACTGTAATAGCAGTTCTGTTCCTGCTGTGGGCACCTGGAGCTCCACCCAGTCAGGGACTCTGTGACGGAGACTGTCCCTGCAGTGTGAAGACAAGGGCTATTCATCCTTCAGCTTTCTCCTCTTGCTGGGTGAGAGTGGTTCCAAAGGGCAGTATTTCCTCACCCTTGCAGCCTGTCCTTTGTAGGCTGAACAAGTTCCAGGGGCCAGAGGCAGCCCTCAGGAAAAAGCCACAGATTCCTGAGGCAGGAAGCATGACCACCACCGTGTCCTAAAGCTGCAGGGGATCACAGAATAAATGGGCACCCTTAAACCTTGGTGAGTTTGTAGGACTGGAGGAGGGCATTCAGATTAGACATGTTTTCATTTTAAGAAATGAAGAAATGTTACTCCCAGCTGCCGGAGTGTGCCACATGGCCAGGTATGTGTCTTAACTTCACTTTGAGACCAAATGTCCTCCACGTCATGCCAAAACATGAGTCTTGACTTTTGCTTAATGGATTAGTTAATCAAGAAAAAGCATTAAGGCTTTGCTCTCTGTTTTGTCTTTCACTGCCTGTATTCTGGTATGGAAGCTATTGCTGAGAAATGTGAATGACAATGATAACCACAAAAGTCATGAATAACCTACAACACGTTATTCTGGAATGATAAACGTTGATCACCAAAACCAGTGAAAGCTAATCAGCTCTGGATCTCATCTCGAATATTTTAAAAAATAGGACAAAAAATAGGGCAGGTATACATACAGATGCTATAATAAGCACTGTATTTTGGTAATAAGAAATCTCTAGAGAGATAGGTTGTTGGAGGGGGGTGTTGTTTTGTCTTATGATTTAAAAAGAATACAAAAGATGACAGTGTTGAACGGTTGGAATGGAATCCAGCCAGTCTTCCAGATTTCAAAGGTTTTATAATGGAAGCAACAGCCCGTAAGTGTGCCAGGAACAGTCTCGTCCATTAATCATCCCAGGTCCACGGCCTGGGCATGCCAGGTGCCGAGAAAGCACGAGACCTTCTCAAGGACAGTGTGCTTTTCTAAATTTACTTTTCAGTGTGAAAGCCTCAAATCTGGGTTCACTACTATTTTGCATTTGTATAAGAAAGTGGACCCTGCACAAAGGGTGGGGCAAAGCAACACAGACCCCTTCCCCCACAAATGAAGCAGCAAAAGAGTCCTAGTAATCAGACTCACAAATTCATACGCCCAGGAGTTCTTACTGATCTCCACTTAAGGCTGTTATTGGGTATATAACAGGCATTTCAAACTTAGATGGTTAAAAACTTAGATGGGATGGGGAAGGAGGTGGGAGGGGGGTTCAGGATGCAGACACACGTGTACCCGTGGCTGATTCACAGCAATGTATGGCAAAACCACCACAATAGTGTAAAGTAATTAGCCTCCAATCAAAATAAATAAACTAATTAAAAAAACAGAATCTGCATCTCTTTTTAAACCTGTTCATTAACGTTTCAGCTACTAAAGGTGTTTCCATATCCCCAAGCTCAGCTTAAAATTCTGAGAGTGATTCGTGACTACTGCCTTTTCGTATCACCTTGGTCTAATCAATAAGTAGCACTGGCTTTTTCTCCAGGCTGTTTCTGGCCTGGAACCACTCAGCAGTCCTGGAAGTGTCATCCTGGCTCTAGCTGCTGTCGCCTCTCATTTTGACAGGTTCACAGCCTCCTGGTTTCATTGCCATTCTCTCTTGAGGCCTCAAGCCCTTTCTCCACAATTAGCAGAATGACCCTCTTGAAGTATAAATCAGATCGTGTAACTCATCTATGTAAAGTCCTCTATGGTTGCATAACAAACCACCCCAAAACAATGCTTGAAGCAACAACAATTTCCCGTGATTTTTAGTGAACAGCTGGCCAGTCCTTCTGCTCCATTTGGCACTGTCTGGGGTCACTTGTATGGCTACGTTTGGTTGGGAAACCAACGAGGGCTGAAACGTCCCGCATGCTTGACTCACAAGTCTGGTGCCTCAACCAGGATGGCTGCCTCGTCCGCTCCCTCTTCAACGGTCTCTCAACATTTAATGGCCAAGTTCAAGCTTCTTTTCTGGCAGCTGAATCTCAGAGAACATCAAACGAACCTGCCAGTATTCTTAAAGCCTAAGCCAGAACACACATCATGACCTTCTCTATGTCCATTGATCAAAGCAAGTCACAAGGTAGCACAGACTCAGGGGGAAAGCAGACAGATCTGCCTCTTAATGGGAAGAAGAATATAAATTTTTGACAATGGGAGGAATTTTTCACAACCATCTTTAGAAACGGTCTTCCCAGTGTCCCTATATCTCCTCAGTTCAGTTCAGTCACTTAGTCGTGTCCAGCTCTTTGCAACCCCATGCATTGCTGCACGATGGGCCTCCCTGTCCATCACCAACTCCCGGAGCTTACTCAAATTCATGTCCATCAAGTCTGTGATGCCATCCAACCATCTCATCCTTTGTCATCCCCTTCTTCTCCTGCCTTCAGTCTTTCCCAGCAACAGGGTCTTTTCAAATGAGTCATTTCTTCACATCAGGTGGCCAAAATATTGGAGTTTCAGCTTTAGCATCAGTCCTTCCAGTGAATATTCAGGACTGAGTTCCTTTAGGATGGACTGGTTGGATCTTCTTGCAGTCCAACAGACTCTCAAGAGTATTCTCCAGCACCACAATTCAAAATCATCAGTTCTTCAACACTCAACTTTCTTTATAGTCCAAATTTCATACCCATACATGACTAGTGGAACAATCATAGCTTTGACTAGAAGGACCTTTGTTGGCAAAGTAATGTCTCTGCTTTTTAATAAGCTGTCTAAGTTGGTCATAGCTTTTCTTCCAAGAAGCAAGCGTCTTTTAATTTCATGGCTGCAATCACCACCTGCAGTGATTTTGGAGACCAAAAAATAAAGTCTTTTACTGTTTCCATTATTTCCCCATCTATTTTCCATGAAGTGATAGGACGGGATACCATGATCTTAGTTTTCTTTCTTTTATTTTATTGTTTTTGCCATACAATGTCATGATATCACCATGGGTTTACATATGCTGCCCCTCCAGAACCCCCCTCCCTCCTCCCTCCCCCCGGGAAATCTTGCTGCACCAGCCCCGAGCATCAATCCTGGGCTGGTGATTGATTAGACATATGATAATTAACTTGTTTCAATGCCATTCTCCCATATCATCCCACCCTTTCCCTCATCCACAGAGTCCACGAGTCTATTCTATACATCTGCATTCCTTTTGCTGTCTCGCATGTTGGGTTCTCGTTACCGTCTTTCTAAATTCCATATATATGTGTTAATATACATATTAATGTATTGTTGTTTTTGCTTCTGGCTTACTTCACTCTGGATAATGGGCTCCAGTTTCATCCATCTGAGTAGAATTGCTTCAAATGAATTTTTTTTTAATGCTGAGTAATATTCCATTGTGTATATGTAGTTTTCTGAATGTTAAGCTTTAAGACAACTTTTTCACTCTCCTCTTTCACTTTCATTAAGAGGTTCTTTAGGTTCTTCACTTTCTGCCATAAAGGTGATGTCATCTGCATATCTGAGGTTATTGATATTTCTCCTGGCAATCTTGATTCCAGCTTGTGCTTCTTCCAGCCCAGCATTTTGCATGTACTCTGCATATAAGTTAAATAAGCAGGATGACAATATACAACCTTGACATACTCCTTTCCCAATTTGGAACCAGTCTGTTGTTCCATGTCCAGTTCTAACTGTTGCTTCTTGACTTGCCTGAATCTGAAATACAGATTTCTTAGGAGGCAGGTCAGGTGGTCTGGTATTCCCAACTCTTTAAGAATTTTCCATAGTTTGTTGTGATCCACACAGTCAAAGGCTTTGGCATAGTCAATAAAGCAGAAATAGATGTTTTTCTGGAACCCTCTTGCTTTTTTGATGATCCAACAGACATTGTCAATTTGATCTCTGATTCCTCTGCATTTTCTATATCCAGCTTGAGCATCTGATAGTTCACAGTTCATGTACTGTTGAAGCCTGGCTTGGAGAATTTTGAGCATTATTTTGCTAGCATATGAGATGAGTGCAATTGTGCAGTGGTTTGAACATTCTTTGGCATTGCCTTTCTTTGAAACGGGAATGAAAACTGACCTTTCCAATCCTGTGCTGAGCTTTTCAAATTTGCTGGCATACTGAGTGTAGCACTTTCACAGCATCGTCTTTTAGGATTTGAAACGGCTCAACTGGAATTCCATCATCTCCACTAGCTTTGTTCATTGTGATGCTTCCTAAGGCCCACTTGACTTCACATTCCAGGATGTTTGGCCCTAGGTGAGTGATCACACCATTGTGGTCTGGCCCTAGGTGGGTGACCACACTCTCTCTCCTACTCTACATTATTTTCAATCCTCCCATGCCACAATGGGCATCCTTGAAATAGAATCTGAGGTTGAGACTGCTGGCATTCTTTCTAATAACATTCTTCTGCCCATCTTCTTCAGGGGTAGAACTTCAGCGGGCGCATGGCTTCCCAGAATAAATAGTGCATTTCCCAGGCTACCCTGTAGCAAGGCCAGACTACTTGATTACATCGTGGGCAATGAACCGCCAGGGGTCTGGTGAAAGCTTTAGTGAAATTTCTTAAAAGGCAACAGATGTTTCTCCTTTGACCTTGACATTTCTTCCTGTGACATTTCTCCTTCTTGTCCATTGGACTATGAGGAGTCACTAGAATGGAGGCTTGTAGGTATTTGGGGACTCTTGATTCTCTGAGACCATGCAACAGCCTACCAGTCCTGGAGCCACGGCCCTTGGACCTTTCTTTGAGGGAAATACGCTGGTATCTTGTTTTTTCCTCCCACTCCTCCCTTCTTAGATCCTTTCTCTGGCCAAATCTACTTGGAAACCAGTGAGCAAGTGTCTGGTGATGTAGGATGTGGAGGTCAGTCTCCTAGGGATGGGAAGGTGGAGAGGTGAAAGAGAGGATCTGGGACAAACAGAAAATATGTGGCACAACTTGTCAGCTAGATGGAGTCTCTTGTCTCTGGTTCTGTCTGGCCACACTGCATGGCTTGTAGGACCTTAGTTCTCCAGCTGGGATTGAACCCATGCCCTGAGTCCTAACCACTGGACCACCAGGGAATGTTCATTCTCAGTTCTGTTCGTCAGAAAAACAGGGAAACCACTCTACCTACTTTGTTGTGAGAATGGAACTGCATTACTCTATGTGTGTGTGTGTGTGTGTGTGTGTGTGTGTTCCCATGATGTAGATAGACATACTGTAGATAGATATGGTCATACTTTTCCAAACATTTGTATCTGTCATCACCTTTTTTATGGCCCACCACTTTCGTTCCCATGTTCAGCATCAGAAGTGGGCTTTATAATTAATAGGGCATATATATATCTGTATATATACTTAATAGGGTATATAAATATATATCTTTTCTGGTGGATATATATGTAACAGACCCCTAATGTTTAATTGCCCATGATGTAATCAAGTGGTCCTGCGTTGCTACAAGGGAGCCTGAGAAATGCAGTATTTATTCTGGGAAGCCATGCGCATGCTAAAGTTCTATTCCTGAAGAAGATGGGCAAAAGAATATTATACATATATATATATACACACACACATATATGTGTGTGTGAGAGTATATACACACTCTCACACACACCTTCATACCTCTCTAACTATACTACAGGCTTTTGAGGGAGAAATGGCCTTCTATGTGTCATCACCTTTTTTATAGCCCACCACCTTTGCTCCCATGTTCAGCATCAGAAGGGGGCTTTATACTTAATAGGGTCTCAAGAAGAGCTGGTAAACAACTTGGAAGTAAGGAATTTACTCTGATCACTATGATATTTCTTTCTTGAAAAGTAGCAGCTTCATACTCAAAATTTCAAAAATTCTTTGGACTTGTCAAGACCTTTTACCTGTTATCTTTTCAAGCCGCAATCATTTGGGGTTTCCCACCTTTTGGGGTCAAACTGAATCCTTGCTAATGAGCACTCCCCGCAGAGGCATCAGTAAGCACCAAGGGTCTGAGATGGGAGCATGCCCGGAATGTGAGCAGGGTGAAAGGGGGTGAGGGCTTGTAGGAGATGGAACAGGGGCCACATCACAGAGAACCACGCTGCTTGGCTTTTTCATCTGAATGAAACAGGAAGCCGCCGCAGAGTTTTCAGGAAGGAGTGACGTGTTCCTACCCACAGTGTGCCATCACTCTTGATCCCACGCGAAGGGAGGGTCAAGGCAGAAACAAAGGACTGACTAGGAAGTGTTTAAACTAGATGAGGTGAACAAAGCCAGAGAGGGAGCCGTGAGGATTCAGTGAAGTGGTCTGACCATGGAGCTGGTCCAAGGGGAGAGATGGCAGGATTTTCCAATGAGTAAGATGTGGGTCACGAAGGAACGGGAGAAGCCAGAGGGGCGTCCAGAAGCTTTCGGTCTAAACCACTGAAAATGCTGCTCACGGTAAGTGCTGAGAAGAAGCGGAGTTTGGGGAGGCAGAGGCAAGGTAGGAGTTAGAGGTCTGGTTTAGGACATTGTATTACTCTTCAAGGTTGCCCAATGAGAAACGGAACCAAAGCAGTATGTATAGAGGGAGATTTATTTTAAGGAACTGGTGCATGTAATTCCAGAGGCTGGCAAGTCTGCAGAGCAGGCTGGCAGGAGGGGAGCCAAAGGGGAGCTGATTTTGCTGCTCAGGTCTGAAGGCCATGTAGAGGCAGAGTCTTCCTTCCCTGGGGGAACCTCAGCTTTTTCTCGCAAGGTCCTCAACTTGAGGACCACCCACATTATGAATGGTAATCTGCTTTACTCCAAGTTTGCCAATGTACATGTTGATCACATTTTAAAAATATCTCTACAGTGACATCTAACTTGATGTTTGACCAAACACCTGGGCCCATAGCCTGGCCAAGTTGACCCATAACACTAACAATCACAGACAGGTTAAGTTGGCAGTATCTTTATGCTATATAACATCTTTATATTATAAGTGGAAATATTTGAGATAAACATTTGGCTTTTTCATCTGAATGAAACAGGAAACACTTGATTTAAGGAAACAAGACTGAATGATTTAACCACCTGAGTGCAGGAAGAGAAGAGAAGGCATTTGAGGACTGGGCATTCCAACCTTTATGAGTTAGGATAATACTACTCAGACATTAAAAAAAAGATAATGTCTTGCCATTTGTGACAACATGGGTGGACCTTGAGGATGATGTATTAAATGAAATAAGTCAGACAGAGAAAGACAAATACCATGTAATTTCATGCATATGCAGAAAACATACAAAAAACTACTGAACAAACAAACAAAACAAAATAATGAACCAACCAAACCAAACCAAAACAAACACAGATATAGAGAAGAGAGCAGAAAGGGAGAAGGGGGAAAGTAGGGAAAGGGGAGCAACTGTATGATGCTAGATTGAGACTAGATTTTTAGTGATGAGCAAGTGTGGGCTTCCTAGGTGTCTCAGTGATTAAAAAAAAAAAATCCGCCTGCCAATGAAGGAGACATGGGTTCGATCCATGGTTTGGGAAGATCCCCTGAAGAAGGAAATGGCAACCCACTCAAGTATTCTTGCCTGGGAAATCCCATGGACAGAGGAGCCTATCGGGCTACAATCCAGGGGGTTACAATACATAGGACATGACTTAGCAACTAAATGTCAACAAGAATGCTGTAGTATATATAAAAATATGATGATGCAGAAATATAATTTTGTACACATGAAAGTTATTTAATGCTCTAGACCAATGTTACCTAGTGTTAAAATTTAAAAAAAAAATAGAATAAGGACAGATGAAGAGGAAGCACAAAATAGAACCGGGAAGTAGCCAGTGATCCACTGGAGTCACCAGGAAAGCCAGTGAACAAAGTGCTTCCATGATGAGGAAAAGATTACTGCATCAAATTCTGCTGGCAGATCAGGTGAGACCTAAGAATTTGCTGTTGGATTTGGCATCTTGGAAATCATGAATAACCTCAAGCATGAGTTAAGTTTCAACCAGAGAAGCAGAACTGGTTAGAGATATATGATAAGAGACCTATTGCAAAGAATTGGTTTATGCAATTGCAGTGCTTGGCTAGGCAAGTCCAAGTTACAGGCAGGTTACCAGGTAGGACAAACTGGAATTCTCAGCCATGGGCAGAGGATCCTGAAGAGAAGAATGAACACACTCTATCCTGAGGCCAGGCAGAACTAGGAAATATTCACAAGAATTTCTTGCTTTTTTACTTTAGCTCCTCACTTCTCCTCTCTTTGTTCTATGAAAGAAACTAGTGTCTAAAGCCAGACACGATGGTTCTTTGGGACATTGAAAGTGAAAGTGTTTGTTGCTCAGTCGTGTCCGACTCTTTGCCACCCCATGGGCTGTACCCCACCAGGCTCCTCTCTCTATGAGATTTTCCAGGCAAGAACACTGGAGTGGCTTGCCATTCCCTTCTCCAGGGAATCTTCCCAACCCAAGGATCGAGCCTGGGTCTCCCACACTGCAGACAGACTCTTTACCATCTGAGCCACCAGGGAAGCCCTTTGGGACACTAGTCCACCATGTTTCCCAGTCTGTTGGTTTTTCAAATAAAGTTGCTGTTCCTTGTCCCAACAACTCATGTCTCAGATTTACTGGCTTTTCATGAGTGAGTTCAAGCTTGGACTTGGTAACAGTTCCAGGGCTTTGGTCCCACCTTTATGGATGGGAATATAAATGCTGGAAGCAGGGGAGTTTATCCCAGCACCTCATCCTTACATGCCTGAGTTTCCTCATGGCAACGACAATTTGACTTGAGAAATACTCCTCTGCAGGGATGTGACCCTGTGCTCCTTTTTTTGTTTAATTGGAAGCTAATTACTTTACAATATTGTGGTGTTTTTTTGCCATACATTGACATGCATCAGCCATGGGTGTACCTGTGTCCCACCTCCCTCCCCACGCCACCCAGAGGTTGTCCCCCAGCACCAGCTTTGGGTGCCCTGCTTCATGCATCGAGTTTGCAGTGGTCCTCTGTTTCACACAGCAATATACATGTTTCAGTGCTATTCTCTCATGACCCTGTGATTCTAAATCAGCCTTTAAACAGTTCCTTAATTTTCATTTGGCATAAACATTTCGTTCTGAGAATATTCACTTTTTAAAACTCCTTGGCCTTTGTCAAAATCACATTTAACCCCTTCTTGGCCTCTTCCTAGGACAAGGCTGAGAGAACAAACCTGCTGCATTTCATCTACCCCAGGCTCCTCTAAGGAAGGAGAGCAGCCTTAGACAGAAAAGATACTTGCTTTCCCCTGCACTCGTGCAGCTATATAAAATTCTATATCCTATTTCATTCACATCTTAGAAATCTCTGTTCAGGAAATTAAAAGCCCCTCACTGTCCTCTTCCCATCCCCTAATCACCTCTACGCCTTGTGTCAGCAGAAGTCATCTCTCCAAGACAGAGTATACCATAGCACACAAGCTGATACGCTGATCCCCTCTCTAAGCATCCAGCCTCAGGATCACCTGGGAACTCAGCAGAAAGGCAAATTCTCTCACTGCTGCCGCCCAGACCAACTGCATGGGAACCTCTGCCCTTTGCCCAGGTAGGTGATCCTGATGCACTCTCGAGAACCACAGCTTCAAGAATCACATCTTCAGACCCAACACAGACTTTAGCCATAGGGAAAATCTCCAGTTCTACTAACTTTTTTACTCATATCCCTCAGCCCTGATGCTATACCTTCTGTGTAGAAACCCTCCCTTCACAGTGCCTGCCCCTCATTTCCTTTACACCCTTGCTGGCCATCACCTCCCCTGGGCTGAGAGACACACATACCCTCAGCTTGTAAAGAAAACCACACTTTAAAGATTAATACAAAAATACAAAGTGCACTACTTACATTGAATACAAACTGTTAGATAGCTTATCTTTATTAGTTACTGACTAAATGTTAAAACATGCATATGTTGAATATATTCGGTTTAATAAAACATATTATTAAAATTAATTTGACCCACTTCTTTTACTTTTTAAAATGTGTACCAAACTCATTAAAACAGAGAGCAAAGTGGTGTTACCAGAGGCTGGGGGGAAGGAAAGTTATTTTTTAAGGGTACAGACTTATAATTGTTAGGTAAATATATCTTGGACATCTAATGGGATATACAGTAAATATAGGCAGCAAAGGGCTTCCTTGGTGGCTCAGCAGTAAAGAATCTGTCTGACAATGCAGGAGACGTGTGTTGGTTCCCTGGGTCGGGAAGATCCCCTGGAGAAGGAAATGGCAACCCACTTCAGTATTCTTGCCTGGGAAATCCCATGGACAGAAGAATCTGGCAGGCTACAGTCCATGGGGTCATAACAGAGTCGGACATGACTTAGTGACAAAACAACACCAACAATAGAATATAATATTGCACTATAATCATCTAACTGCCAAGAAAAATCTTATCTATTCCCACCAAAAAAATAAATAATTATGTGACATGATAGAGGTAACTATCAATACAATGGCAACCACATTACAATATATAAATTATCAAGTTAACTTGCTATAACTGTTAAATTTGTACCATGTTATATGTCAACAACATTTAAATAAAAATAAATATACAAAAATAAATAAAATGTGGCTACCAGGATATTTAAAATTACAACTGTGATTTGCCTTATATTCCTATCAGACAGTGCTGCAGTTGAGATTTCTAGGATGATCTGAGGCCATTACCACAGTTCTCAAAGCGTGGTCCCCTTTGACCAGAAGCATCCACACAACAAGAGGGCTGGTCAGATATACAATTACTCTGCTGTTTTCCAAGCCTAGAGACGTAGCATCTCTGGGCTGGGCCCTTTCTCTCAGGGTATCTTAATTCTGTGATTGTCCTGCCCAGATACAGAGCTAGAAGCATACTGTACTGGTGCATCTAAAGCCAAAGGAATAAAATCAATGTCTGCATAGGGTTAGGTATACTACATTGTTAAACAATTTAAAATACAGGTTTTCACATTGAAAGTGTTGAAAGTAGATATGACTATTGAAGCAAAATCAAGCCATTGTGCCATAGAAGAGGATTGCTTGTGGCAGGTGGAAAAGGGTAAGATAAATTGGTGTTCTGCCATTTTGAGTTAAAACAAAACTGAGGGCCTTGGCCTTATAAGTGAGCATCTATCGAGTATAATTCTAAACCCACACTGCTTCCTTTGTGGTAGACATCTTTAAATCCATTTCACAAGTGAGGAAACTGAGGCTCAGCAAGATTAATTAGCTGTCTCAGGCCATACTTGCTGGAGCTAGAGTGAATTAGGATACAGAGTCCAGAGGCCTTAAACCATTTTCTTACTGTCTTGCGCAGAGCTCAGACCTACCTTAGCTAGTCTGTTAAATGGGTATTTCCATGACAGCCATTCCTGGCTGCTGTTAAAATCATCTGGGGACACTTAAAACCACATTCCTGCCTGGACTCTACCAACTAGAAACTCGAAATTCACTGGTCTGCAGTGGGCCAGGGGTGCCGTAAGAGCTCTGCGGGACAGTATCTGACAGGTGATGGCAATCCGGCTGGGAGACACGAGGTGGAAGGTGTCAGCTGTGGCTAAACTGAGGTTCTACAAGTTAGGGCTCTCTGCCTGAGGTGTGCCTAAGTTCCCTGGACCCCCCCCCTTCAATGCAGCCTCTGATATAGGAGGCCTGGGTGGGGCCTGAAATACTGCAGGGGGGAGGGTGACCCTGCAGAGAGGAGGTGATACCACTGGCCCGTGGACCTCACTTTAGTCCCCAGGCAGGGCACTGTCCAGCTGCCCTGACCCTTGTGAGGCGCTCCTGGCTCCCTGGAGAGTGTCTACTCTCCCAGCAGGCACTGGAGGAACAGGTGGGATAGTTTGTCTAGCTGCACACCAAGGTTGGAGATTCCTTGAGATGCCAGGCCTGATCCCTTTAGGCCTTTCCAAGGTCCAGACTAGGATGAACGCATGCAGGCAGAGCTGGAGTTCAAGAGAGCTGGAGGAAGTTCAGGAGATTCCCGGAAGCTGAAAGGGAATCCACAGCGATGACCTAGAAACAGAAGCCCCGTGAGGATCCTTCTTCAGTTCAGCTGTCTTCTTACCTGAGCTTCGGCTCCCCCCTGGATTTCTCACCTCCTCCCCACTCCATTCTGAATTGAGGGCAAGGGACTAGAACCTGGACCTGCCACCTCGCCTTCCTCAGGGGCCCATAGCCTTGTTGGCATTGCTGGAGGGTCCGGCCTTCCCAGAAGTGAGCATTGGAGTGGACGGTTTCCCCCCACCTTTCCACAGAATTCCTCCCGCTGCAGGACTCTGAAACCCAGTCCCAGGGCTCCCTCCAAGGTTCCCAGAGACGCGGAGCTTAGACGGCCGGGAATGGAGGCTCCTCCATCGTCTACACTGCGGCTTTCATCTGTTTCCCCAGCTAGGGCCCTTTCTGGGTGCTTGGAGTCCTGTTCTCAGCAGTCTCGCGGACAAAGATGCGGCCAGCGCTGTGTGGGCGACGCAGAGGCCCACGGAGAAGAGGGGGCACCCGGGGCTCCGCCAGCCGCCATCGCTCACGGCCCCACGGGGCTCGGGATCAGGGCCGCGGACCTGTGCGCGGAGCAGAAAACTGGAGGAGAGAGAGCTTTGAGTGCGGGAGGAAGAGTATTTGGGTTCTTTCTCTAAGATATGTATCTCTCTCTCTCTCACGCGCGCGCGCGCGCACACACACAGACACAGACACACACAGACACACACAGACACACACACACACACACACACACACACAGACACACACACACACACGCACACACACACACACACACACACACACACACACACGCACGCACGCACAGATGGGCGCGCCTCTGCGGCCACGCGGCCGGGCCCCCACGCCACCCCTCACCCTCGCCAGCCCGGCCACCCCAGGTTCCGGCCCATCAAGTCGGGAAATGAGCCGATCCATCAGCGGGAGCGGAGGGCGCAGGCCCGAGGCGTGTCCCATCTGTGCACCTCCACAAAGTCACCTGGGATTAAGCGTGCCATGGCGGTACCCGAGCTCCCAACCTCGGGGTGACAAAGGTTGAGGCGAGGTGCTCGAAGGGGCTTCGGTGCTCTAGCCTTGAGTGGCCGAAGGCCCGTTTGCCTTGGGATGTAACTCCCAAGGGCGAGGCAGTGGCTACCACCTCTGTAAACCCTGATGTTTCGGTGAAAAGGAAAAAAGGGGAGAGGAGAGAATTAGAAACACAAAGAACATTTTAGGATGGGGGTGATTTGGGCCTAGATGACAAGCGCAGGTGCCACCGAGGCTGCTGGGCCAGGAGACGGCCGGAGACAGATCTGGGGAGCTGTCAGACAGAGAGGCCTGGGGACGCCCCAAACGGGAGGGCTGGGGGCGCCCACACATTTGTTTTTGAGTTAAAAAGTAACCATGGAGTCACCATGGTTATTTTTAGGGCACTATTCGGGATTTAGTGTTATCTGAATTTTGGATTTAATCTCATTTTTATTTTAAAGGGAATATGGGGAGGGTCCCCATCGTGTTTTTCAGGTGTGGGGGCCCCCAGCGTCCGCATTGGGCTTGTCACCGGAGAGGAGCAGCGCGGCAGGTACCCGGCTCCGCGTCTAAAGGAGCCTCAAAGGAGAGGCGGCGCCCGGTTTGTCCCTGGACTTTGCCCCCCAGTTTCGACCTAGGGTGAATACCCTCCGCTCCCGCCCGCCCTCCACCAGCCCAGGCTGGAAAACAAAACCCTAACCCTAACCTCACTGGCGGGCCCTCCAGCAGCTCCGGGAAGGAGTGTGGGAAGGAGGAGACGGATGTTTCCGTCCCGCTTCTCCTCCAGGCCCCAAACCTCGCTTCGTGACCAGGGATCCCCACCCAGCTCCCAAGCCGCCACTCCGCCTCAGAGAAGCCGCTTTCCCCTGGGTGCCTGCTTCTTGAGCTTTTCCAGCTGCCGACGCCTCTATCTCCTCTCAGCAGAATCTGAAAACCCCGCGCACTTCCCAGAACCCGCCGACCGACGCGCGGCGACAATCGCCCGGCACCCCTGGCCCCGGGACGCCGCATCCTCCCGACTTGGCCCTGGAAGCCGGAGCGCTGGGCCCCTCGCGGAAATCGCCCTCTGGAGCGAATGCCTTCCTGGAGAATTAGAAAGGGAAAAAAATAAGAGAAAAGAAGAGACGCGAAGCCTCTGAGACCTGGCCTCCTCCCCTCCTCTGTGTGGCATCCCACCCCGCCCCTGAGCCCCCGGTTTCCACCCGAGAGGCGAGCGGCCCGCAGAGCGCCGAGGGGCCCGCCGCCCCCCACCCCGCCCCCTCGGGGTCTGCCTAGGCTCCCCGGGAGGGCAAGCTCGAGAAGCTGGCGCGGGCGCCGGGGAACCCTCTGCCAGCATTTCCCTTCCTCCCTTTCCTAGTCCAGCTCCCCGGACCCCGGACACAAAAGAGCCCGGAGCTTCGGCCCAGCAGCCGAGGCTCGCACCCGCTCACGCCCAGCACCCGCGGGACTGAGCCTTCCTCCCCGGCTTCGGAGAGCGCGTGGACCCCACCTTCGTAAGCTTCCTCCCCGCGTCCGCACCAGAAGCTGCCGCGCGAACGTCGGTGCAGTCCCGCCCGGGCGCTCGGCGCCGGCGTCTCTCCCGGGTGCGGGCAGAGTCTGCCAGGTCCGGAGCCCGCGGCCCCGCCCCGCCAAGCCCCGGAGCAGCCGGGCCCGCGTGCTTCGAGCCCAGCCAAAGGTAACGCCGCGGGCCGCAGGCTGAGTCTAGATCCGCGACGGCTTCTTGCCCGTTGGGATAAAAAGCTTTAGTAATGGAATTCCGCAGCGGGGTTTTGGTTTCCTTTCCAACTAAGGTCGCTTATAGGAGTTAGGCTTGCAGCCCTGAAAGGATCCTGTGGGAAAGGTGTGTTGGAGACGAGAGATGAAGCCATCCCTTCCAGAAAGTGTTGTCAGTGGGGTAATCTAGGCAAAGCTAACATTTTGCTGCCTAGATTCCCTTGCCAGTCGCCTTCCAATACACTGAATACTCTTTCCTCTTTCCCTTTGTTGGCTACCAGGACATCTTGCACGGTTTCAAATCAACAGCCACAAACATCCTAAACTTACAGCCTCAGGACACCCCGGGCTCCAGCTCCGCATCAGCAAAGCTTCCTTCCAAGCTCAGGGCAGTTAATATAAATTTACCTTCGTCCCAGCACATCCTCAAATGAATATCAGATAAGTTCAAATAGAGAATTTGACGAGTAGTTAACTGGGAATAAGAACCCCCTGTGATACATCATAAACTAGATTTTAAAGAATTGCATTATCTCAGAATTTAAACTACTGTAAACGAGCCACAGCTTGTCTAACCTTAAGCCTATTGGGATAGCTGTCAATATTTCTTGGAGAAAAAACTTCTTAAAGGATTTTTAACTACTCTGTTGATTCTTGTCTTTCACATAGAAATCCCAGGCCCCTCTGCCAGGAAAGCAGAGAGGACTGATTGATTGTACTCAGTTGCCTAAAAATTTACATTGAAGCTAGTGGTAGTTTCATAAACAGTTTTAAAAAGCAGTTAAGTAATTATTGGCTCAAAAGATGAAAATCATTTCTTTGCTCTTGAACATTGACCATTTCAGGAATAATTACCTGGCCTCACCATCTGCTTATTCAGTCTTTTTTTTGTTTGTTTTAAAGAGAGACTTTTGTGGCCTTCATTCTCTCATGTGTGAAGGCATTTATTCTAAATGAACTCATAAAAGGACATTTTCTAAGAACATTGCCAATGAAAAGGCTATTATTCTGGTGCCTTGTCTTCTCCACCAGTTATCCTCATTGCAGAAATAGCTTTGTTTCTTTAAAGTAGCTGCAGGAGAGACCAATGACAGAAAGAAAGAGGGAAATTTCACCAAGATCATGCAAGCTGAGTGCATCCAAGGGCTAAATTTAATTTTCTGATTCTTTCCACATATTCTAGGGTTTGCCAATTTATGCACAAAATATTCTTATGTAAACTTATTTTTCACTTCCTATCCCAAAAGAGTTTTTATCCTAGAGAGGGTCTCAAAGGTTTTCTAAGGCAGTGATTAAATTAAATGAAATAATTGTTCAGTGATAAGCTGAACACAAAAAAGGTTTTCGTAACTAGTAATTTTGGCTTAACAGCTGTGTGTGTCTTGTCCAGTTTAGTTAAATTACCCATGCTTCCGTTATCCATGTGTGCATCCTTATCTGTGTGTGTGTGTGTCTGTGTGTGTGTCTATGTGTCTGTGTGTGTGGTGAGAGGAGAGCTTTGGTGGTGGTGGGAACTGCAGAGCCAGAGTACATTTTCACATTTCACTATAAAGTAGACTGAAACATCCATAAGCCAAAGCTGCAAGAAAGCTTTTGCTTTCCTCTTTGATTCTACAAATACAAGTCAATTGCTTGTGCAACCAAGAATAAAGAGATATGCCTAATAATTTGAGTATGTAATTTTATTTGGAATATTTTGCATATTCTAGTCTTTTGCATATGAGTTAATTATCAAATAAAGAAGTTAAATAAGGGTTATGTATCAATGCTATAAAACATTGTGTATTGGGGGCCTAATTTCTTCTTTATGGCAAATGATAAACATGGAATACAGCTTTGCACTGACTCTCATGCTTAACATATTTTCCTGCCATCCACATTGCCCTTCTTTACCTTTTACCTTAGATCAATTTGTCCACTTCCTTAAGATCTGCCTTCTTCAAGAGGCCTCCTTTGGTAGAACTGACCACCCCAAGATGGCTGTCTTACTTCTTCTTTCCTTAAACATCTATGCACATATCATGCCAGGCAACCATATATCTTCATGTTTCTTATTTTCGTCCATCAAAACTAAAAGTTCTATACATACAGGGGTCTTTTCTTCCACATCTATGAAACAGTAGTCACTCAGTGACATGCATGAGAGTCACAAAGACTGAGTCAGTAAGTAAATATGTGCACTGGAGAGAATCCTTCGTAGGACTTTGAGGATCTAGAAGAGATTCCATAGTCAATGCACTTGGGTGACATGTGTATTGACCGCCAGCAGCACTGATGACAACTGACACAGCTGTCATCCACGTGAGTATACATGTTTATGTCCATCTGTCTTACTTTCTCTCCCATTCAAGAAAAGAAGAATGGACTGGATTCTGAAAATCTTTGTTACTGTCTTAAAATATGACTTAAATCGTGTTTCTTCTTTATTACCTCTTTGCTAATTTTAAAGAACTAGAGATTTTGAGGATGATCAGAAAGTAATGTTGGTGAAAGTTGTAGGTATAATGATCCAACTCCTACTGCAACATAAGACTCACTACAGGTAGATGGATAAGTTAATGGTATTTGTAAAGCTATGTTCAAGATTAAACACCTAAAGGGATTTTATTTTTTAACTTTTTATTTTGTATTGGGGTGTAGCCAGTTAACAATGCTGTGATAGTTTCAGGGGCACAGCAAGGGGACTCAGTCATACAGATGATAGTATCCCTTCTCCCCCAAACCCCCTTCCCATCCAGGCTGCCACATAACATTGAGCAGAGTTCCATGTGCTGTACAGTAGGTCCTTGTTGCTCATGCATTTTAAATATAGCAGTGTGTGCATGTCCATTCCAAACTCCCCAACTATAAAAGAATTTTAAATGAATTATGTTTTGAAAATGATTCTCCCAAGAAAAGGGATTAAAATTGCTTCCTGTTTTCTTTTAACTCATTCAGGTACTGGTTAACAAGGAGATCATTTATGTCAGGTATGGAAAGAAAACATTTTCCAAACTAACTGCCATTTGACTTGTAAATCAGCTACAGCAACTTAAGATTGATGACCAGTGCTACTTCCCATCTAAAAGTATTATTAAAGCAGATAATCACCAATTAATTCACTTGGTCTTTTAACATCTTATAACTGAAAATATCTGCAATACTGTGTGAGAGAGAAGGTATTCTCTCACAGATATCCCTTATACATGTATTTGTTTATCTTTGAGTTTCCAAAGTATCAAGTATGGTGCAAGTAGTGGTACTCAGTTAATGCTTATAACCTAAATTAATTGGTCTTTTGTTTTCAATGCTCTTATAATCATTGTTCACTTGGCCTAAACAGACAACCCCTGAGCTATTATCCTAACGTTTTAGATAAGGAACACTAAGATCTCTATAAGGTGATAAAAAATAAATACTGAATCTTGAGTGACTGAAATCTCTTTCTTTCCTCATTTCAGTACTGGAGGGAGAGAGGGAAAGAGGATATATAAATGTTTCACTGTATAATAGTCTCATTGCCTTCTAATTTTTGCAGTACTGAAGGAAAATGTGTTTACTGACAGTTACTAATATGATAAATAATTAGGCATATATAACTTTTACAGCTTCCACTCTCAACTGATAATAATTGACTTTGTATCAATCACAATTTTGCCTCAGTGATATATATATTCACTTATGTAAAGTTCTTGAGAAATATTTGGATGAAATACCAAAATACAGAGATAAAATAAAGATGTAAAATATAGTATAAACTTAAACATTACTTCAAAATTTGAATTGCTATTGATCTAATTATTGATATAGGAATAGGTTTGAAACAATAATCATGAAGACACTTTGTAGCAAGCATAATGTCAGAATATTATTATATGTAAAACACCAATCTGGGTCTTTCAGAAATGTGAGTTAGAGATCTTAGGTTTTGGCTTGTTGTTTGGTCATTGAATAAAGATTTTTTTTAATAGAAATCAACATATTGTATACTTTGGAGTCAAAGTATTATATAAGGAAAATGAAAATGATCCCTATGATGTTAAATCATGTGCTTTTTCTATTTTAATTTTACTGACCGTATGACACTGAAGAAGGTCATTTAATTTCTCTGAGTCTCAATTTTGGGGTATGTACAATCATAATAAGGTGTATCTTCCCTTGCCTACCTTCTAAGGTTGTAGGGAGAATCAAATTTGGCAATGCACATGAAAACACTTTGTAACATGCTCCCTATTAAGTCATTGATATTTTGTTTATTATTCATATAATGAAATAGCCTTTAAGAAATACAACATTTGGACATCACTACAATTAAGACAGTGTATCTATTGCTGAAAGAGCTGATTCTGATTTATAGAGCAAAAATTTTAAAATTAAGCAAGCTACTGAAAATGTAGGAATTAACTCAGTAATATTTGTTTTTCTGTCCCACTGAAAGCTGGAGAGTAATATCTGTGTGTGTGTGTTTATGTAACTGTGATTGTCCTAAAAGGACCTAAATAACCCTCACAAACTTCGAGTTCACTTACATTCCTCTTGGCAGAGTTGCCACAATATAATGAGCAAGGATGGCTGACCCCAGAGTTCAAAGTCCTCATACAATCAGAGAGCAGAACGCACAGAAAGTAAGCCGGAATAGACATACTGCAAGATACTGATGATCTCCTTTGAGGAGGCGTTAATTTAACTTTAAACTCTGATCTCACTAAGAGCAGGGGAGAGAGGGGATGTCTCCAAAATGCAGGAGCTGTTGCCATAGCATTTTCCTTCTCTCTTCCTGCCCACTCCTCCTCCCCAAAGCTGCAACAAACGATGCTCTACCGCCTTCTTTGAGGAACCGGATGCATTTTCAGAAGCCAGGACTCCAGTGGTGTGATGTCTTCACCACCTAATCACTGGTGGGGATATTGAAGAAGTCTGAGGTGCTATTAAGTTTTTCAGGACAGAATCAGCTTTGCGGATGCAACTGCAGCACAGGAAACAGACTCAGGGAGAATTTGAGCCCTCCCAAGTCTCAGAGGACCTCTGCACGAGCCCAGCCACCGTCACTTCTGCAACACAACCGAATTCTTTCAGCACTCGCAGACGCGTAGGCTCCCTCGCCGCGCGATCCTCCCCTCTGCAGTGAGCGGACTCGCATCAGCCGCTCCGGTACCGTCCACACCGCGGCCGCCCGCGCCCCGAGCTCTCGCCCGCCTCCTGCCCCCGCTCGCGGCCGCCCGCCCCTCGCTCGCCCGGCTCACTCCAGCCGCCACTTGGAGGGATTCCCTCTCGGGCGGCCTCTGCAGCAGCACGCGCTGGCCTTATTCGCGGCTCCGGGAGCATGGATCTCCGCAGAAGAGCCCTTCTCGGCGTGGGTGGACTTCGAGTTCTCCTGATGCTGTTCCGTGAGTAGCGTTTCGGGGACGGTCAGAGCAGGGCGCACTCTTTGCAGAGAACGGAACGGCCACCATAGGGCAGGTAGCTTAAGGTCAAAACGTGGACCTACGTTTTGCGGGTTGGTTCTCTTTGGGGGGCGGGGGGTTGCGGAGGGCCTCGGTAGCAGGGAGTTCCCCCAGAGAGCCACACACCTGTATGGCAATCGCAGACACGGTGCTCACACGGGCCTGCTTCGTGGCTTAGCGCATTGGCGAGACACCTTTGTTTTAAAAGCCTAAAACGAAGAAAAAAGGCCAGTAGGATTACAAGTCAGTAAGGCTGTAAATGTTTTCTAATTTAATTTTATTATAAATTAGCAGCAGTAGAATTTGTTGCCGCTGGGGCAGAGAAACGGCCAGCAGAGCGCATGGTAGCCGGCAAGAACTTTGTCACCCCAGAGCCTGCGGACTGTGATGTCTCTCCACCTTGAGCCCCAGACGCGTGGGCTCGCTGAGCCCCGAACAGATAGGATTTGTTTTTTTCCGCAGATACAGTGGCTCGAATCATGGCAGAACAAGAAGTGGAAAATCTCTCAGGCCTTTCCACTAACCCTGAAAAAGATATATTTGTGGTGCGGGAAAATGGGACGACGTGTCTCATGGCAGAGTTTGCAGCCAAATTTATTGTCCCTTATGATGTGTGGGCCAGCAATTACGTGGATGTAAGGCACTTTTTCCCTCCCGGCTTGTTCCTAGGGCTCCAGGGGCGAAGGGCACCCTCCCTCAAGACCCCGTGAAGACCCGGGTCGCCCGCCTTCCCCTCTAAGCCCTGCAGGCTGCTCCTGAATGCTGCATGGGGGTTCCGGCTTGTAACGCCTTCTGCCCGCCCCGCCTGCTTGGAAAGTAACCCCCCCTCTCTCTGCTCCCCTAACGGCCGGCCGGGTCTGCACGCAGAGCATCTAACCGCATGTTCCCGGACCTGGGAGCGCGCGCGAAGGAGCGCCCAGGCGCGCCAGACCCGGAGTTTGGACCCGCCGCCCTTCACAGCCCCCACGGGGGCCCGCGCGCTGAGGGGGTGCGGGGCGTCTGTGTTCCCAGCTGATCACCGAGCAAGCGGAGGTCTCATTGACGCGGGGAGCCGAGGTGAAGGGCCACTGCGGCCACGATGAGTCGGAGCTGCAGGTGTTCTGGGTGGATCGCGCGTACGCACTCAAAATGCTGTTTGTAAAGGTAACTGCCCGCGAGGCTGGCGGAGCCCAGGCAGACTCCGGGTGCGGGAGGCTAGGGGCCGCCCCTCTGTCTCCCCGGCCCTCCCTGCGCGGGCGGCTCACGCGCACCTCCTCCGCTCGGCAGGAAAGTCACAACACGTCCAAGGGACCCGAGGCAACGTGGAAGCTAAGCAAAGTCCAGTTTGTCTACGACTCCTCAGAGAAGACCCACTTTAAAGACGCGGTCAGTGGTGAGTAGAGGTCGGCAGGGCTGGAGAGGGACCCTGGGGAAAAGCAGACGCTGCTGGGATCGCAGCTTTGGAAGCGGAATTCCTTAGGGTTTTGGAAACGCCCCGGGCTGGCTCTCTCTCCGGGATGGAGGAAGGGAGTGTGTCTGGGTCCTCTGGCCTTCAGGCCTTGGAGACCCGCAGCAAACTCAGGGCCTTGAAGGCCTTCGCCCACCCCCTGACCGGGATGAGACGTCTCCTGAGGGCCTGTCTTTCCGTGGGGGCTTCAGGATGGTGTTCTCAAGATTTGCTCTTTAAAGGAACATGGAGAAGGACAAAGGCTGTGTTTTTATTTCCTTCTGCACTCCGGTTTTTATTCTTATGCGCTACAACTCCAAGAGGGCAGTATGACTTTAATTTTGGGTCAGAATTTGATGGCCTTTCAGATCTTTTGGCCCATGGCTCAGGCCTCACCACATCTTCAGTCGACTGCAGAAACCCCAGAGTGAATTCCCAACTGTGTCCTAAATTTATTACTTTTTTCATGCCCATCAGCTCACCCAGATGCTCCAAAAATATGGTGGCAAGGAACATCCAAGCTCCAAATAATAATGTTGGCATCTTCAAGATCACATTTAAATTTATATATTTATTTTGTAGATTGTCTGATCTACTAATAATGAAGCCATCCATCACCTGGGCACCTGAGTTAGGACAAGATTTTTACTGAACATATACAAAAATACATATGTCATCTCTTCCATTTAACCCCTTATCATCCAGTAAAAAGGGCAACTTCATCTCTTTATCAAAGTTTATATTCAAGTATTTGCCACAGTTAAATTAGACTGAAAAAAGAAAAATCTTAATCCTGGGAAGGAGAAAAGGGAGGGTGGCAGGCTTCCAGAAATTATGTATCTGTACAGGGGCATCAGCCCAGAACACTAGCAGCCACCGTGCTTTGCTGAGAAAGATATTTTATTTTTTGCAGACCAGTGTGAGATGCAGAAAACCAAGTCACTGTTCTTTGTGTGTTTTTGAAATCTTTGTTAGATTTTATATAGTAAAAAAGGGTTGGAGGTTTAGGTATCACTCTCTGCTTCCAAAAAGAATTTCCAGATTACTGTTTAAGGAGCCCATGGTCATGAAAGAATGGTGGCGTTCACATTTGCAGAGCCTTAGCCAGACAGAGTAACAGGGCATGCCAGCAAGTGGGCTAAGAGGCAAGAGCCAACTGTCTGGATCACCACGAAGAGGGTTCTGCTAGCCACCGGAGCCTGACCATTGCTTTGGACCCTTCCTGCAGCTGGGAAGCACACAGCCAACTCGCATCACCTCTCTGCCTTGGTCACCCCAGCCGGGAAGTCCTACGAATGTCAAGCTCAGCAGACCATCTCACTAGCCTCAAGCGATCCGCAGAAGACAGTCACCATGATCCTGTCCGCGGTCCACATCCAGCCCTTTGACATCATCTCTGACTTTGTCTTCAGCGAAGGTAGGTGGTTGGGGAGTCCGGAGGAAGGAAAGAAACCGAGGTGACTCAGGCTGGAGACGGAAGGTGACCTGCAGGGCCCCAGGCTGTTCCACTTGGACTGTCTCAGGGTAGCAAGGCCCTGTCTCCCTCCATGACGCTTCTTAAAGACTAAAGGTCTCAGGGTAGCAAGGCCCTGTCTCCCTCCATGACGCTTCTTAAAGACTAAAGGAAGCCAACTGACAAAATGGCTCTTCCTGCTCTTTCTTCCTCCTTTATGTCCTTCTTTTCCTCTCTCCTTCTCCCTCTGTTCCTTTTTCCCTCCCTCCCAATTTCCCTTATTTTTTCCATTGTTTTCTTTCTCCCCTCCTTTGGCAAAAGAGGAGACTGGATAGGAAGACAGTCAGTTGGAAAAAAGCCTACAATTTTGATTCAAGTTTCCCAAGGAAAAGGCAGCTGAAAATTCCAAGCAGTTATCTAGAGAGCCATGGATTAGAAAAAGGTCTTTGCTCGTATGGGTCCCCGTATCTTCATGGTCTCTAGACATGTCCAGCCCTAGGTTCTACCACTGTAAATCTAAGTTTTGTATGATCAAAATGCAATAGATGTGTGTGTGTGTCTGTGTGTGCATGCACGCAGGTTACACTGGTTACTCATGAATATGTGCCTCTGTCCAGCATTCATATTTACAGGGAGGGACACCAGAGAAGCCCTAAGGAGGAAAGGGTCCCTCTGAGGAGTGCAAAAAGCTGCTACTCAGTCTGTTCCAGCCCTGAAAGGGGATCAGGCAGGATCTAGCAGAGGCGTGTTTAGAGTATCCACACTCTCTTGGTTTTCTGCATTGCAGCAGAGGTAGGGGAGCTCACATCCTGCAATTTGTCCAAACTTAGCAACAGTTTACACTGGACAAGTGTAGGGTAAGTGAATTATTCTAGTCATTTGTTTTTTCTCTCTGTGTTGTCTAGAAGGGGCTTCCCATGTAGGTCAGTGTAAAGAATCCACCTGCCAATGCAAGAGACTCAAGTTCGACCCCTGGGTCAGGAAGATCCCCTGGAGAAGGAATGGCAACCTATACCAATATTGCCTGGGAAATTCCATGAACAGAGGAACCTGGTGGGCTCTAGTCCATGGGGTCACAAAGGAGTTGGATACGACTGAGTGACTAAGCAACAACAATTGTCTAGAGGAGGTTGTTAGAGACAGTTTGACATTCTCATTTATTCTTTCTGGTTAAAAAAAAAATGAGATTTTGGTTGCTTTATGGATGCTTACCTTTGGGCTGTGGATCCCCCAGGTGAATGTAACCATTTAAATGTGTAGAATATTAGGGAATCCCCCTCTGGTCACATGCAAATCATTAAAGAATTCCCAAGGTGTCCAGCTGTCATCAAATACCCCTCTCAAAGTACACAGAATAGAATCCCTCCCTACAAGATTATTCAGAAGGCATTTGGGAATTCCTAAGCTAAACTCTCCTTGAGGGAAAGGCCTCCTTCTTTCTCGTCTTCATATTTTTTAGCACCTAATACAGTGCTTGGCACGTTGCAGATGCCCTGTGAACCTTGGCTGAATTGACATTCTGAAGCTGTGGCTCAGTTAATGTGTGCTGTGCTGTGCTTACGTCTCTCAGTTGTGTCTGACTGTCTGTGACCCCATGGACTGCAGCCTGCCAGGGTCCTCTGTCCATGGGATTCTCTAGGCAAGGATACTGGAGTGGGCTACCATGCCTCCTCCTGGGGATCTTTCCCACCCGGGGATTGAACCTGCATCTTTGACATCTCCTGCTTTGGCAGGCAGGTCCTTTACCACTAGCACCACCTGGGAAGCCCCAGGCTCAACTAATGGAGAGCTGCAAATGCTTCAGTGCAGAATTTAATAGATTTAGAACAGCAGTGCCGCACTCACCTGTTATGTGGAGTATGGGCTATTCCATTTTAATGTTTCTTCTACAAAATCGAAACTAACCATCAAGATGTTAACACCCAAAAATACTGTTGGTTATGAAGGTATTTATAAAATGGAAGTGTCTTTCTTAAACTCAAAATATTAAATATAATTAAAAGTAATTGGACTTAATTGGTGATCAGGAATTCATTTTGAAAATATTGGATCATGGAGTCCCCAGAGTCCCTGCAGTAGACACTTTTGAGTTTATGTGTGTACTTTTTCGGTAGTCTCTAATTACTCTTTGTGTTTCCCTGGTTCGCCGTTTTTGGGGCACTTCTTCACTTCTTTGTACTGCTGGTGTTATAACTGCTACTTTTACTGTTTCCTTACATCTCACCCCAACCCACTATGGGTTATTTCTAAATTGTTGCTTATGAACAATTCATTTATCAATGAAGAAACCAAATCTCACAGATGTTAAAACTGTGTACAAATTAAGAGTAAATGGGGACCGAATAAGGAGCAGGCTACTTTCCTAAAAAAAAAAATCGGTGATTATTTTAGCATAGACTTAATGATCTCTTTGTACAAAAAGCAATTTTAATCCACTTCCAGGGTCTAAAAGGATAGTCGTAGAGAGTTTGTAAACACGTGTAACTTCCTAAATGCAGTTATATTCAGCACAGGCCAATTGGACTTGTCTCACCAAGGCTTTTCTGGGTAATAATTAGGATGCTGCCTCCTGTGTGGTGCCATGGGGCTCAAGCCTTGACGTTCCTGGGAGGAGGCAGGCCTCGTTCAGTTCAGAGTCACTCATTGGATCAGTGTGCTTTTGTGTGGCCGGGCTTCTTTTGTTCCTGGCTCCTGCTGTCTGTGCCTCTCAGCACCTGCCCCCAGTATCTTTTGTAAGAGATGGGGGTGCTTGTTTTAGTGGAATCTGAAAGATCGCTATTGGCGTGCCTTTTCAGAACCCGGCACTTGGCGCCCACTCCCCAGAATAGAAAGAGGCCCTGGCTGTCTGGCGAGGCCTGCGCGGGTGTGAGTGGGGGCCGGCTGCGTGGGAGCGGGTGGTGGAGTCTGCTCACACTCCGACACCCCCGTGGGCTGAGAACGTGGGCTCCGTCCCGTGCACGCAGGACCCGCCGCACGGGCGTCTGGCGAGAAGTCTGGTCGCTGGCGCCTGACCGGGGCTCCCACCTGCCTCCCCCTCAGACTCAGGAAAGCGAGGACGGCCCGTGCAGCGGGTTAGTGGGCACGCACACGGCACTCGGAGGGCCGCTCAAGTGGGGCTGACGTCTTTATGCCACAGCCCCTCCAGGGCGTCGGGCGGGCTGCTGCGCTGATCCCCGGGAGTCTCCCAGCCCGCCGGCCGTCTGCAGCGTCTTTTCTCAGCAGGCTGGAGGCGGGTCTACAGCAAACTGTGGGCGCCCGGCGGCGGGGGCTGGGGGCCTGAGAGATTTAGCCCATCAAGGAAGATGATATGATGATGAGAGGCAGTAACGCGCAAGCTTCGTGGGGGGCACTTGGGCACGGTTGTGTGGGGAAAGCCCCCCACAGCCACGGAACCTTCCCGAGGGAGGTCTCTGCGCCGCTATCCTGGTGGTAGGGAGCGGGGTGTGAGGGGGCTTAGTGTCTGGGTGGCATCCCCTGACACCAGGGAGGGGGGTCCTGGGGCCCAGAGCTCTGGGGGCAGCAGAGCTCAGGGCTTACCTGTCTCTTCAGTGGGGAACAGCTGTTGGCTGAGATTTGTATCCAAAGCAGGTGGGCCCCAAATGACCACATGTTCAGGCCATTTTGTTTAGATGGTGTTTTAGATGTTTACATGTTTAGTTGCTTAGATGGTTTTTTAAACAAGTGAATGTGTCAAAATTTGAGTTTGGCACCGGCGGGCTTTTAAGTTAATGGGTCTCAGCCTGCGGTGAAACCATAAACCACCAAGGGGCCAATCTGTATAGGCTGGCTTATTTCTATAGAATATACACTTGGTGTGGTGATTCTGTTTGCAGTTCAGGGCAGCTCTTGTGTCTCAGCTGTGTGGGGTCCCTTGTCATTCCACAGTTGGTGCCTGGTAGTGGGGCCCTTTGACGTGCAGGAGACTTGTGACTGTGATGGCAGTTGTGCCTCCCCAGGAGGGAACAGAGCAGACTGAGTATTTTAGTGGCTTGAGTTAAAGGCAACTCTCATGCATAATGACAGAAGAAATGTAATAGAACACAAAGGTGCCTCTGTGCCCCTTTGTGAAATGTTCAGATTTAATGGGCATTTACATCACCACATATACACCGCTGCTGTTTAGTTGCTAAGTCATGTCTGACTCTTTGCGACCCCGTGGAGGTAGCCCACCAGGCTCTCTGTCCATGGGATTTCACAGGCAAGAATACTGGAGTGGGGTGCCATTTCTGGGGCCTTCTTAATTCTCAAGGGGAGAAACAGACAGACAGACCTGTGAAGGGTGTACTGAGGCCCCCATTTAAGTGGAGAGACTGAGGCTCAGGGAGGTGAAGTGACCAGCCGGGGCTGTGGCCTGGTGGCTGTCAGCACTGTGACCGGAACCTGTCTTTGGGTATCAGATCCTGTACTCTCAGCATCTTCAAGTTTCTCAGCTGCTCCTGCTGGGAAACTGTCCCAAACACGTGAAAGGAGAGGCCCCCTTCAGAAAGGGGGTCAGGTGCCCCGAATTCCTGAGCTCTTTATCATTGTTTCTAACAGTGTGATTGGGAGATAGCACGTGATCTGCACTTTACCCAGAACTCTGGGAAAAACAATCTGCGTTTTATTGAAAATGAATGTGCACCCCCCCCAGCAGAGTGCCCCGAGGCTGGCTGCCGTGCTGCAAACCAGGGAACGGTGTGTCGATGCTGAACCAGAGCATTGCATACTCTTGTGGTTTACCTGGAACCTCCCCGCCAAGAAACATACTGCCTCTGTAACTGATCCTTCTCAGGGCCTCCTGGGGAAGCATCCAGAGAGAGACAGTCCTGTTATTAACACTGCAGAGAGCTGTGTCGAGGGCTGGAACACAGAGACCCAGTACAGGGTCACGTCACCAGCCAGTCACAGAAAACTGTGTTCTTGTTACTGTCCTGAAGCCTAGTGTTTTAGGTGGGGTTCCCCAAGAAACAACCCTCCTTAAGGATGTATGGGCAGGTCATTTATTTAGGTGTTTCTAAAAAGCACTGCTCGGGGAGTGGAAAAGTGAGGTGGGAAGGCTAGCTAGTGCAGGTGTATAAGTGAGCAGGTCACCCCTGTGGGCACTGGGACTCACCCTGATGGAAACTCTGGGAAAGAGTGTGAGTTACCCCGCCAATGGCTGTCCACCTCTGATGGCTCTCTGGGACCTGTCACCTTCCTTGGAGTTAAAGCCCAGGGCAGTGAGTGGGAATTGTGAATACCAAGGGCCTAAGACCCTGTCCATGTGTACTGCACCTCTTTCTGGGGCGTAGGAACCCTCCCTGTCCTGGAGGCGCTCACAGGTAGTGGGAAGGAGTTTATACACTTCTTCCTGTGTGCACTGTTCCTGGCACACAGGAACTTGCATCAGTTAGCTGCTTTTTTTATTCACTGTTGTGCTTACACCTTGGTGAGAGTATCTGCTTATCTCCAGCCAAAGGTCTCCAAAGCCCACTCATCTTAAGACTTCCTCAGTACATAGAATATATTTTGCTGAAGTTCGAAGTGTCTCGAGCCAGCCCAGAGGAAATACATAAAGAGGAGCAAGCGCATTCCTCTAGGACAGAGGTCGCACAGCCAGCATCCCTGCCCACTTTCTGCAGCGGAGGGCCCGGCAGCACCAGCAGAGCTGAGCAGTCGGCTTGCCTGTCTGCATGCTGCCCGTTTGGAGACAGTGAGGAGTTCTCACACTTCTGCTTGTCTCAGGAAGTAAGGGTGGCTTTAAAATGCTGTGGTCATCAGACAAAACAGAATAAATCTCACATCTGGAAAAGCACCCTAAGATGAATCAGGATTGCAATGGTAGCACCAAGGTTTCAGTTGAGGGCACCTGAGTTGGCACCCTGCAGCTGCCAGTCACCCTTCTTCTGCCTGATCTGACTACACCTAGTGTTTTCTAATGACTGCTCTGGTTGTTGCTTTTTTTCCAGTCATAGACCATCCACCCTGGGCCTCTGTTTTGTGTTCTCTAGAACCATGAGTACAACCAAGGTAGAGGTGTGAGGGACCCCAAAACCTGCGGAGGCAGACAGAGTCGGGGGTCTCTGAGCACCCAAAGCTGGATGCTGAGCTGGGCTAAGCTGAGGGATGCTTTTCTCCCAGGCAGGGGTCGAGGCCAGCCGTCCTCTGTGGTTATATAACTTGTGGGTTATCTTACCAGCTTACTACACAGGATCTTACCCCCGGTGTCCATAGGGTTTGTAGATAGAGTTCGGGGTTGGGGGGTGTCTGTAAATTTTAAAGGGAAGCATTTACATGTTTATTTTCACTGATTTCTAATTAATATTTAACATTTTCTTTGATTATAAATAAAGGTAACAACCCACAGTAGTATTAGTCATACCCATGACTTTGTCACTAGTAGAAATCCTAGACATTTTCTTTTCACATTTTGTGCAGATCTTGCAAACTAACAGTTATGCTTCTCACTGCTTTGCAGTCAAAGCCAGCCTACATGTGTACTGATAAATACATATATAACCGTCCCTTAAATTACTTTAAAATATTTTAATAGCTGACTTCAGTGTAGTCCATTTTCTGTGTAATCTTATGTTTTTCATTTTACGCTTTTTTTTTTATAAGAAAGGAGTTTAATGTATTGGTTAAAGTACTAAAGAATGTATTTAAGTGACAAAAGGAGATTCAAGGACATGACATGTACATTATAACATAGTAGCTCAAGAAGAAATTTCTTTAGAACTAGGAAAACATGTATTTGGGAAGAAAATTTAGGGGCTAAAGTTATATATGTTTTATTTAAGAAGTTAAATTACTGTATAATTTGGAAGACGTTGCTTTGAATGTAGCACAAAACATTTTATGCTTTTATAAGCATTTTTCTGAGAAGGGAAGATGGTTTCATCACATTGATACTGAAAACAGGATAACTCTGCTTTAGTGGGTCATGACCAGCATTATTGTATTTATTTTTAATTGTACTCATGGCTACTATTTCTCACAATGATGTAGTAAGGATACACAGCTGGATCACAAGGGAAGAAGGCACAGTGGCTTCCAGAGCAGCCCGTGTACAGGTTTCCTCGTGGTGTCTCCTCCCAGGACTGAGCACATGGCACACACTCCTCCCCCAGCAGTGACGGTGCAGCCACACACGTGTCACCTTTCTGTCCTGAGGAGCCCACACAGACTCAGTGCCCAAGATTATTATGTGGGGGGCCAGCACTAGTTTAAATCAGAGAATAGAATGTAGGAGAATTTACTAGAAGGACCAAGTAAAGAGAACCACTGTTTTATGAAACTTTGGTTTTAGTTATGTGTGTATGCATACGTTCTGGGTTGTACTGTAAAATGTTGTTTCTTCCTAGGGATTAAAGGCAAAGTTTGAAAACACAGGCTGAAGCCTGAGAGGGGAATATCTGTCTTTCTTTTATGAGTTCACAATCTCTCATCTGAAATCCTTGGGGCCAGATGGTTTTCAGAATTCAGAATATTTTGTTTTTGTTTTGTTTTTAATTGGCATATAGTTGCTTTACAACGTTGTGTTGGCTTCTGCTGTACAACGAAGTGGGTCAGCTCTGCGTATATATATACCCCTTCCCTCTAGCAACTTCCCTCTCACCTCCCTGCCCTGTGCCCCGCCCGTCTCCATCACCACAGAGCCCTGAGCTGAGCTGCCTGTGCTGGACAGCAGCTTCCCACCGTTCATCGGCCATCTGTTCTACACATGGGAGTGTGTGTATGTTAGTCCCCATCTCCCAGGTCCCCTGCCCTCCCCTCGTGTCCACATGTCAGTTCTTTACATCTTCATCTCCGTTCCAGCCCCACAAATAGGTCCATCTATACCACTTTTTCTAGATTCCATATATATGCATTAATGTCTTTCTCTTTCTGACTTATATGGACTATGGGAAGATAATACAATGCATTATCCATGTATTATATAAGCCAGAAGAGTCACGGCAGCCCTGTAATAAAACATATAATGAATCTGTTCCCTTCAATGAAACACACGAATCTTCGTGCTAAAGAGGAGAAGAAGACTCAGAGCAGCCTGACATTAGTTCAGGCCAGCTTTTTCTGTCAAATGAATGATACACAGCACTTGTTTCTGGAGCTTTGTGGGTTTTGGATTGGTGGGTCAGGGAAAGAGAACTCAGGAATTCCCCTTTATTTGACCACTTAATGAATGAGGGTAGGGGAAGATAGGGATTCAGTGTTTTTCATGATAATTTTTGACATCCCCTTATCTTCCTATAATTACCTTCAACCTGTCCATAGGTTTTTTTTTTTTTTTTAATGATTTTTTGTTTTTGATGTGGACCATTTTATTGAGTTTGCTACAATGTTGCTTCTGTTTTATGGTTTTGGAGGCTTTTTTTTTGGCCATGAGGCCTGTGGGATCTTCACTCCCTGACTGAGGATTGAACCCACACGCTTTGCAGTGGAAGACAATGTCTTAACCATTGGACCCCCAGACCAGACAAGAAGTCCCAGACTTGTCCATAGGTTAATATCCTCTTTATAGCTTCCTTCCTGGTATATGTTTAGGTCAACTTTTTTTTTCTAAGGCAGCAAAAAATTTTTTAAAAAGTAAACTATTTTAGCCATAATTTTTTTTTGCCAAAATACATTATGTTTTTCTCTTGCATCTTCCTTAAAGGATGATGTGTTAGACGTTATTCCCCATAAATACAGCAAAGTCCTTATCTCCTTAAGGATAATACCTTTGGCACCATAATTCTGACACCAGTTCTGATGTGTGGGGTGTAAATCCATCAAACTCTACACTTTTTAAAAATGATATAATTTACATATATAAAAACACACAAATATAAATAAATATTAACTCAGTATGTTTTTACCTAGACTTGCAACCACATAACCCTCACCTAAATCAACACTGGAGTATTTTTTTCACACCTGCAGTTCTCTTGTATCCTGTTCCCCAGCATATACTGTTCCCCACTTTTCTGACTTCAGTCACCATAGACTTAATTTTATTTACTCTTTCTTGAACTTCATAGAAATGGAGTCATACAACATGTACTCCTTTGTGTCTGACATTTTCACTCAACATAATGTTTTTGAGATTCATCCATTTTGTGATGTGTAGCCATAGTTCGTTCCTTTGTATTGTTAACATGCCAGCACTTATTTATCCATTCCACTTTGATAGACATTTAGTTGTTTCTAGTTTTCAGCTGTTAGGAATAAAACTTCCGTGTTCAAGTTTTTTGTGTCTGTATGTTTCCATAGTTCTTGGGTAAATTCCTAGGAATGGAATGCTGCGATACAAGGTAGGTGTATATTTACGTCTATGAGAAACTGCTAAATAGTTTTACAAACTGGTTGTATCGTTTCCCACTGATGGTGGATAAGAGTTCCAATTGCTGTCTACCACTGACAGCACTTGGTATTTTCAGACTTTCTGACAGATGTATATTTGTCTGTAATTCTATGTATATCAATAACAAAATTTTTAAGATTAAATAAAAACTAAAAATAATGGTGGTTGTGTCTAATGCCAAAACTCTGAAATTTTGCATAAATAACTTGGATGTTTTAAAAAAAATTTTTTTTTTTTTTGGTTGTGCTGGGTCTTTGTTGCTGCTCTTAGACTTTCTCTAGTTGCAGTAAAGAGCCTGCTCTTCATTGTGGCGACAGGCTTCTCCTCTCAGTGGCTTCTCTTGCTGCAGAGAAGGGGCTCAAGGCACAGGGGCTTCAGTGGTTGCAGCGTGCAGACTCTGGGGCTCCCAGACTTCTCTAGTGGTTGCTCACAGGCTTTAGTTGCCCAAGGCGTGTGGAGTCTTCCCAGAGCAGAGATTGAACCAGTGTTCCTTGCATTGCAAGGTGGATCCTTATCCGCTGTACCACCAGGGAAGTCCTGGATGTGTTATTAACCTAGGCTAGGAATCCAATAACTTGAATGTTGTCCTATTTAATTGATAAGTTTTTATTTTACACTGTATAGAAATATTAAGGGGCTAAGTCTTAGAGGTGGTTGGGAAATATTATTTCTGAAGAAAATATCTCCCTAAAGTTTCCTTGAGAAATCTTTCTCTGGGGGGAGGGGTGAATATAATATTATGCTTTACAATGTTGCATTAGTTTCTCTTGTACAACAGCGTGAATCAGCTATGTGTATATATATCTCCTCCCTTTCCTTGAGAAATCTTTTCATCTCTCTCTGCCTTATGGTTTTGTTAAGCAGACTTAATCATAATCATAATTCAGAATATTTTGGTAGGAATTAATCATAATTCAGGATATCTTGGTGGGAGCTCATTGCTTTTCTTTTTCTTTCACATTTCAGAGCATAAATGCCCAGTGGATGAGCGGGAGCAGTTGGAGGAAACCTTGCCGCTGATTTTGGGGCTCATCTTGGGCCTCGTTATTGTGGTGACGCTTGTGGTTTACCACATCCACCACAGAATGACTGCCAACCAGCCCCAAATCCCTAGGGACCGATCCCAGTATAAGCACATGGGCTAGAGGCTGCTGGGCAGGCAGCTCCCAGATGCCCCACCCCCGGCCCTGGCTGGATCAGGCAGAGAAACAAAAGCACTTCTCACCTGCACATGGGGCACACCAACATAGCTCCAGTCAAACAGACTTGGGCACACAAGGCTTGCTTGGCCTGCATCCATGCTTAACCCTGGGGTGGAGGGATTCTTTTGGGTTCATGGGGTGAAAGACAGTAGCCCTTCCATGCTGAGAAGTGGGAGGGTGGGGTCAGCCAGCTCTCAGCTCCTGGTGGCTTGGCTTTGACTCTCCAAGGAGCAACACATACAACTCGGAGGAATATCTGGCTCTGGAGTGTAAGGATTGGAACCACAGTTCTTTTGGAAAGACACCCCTTCAGGTTCAAGAGGAACATTGGATGCTTTGCTCCCTTGAACACAGATGGCTTATCCTATACTCTTGTCAGTGCACAGCCTCATGCTCCCTGCAGCAAGACCCCTGACAGTGATCCACGCTTCTGGCTGGCATTCTGCATGTTTTGTGATTGTCTTGGGAATGTTTCATGCCCCTGCACCCAGCAAATTCACAGCACAAGAACCTGTGTAATGTAACTATGCAGAGATTGTTTGAACTTTATCATATGTCATGTCTGAGTATGGGGACCTGAAGAATCAATCCATGTGAGCTTGTCTCCCAAAATGAATTAAAATACACTACTGTCTAGTATTTGGCTACTTTCTTGAAAAAAGACAACAAAACTAAAAACGGCTTGTGTGGCATCTACAGGAGAGAGGAGAACGATGAAGATGGGCTTTTCATTCCTGTAAGAGGAAAAGCCAAGGAAGAGCAGAAAAATAATAGCAGGGACGGGGGGAGTTGGCTTTTCCAGGTGAAAACCATGGATTTGTTTTGGCAAATATAAATAGTTTTAATGATGGCACCTCTTCACTTGATCTTACCTAAAAGGCCGAGAAGTGATAATGACACCTCGTGAATGGTTGGTCTAATGTAGATTCTGATGTTTCTTGATCTTGAGTCTGGCATTTCATTTGTATTAAAAAGCTGGACTGAACATAGCAGCTTGGACTGAGTTTTGAGATAAAATGTAACCTACTGAATTCCTTAGAGAAATGTACATAGTTTGGATTTCATCCACCTCCTAAATAATCTTTTTTCAGTTCTGAGTGAGAAGAGGGAGATCCTTTCCTCTGGTGTTAGGGTGGGGATCCCTTGAGCCCCAAAACCACCACCCCCACACAAGAGGCAGCTTGTGCGTTTTCTCCCCAAGTGTTCAACTACTGACAGTAGCTCATCCTTAGAACTTCATCATCCCAGCAAATGTTGATAAATATCGACTACCTGCTGTCCTCTGGCCTGTTTGTTTGCTGCACTGTCAGCCTCAGTCTTTCCTTGCATGATCTCTTTTCAGTGTCTGCCTGGTACCAGTGAGGAACAAGTCCTGATTCCTTGTATCAGCTGCGCGCTGCACAGAGAAACGGAGAAGCCCTGGGGCTGGGGGACACCTGCCCCCCCCC